>CM042149.1:47877542-47882542 GCA_023376005.1 Doryteuthis pealeii | reverse complement strand
TCAGACCAATAAAGCGTTAGCCTAAAACTAGGAAATGTGCATACTACTCCAAATATTATTCCTGCAGTTCTTAGTGCAGCAAGATTATTTTAATTTTCTGACCTCCCATCATGTCAGATGACCATAAAGTCCGATTATTGTGGGGAGCCACGCACAAACCGAAGCTCATACAGTGTGCCAGTTTAAAAATTGCGTGTGTCTCGTCAGCATTCCCCTTTTGAGGCGCATCAGACCTAACCCTACCCATTTAAATCGAGGGGAAAGATGTTGGCTGGGGGGGGGAGGCACCCCCAAGGATCACGTGATTAATTTGTTCAGCGACCTACGTTAGTTGGATTCACGCTACAACAAGATCCTTTAACGATTAAAAAAAAAATTTACACACATGTTATATATTGATAGGTACTGTCGATTTTTAGACGGTTAGTGTAGAGATAGATTTTGAATCCAAGTGTTGTTGAATTAAAAATCAGAGGCGTTATGTGATTAATGTTCAGTGACATCAAGTTGACCGCCGACTTCCTGCTACTGGAAAACTATGGGAATAGAAGGTTTAGTTAGCTGAGAGTCAGTTAAGCCGGAGTCGTCATAATGTAAGTATCGATTCTGCTTCACTCCCCGTATGCGGTTTAGAGTTTTGGTTCTGATTTAATAAAAAGGTGATCACAAAGAAATATATGCCTTGGTTGTCTCTATGAACTATTGACAGCCTTAGCATAATCAAGCCAGTATCTTAAAGAACCAAACTTATAGCAGAGTCTGATCAGTCAACAATAGAAGAAATAGAAGGATCCATGAAGAGAGCTACAGACAACAAGAAACAAAAAAAGAATAAGAAATGACAGCCTGCTATGTAAAATGTAAGATTAAATATGAGGGCATAATCACGGATGCTCTCATGATAATAATAGAAACGAACTTTCTCTCCATATATATATATATATACCTAGCAAAAAGAAGAAGTAGGTATATAACATGCATACATACTTGTGTGTCTGTTTGTATAACATTAATATACATTTATCACTTACACTTATCAATCCAGCGGAGGTGTGTTTAGTACTGCGGTCGTCGTAGGAAATGGAATCGGTGACCCGAGTTCAAATCCTGGACGAGGCTATTAGCGTTTCCCTTCACGCTAATGCTATGGGTGAATAGTAGGACATACCAGGTTCTATAATCTTGGTAAAGATTATCTTTAAACATGATTATAATTAATTTTATCCTAGACTGATCGCCATACGATGGTTAAAGAGACCAGTCTGTCCTACTACTTACCCATAGTTGGGGGTGGAGAGAATAATTGGATTCTTAGCTTTCCCAAGGATATTAGCACTACGTGAAATGCAAACAGCCGCACCCAGGAATAGAACACAGGTAACTGAGTCCAATTCCTATGAACGTGGAGTACCCTTTCATTGCCATTACTCCTAGGGCAAGTCTCAATCGGAATGGTAGTATCTGTTAGGGTCCCATTTATGGATTAAATAGATATAAAAAATGTGTCGAAAAAATGAGTTCAAAAAATTTTGGTACCCAATAATAATGAATAAAACAAAAATGCTTTCGGAATAAAATAACCCAAGGGTTGACATGCCGTAAAATCTAACCAACCAATCAATCAACTAACCGACCAACCAACGCTATTTAATGTGACTTTTCATGCAAGGAAATTACAACTTGTCGTTGTTGAAATTACTATTTGGATTTGCCTATTTGGAAGTTTGCCCTTTCCGGATTTAATGCTGAATTGGATTGTGTAATCTTTATTAACTCGAGACACAATATTAACCATTAGTGAGTTAACTGGAACGAAACCGTTTTCACAAGTTTATTCTCTGTATTACCATTTAATATATAATATCTTCTAACAATTATTTCAATTTTAATCTGGTTACAAGATAGATAGATAGATAGATAGATAGATAAGTAACGTGTTTTTGCTGGATGTTTGTATTGGTATAAACCATAAACAAATTCCTGTTTGATATAGATGACCGTTAACGTTTTATTATGATAATAATGCATTATAATGAATAATTAATATAAAAAACATAATTCATATAAGCGACATTTAATGCAACAACTCATGTAAAGAAAAGATCATATAGTCGATATTGAATATTTACTATCTTCCGGTTATCAATTTGGAACATTTTGGATTCAATACAAACCGAATTGTATAATTTTTATAGACCCAGGACTTGATACTAATCATTTGTGAGTTAACCGGAACTAAACTGTTTTCATAAATTTATTCTCGTTATTGCTGTTTAATATGTCCCACCTTCTACAAAATCAGACTATAAGAAGAAAATCTCTGAATTTTTTTTTACAAACTGGATTATATAATCTGTATCGACCCAGGACTTGATACCAATCATTTGTGAGTTAACTGGAACTAAACTGTTTTTACAAGTCTATTCTCTGTATTGCCGTTTAATATGTCGTACCTTCTACAAAATCAGTCTATGAGAAAGAAGCCTCTGAATTTTTTTTTACAAACTGGATTATATAATATTCATCGACCCAGGACTTGATACCAATCATTTGTGTGTTAACCAGAACTAAACCGTTTTCATAAATTTATTCTCGGTGTTACTGTTTAATATGTCACACTTACAAAACCAGTCGAGGAGAGGGAAACCATTTAATCCAAACAAAACTCCGTTTAAAATATTGACAATGTACCACAGCCTGTTCCTGGCAGAGGGGTTGGGTCTAGTAGTTCCAGTCTACTAACGTATGAGCACTCCTAAATTCTTTATAACCCCGACTTATTCGGTTAATAATGTTATTGACGGTCGAAGTTGCGATTAACTTGATATTTTATTCCCCGGCAAATCATCTTCATTTTCATATATATATATATATATATATATATATATATATATATATATAATATATATATGATTTCTAAACTCAATCTGTGTGGAAAAAAAACCCAGATAACTCAGTTTGCGAATAAAAAAATTACCAACTGGTATCTGGGAAAAACATTTTTTTAAAGAAAAGACCAACGCATCCGTACATTCTGAAAATAATCATCAGAATCGTAATGTAGTGGGCAAAAGAAAAACATCGCAGGAGTGTTCTAAGTTATATATGTTAAAAAAGTATTACAAAATTATAAGGACTTAAATGAGTCAGACACTATTTACCAAGGTTTCACCTGAATGATTCATCAGGATATATATATATATATATATATATATATATATATATATATATATAAAGTAAAGTTGGCGGAGTGGCCTATTGACGGTATCAGCCGACAGCAAGGAAGTCTATCCCCTTTTTGCTAGTACTAGACCATGGTGATTGTCATTCCTGAGTTGGAATGCCACACCTACCGTCAGCTCCCCACTTTACCGCACAGATCAGATTACCCAATCTGTGCTACTTATATGTATATATATATATGTGTGTGTGTGTGTGTGTGTGCGTGTGTGTGTGTGTGCGGAAAAATATATTTAAGAAAAAACGGTGGTACTTATAAATGTAAAATATTGGACTTAGAAACGTCTAAGCTGTCTGCTCGAACTTGGCGCCAAAACATACCTGGACTATAAACTCTGAATCCTCAATAGATTTTCTTCCCAGTTGCCATTCTCGTCGAATACTTCCATAATGTCAGCATAAATGAATGAAACGAAAGAAAAAGGGGAAAGAAAAGAAAAGAAACAAAACACTTACTTGACATACCGTTCTGATTTGCACAAAAGCCTATTTGTGTTGTTGTCAACGCGAAAGAACGAAATGTTCTCTAAAATTTATGTAGCAAGAGAATTGCGCCCGACCTCAAAATGTTTGTGAGCGACGCTGCAATGAACAGCCGGGGTCGCAAGCGGGAAAAATAACCAAGGCTTTTATCGGCTGATTTTTAACGGAAAAGTCAGACAAGAAATCATCCCACACCATACCTTCAAACTAATTCTCTCTCTCTCTCTCTCTCTCTCTCTCTCTCTCTCTCTCTCTCACACACACACACACACACACACACACACACACTTCCTTTCTCATGACAACACTCTTTCCTTTTAGGTTTCCTTCTTTTCCTTTCTGCTCGCTTTCTCTTCTCTCTTCTCTCTCTCTCTCTCTCTCTCTCTCTCTCTCTCTCTCTCTCTCTCTCTCTCTCTCTCTCACTTCCTTTCTCACGACGAAAAGGAAAAGAAGGAAACCTAAAAGGAAAGAGTGTCTTTCCTTTTAGGTTTCCTTCTTTTCCTTTCTTTTCTCTCTCTTCTCTCTCTCTCTCTCTCTCTCTCTCTCTCTCTCTCTCTCTCTCTCTCTCTCTCTCTCTCTCTCTCTACTCCTTTATCACCACGACACCCTTTCGTTTTATGTTGCTTTCTTACTCGTTTTATATCTCTGTCTGTCTGTCTGTCTGTCTCTGCTTCTCTCAACAATCAATCTCGTCCTCTATGTCTCCTTTCACATATATATCTCATACTCTCCACCACCATCCTCTCTCCTACCCCCTCTCTCTCTCTCTTCTCTCTCTCTCTCTCTCTCTCTCTCTCTCTTTTTCTCCTTCTCCTCCTCCACCCTCAACCCGGGATCGAACTCGCGTGCTTTGATAAATTTGGTATTTCGAATCTAATATCTGTGTAGCTGTCAGTGTTGATGAGGCCGGCGTTCACAAAAGATCTTTTCAAGAAACTGTCAGTGTTACATTAGCCGTTCACAATGGCTGGACAATAACAGAAAGAAAAGGTGCAACTCTCTTGCTTTACGGACAGTTGAAAAAAGATATTTCCCCAGAGAGAGAGAGAGAGAATGTGTGTGTCTGTGTGTGTGTGTGTGTGTGTGATTGTAAGGTGGCAGGGTTGATATTTGACGGGCGTGGCAGGGAGAAACTTTTTTTTACTAATAGACTAATTTTGTTAATTCTTGTGTTCCGTATTAAATTTCAGCATCAGAGGATGAAAATGGCGTCCGTTAAATCTGAGTTTTCATCTAAAGTACGATATATATATATATATATATATATATATAATATA
>CM042149.1:47847542-47872542 GCA_023376005.1 Doryteuthis pealeii | reverse complement strand
GGCTCTTTAACCATGGTTAGGTAACCAGTCTAGAAGAAGGAAAACTGAGTTAAAACCTGTTAAACTCCGCTTAAGAAATTGACCTTGTGTCACATCCTGCTCGTGCGGATGGGTTGGTATATATATATATATATATATATATATATATATTATAATGGTACACAGTAATAACCTACTCGAATTTCATCATAAGGATCTTCAGGGTTAAATCCACTGGATTAATCAAGATATTGATTGATTACAGTCGATTGGACGTGTGTATTTTTTTGCGATCATCAAATTTAAACTTAACCAACAGTTTCCCAACATTACACAACATAATGCAAAAACACGTGACATAAAGTCTGCCTACATTCATCCAACCCTTATTCAGAAAAATAAAAGCAATAAACAACATCACAACTCCTTTTATTACGTTTATACCCTATCTAAAAACTCTTAGGCCTTATTATTAATTATAACTGTATATTTATACCCATATACATATATATATATATATATATATATATATATATATATATATATATATATATATATATATATATAAGTATTCATATATAGCCCGTCATGAAAAATAAATTTAAAAAATGAATAAATAAATAATTATGCACATATTAACAAAACCTCATATCCCACCACTATAAGTAATTCAATTATCTGTTATTTTTAATAATAATAAAACTATTGAAATGGTATAAATACACCTGCATATATACAGGGTGACTTCTGTACATGTACAGTCCATAGAGGACTGTACATGTAAGATGTCACCCTGATACAACATCATGAAGCTAAGAGGTCCATAAGAAAGCAACGGCAACAAAGCATCGGAACATCATCATCTACAAGGACAACCTACAAATGCAAAATCTGTGGTCGAGAATGTTTCTCAAACATAGGACTTCATAGTCACAGGAGGCGCTACAACTTCAGAGGCACACAAAAACTTTTATCATAGTATTTCGAGACTGAATTGCCAATTACACCTGCATATGTATGTATAAACATACACATTCTGTTAATTCTAATAAAATAAATAACTCTAGACATATATTAGCAAAACCACGTTTAATCGCACCAGGCTCTATAATCATATAGGCAATCCTTATTATTATCATAAACCATTAAAACAATAGCATAGGAATTCCCAAAAATTAAGCTAAACTGCGTTTTTGACAAAATTACTACAGAAAATAATTTACCAAAAATCAGGGAATTATCGGATTTTAATGAAATTTTCAGAGTTTATTTATCAATGAATGATCTTTACAATGCATTATTTATTTTATTTCAAAACTTTCTCATTTTTTTCAGGTCACTTAATTTTGACCCCCCTTATGTTGGGGGCGTAACATTTTGTTTGAGTTGGTCTTATAGTTTTCTAATTACAGTATAAATAAAGAGATAAAAGCCCGAAGTTATGAATAAAAAATTTTTTTTAAACTACGGTGGCTTTTCTATGAGAAAATAAATACCGAAAATCGAAAAATGAAATGTAAAAAAATAATAAATAATTAATTTTTTGGAGATTTCTTTTTTACTCATTTCGATAATTATTTAATTGGCTATTATCTTATGAAAGAAAAAATTATACATCAATATTTTTCTGCTTAAAAAAGGGAAGGGGGGACATTTTCAATCGAGTTTTTCTTCAAAAAGCATATATTAATGTAATAAAATAAGGTTTGCATTAAATAGATATTTATTTTTAGAATCTAAAAATATAACATTTTAAACTTAACATCAGGATTTTCATATTTTAAATGAATTTTATATATTAATTTTTCATAGCAAAAATACTAAATTAAAGTTTTGAAATAAAATAACTGCATTATAAAATTGATTAATTGATAAATCAATACTGAAAATTTCATCAAAATCGGATAATTACCTGATTTTTGGTAAATTGTTTTCAATCGCGAATGTTACATTCAAATTGTAAACAAGCTCTTTTTCAAGGGTTTTAAAAACCCTTGAAAAAAGAGCGTTAATGGCGGATCGCGTCGAAATTGACCAAAACAAATCGTTTTAAATCTATTAAGAATAAACTGCATATGTAATGATACCGGTAAGTCACCTTTTCCACAAATACCATATATATAGTTATTTACTAAGCTTAGCTTAGATATGGCACAAGGCCAGAAATTCATTCATCACCCCGGGAGCTCCTCTGCGCAGTATCCAGCATCCTCACATAGTTGGTCAATATAGGTCCTGGCTGGGCGGCCCACACTATCACGCCTATGTGTTGGCTTTCACAGGAGTGATATATATATATATATATATATATATATATATATATATTATATATATATATATATATATATATATATATATAAAAGGATATGAAAACAACACAATATGCCGTTAAAATGAAAAGATTTTATATCATATTCATAGCTAAAATGAACAATATTTCGATTTATAAAAATCATCTTCAGAGCTTGTTTATACTCCAGACTTATCAATAGCGGAGACGAAAATCTGGAGTATAAACAAGCTCTGAAGATGATTTTTATAAATCGAAATATTGTTCAATATTAGCAATGAATATGATATAAAATCTTTTCACTTTAACAGCATGTTGTGTTGTTTTCATATCCTTTTATCTATACTCATACCGTCGGATTCATTTCCTTTCTCTTAACTTTTATATATATATATATATATATATATATATATATATATATATATATATATATACCAGAAACGAATAATACAACGATTAGTCATGGACAAGTACTAATCAAGTAGTATAAGCATCACTAGTCAGATGAAGAGGTTATTTGATGATTGACCAATCAAAATGCAGTTTGGATGTAACTAAAATGTGTTATTAAAGTGGATCATCTCCGCATTTTAAGGGGGTTTTGTGCATTGTTATCAACGGGCCTTTCATGTCCCCTATTACTGGAGTGATGCTTATGATATTTTTGGACAACACCAAAATACATAAAGTTTCTTTGTTTCGCTACACGTGCTACCGGTTTGTAAAAATGATGACCGCCAGTTAACAAAGAGATATCGGAAACAACTGGTGTTTCCTTTTTATTTATTCATAAACTGATTCCCCGCCATTGCGAGAATCCTAAACAATAATAAAGCATAGATCAGTCCAAGATAGAATTTAGGGAGAAAAATATATTGTGCTTTGTGATATTAACCCTTTTTTATTACATATTTTATCATAAAGAAAGAAGGGGAAGAAAAGGGACATGCTACACAAGAAATATAATAAGAAAGAAAGACAGAGAGTAGGGGAAAGATAGACAGAGGGGGACTCGATAACGCTAATCTCTTTCAATCGAGCATAATGAAGGGGTGGGTGAAGAGTGAGAGAAAGTTAAATCAAGATTATTATACTTTTTACATATTAAACTATTTCGCAATAGCTCTTAAATAAACATATCAATCGTTGTAATAATTAAATTACCATACTGTGGTATATCCACAGGTCCCGTTTTCACATCAGCATTAGCTGATGGTCTTTCACTGGAGTCTGAGTGATAGCAAGTCTCCTCAGGTTTCCAGGACTCTTCTGAGTATTCTGGCAGATTGCAACCCCTTTTCTAACCCTTTTGGGACTGTTCCAAGTGCACCAACTACAATTGGTATCACTTTCACTTTCATATTCCATAACTTTTTCAGTTCTCTGGCAAGGTCTAGATATTTGTCCATTTTTTCATTTTCCTTTATATCTGCTGGCACTGCAAAATCCACCAGTTGACAAGTTCTTTCTTTTTTTGTTTATCAACACTAGGTCTTGTCTTCTTGCTGGGATAAGGTGATCCGTTTTTATTTCAAAGTCCCAGAGAATTTTATGCGTTTCATTCTCAAGAACAGATTCTGGTTTATGCATATACCATTTTGTTGTATGGTCAAAATTTAATTTTTTGCATAATTCCCAGTGGATCACCTTCCCAACCCAGTCGTGTCTAGTCGTGTATTTTCGTTGTGCTAGTTTGCTACATTCGCAGAGTATATGATTTACAGTCTCATCTCTATTACCGCAAAGACTACATTTACTATTTTGTTGGGTCTCATCAATTATCGCTTTGATATAGGTTATTATTATTATTATTATTATTATTATATTATTATTGTAAGAGATGTTTGAAATCTATACATATATAAAGGGCAGTTGTGTGTATATATATGTCCGGATGAAACTTCGAAAATAAAACAATTAACGACAAAGTAAATATATATAGACATTAAATATCACCAGGACTTGGTTTTTGAGCAGAAACAGTAGAGATTTGATTTATATTTGTGAAGATAATTAAAAAATAAAATTTAAATGATAACAGCATGGATTTTTTTCATTTAGTATTTTAGATAGTAGACATTAACATTTCTGTTTAGAGTAGCTGGATCAATACAAGGTCTTTTTTTTTTTTTTTTTTTTTTTTTTTTTTTTACATAGGGATTTAAATGGGGCATCCCACGAGGATTCAACTCATGATTCAGTAATAATGGATCTGCAAGACCAACTTGAAAACATCCCCCTCTACCCAGGTGACGCCGGGTAGCCGCTGCTGATGTTAGAATAAAGTTCATTAATTTTCTGATATTTCAAGCAGATAACTAAAATCTCCGATACTCACGTAGCCTAAATTAAATACGTCCTTTCTTTTCTAACTATACTTCAAATCAGTTTTAATTCTGATATTTTAGCCCACCAACGCAATTACTTTAGTAGATCGGGTCAGCGTCATTGCAATACCACCCCCACCCCCCGTCTTTCTCCCATAGATCGTCCCGGCACCCTCCAGCACATCAATAAACCAAAAAATCAACTCCCCCCGCCCCCGCACCTTTTCCTTGCACCATCATCATACGTTCGATTCTGGATGAGTGTAATTGTTTCAGACTTGACTGAACTGACCGGAAGTACATTCTGGCTACCCGTGAGCTTCCGGTTGTGTTTGGTGTGATTAAAAACCGACGACTTTTGTCGGTCATCTTTGGCCGTTGCTCCTGTGGTCAGTGGGGACCTGCCGCACGGACTCACTTCCGGCCCAACTTCCGCATCGAGCAGGAAGATTTTTCCTCCTCCCTCCACCCCTATCACCTGCGCTTCTCCGAATAAATAGATTCAGAATGGGGCTGGGACTGGGGTGGGGTCGGGGTTGGTGTAATGAAAGCAAGTAAAGACTGAAATCTAATGATTTTCAAAACAAACATGGTCACGTGCTTCTACTGGGATTCTCGCTTTGATTTTGTATTCCTCTTTCTTGCTCTCTTCTTTTTCCCGCTCAAAATGAAAATGGTCGTTTGCTTGTCGAAGATATCAGGCGGTAAACTATTGATTGGCGTAAATACAACAAGGAAGAGACAGACAGACAGACAGACAGACAGGGGGAAGGGTGTATCTCTTCTTATCTTATTAAGAATATTAAGTCACCAACCACAAGATAACAACCACACTGTCAGCAGAAATCTGGAATATTCCGACAGTATCGCCTATAGAGGGGAAAGATACCCACAAAAAGTGGGTGCTTGGTATGATACTAAACTGTATTCGGTGGTGAGGCTCCAGTTCCGAAGATCTGTTCACTTAGGTGTGTTCTTTCTTTGGGCAGCGCGAAGAAAAAAACTTGAAGTCGAGTCTGATCGCGAGGATTCTAGGCCTGATGCAGCAAAACATAGTATGGCTCATATATATATATATATATATATATATATATATATATATATATATATATATATATGTGTGTGTGTGTGTGTGTGTGTGTGTGTGTGTGTGTCTTTAAGTAAAGGCGAGAAACTGACAGTAACCAGATGTTGACTCTATGTCCCCACAACCTTAATCTAAATATAGATGCTCTATCAACGATAATGACCACTGTCTACCTACAAATCATCATCATCATCATCATCATCATCATCATCATCATCATCATGTCACGCATGCAGCACGGATATCCATGACAATCTCTCGCCAACCTTCCCTATGATTCATTGCACCTGGGAGGTCCTCTGCGGAGCAACCAGCATCTTCGCATAGCTGGTCAATGTAGGTCCTTGCTGGGTGGCCCACACTAGCATGTTCATTATTTCCACAGGAGAACGTCGCTTATGAGCTCATCCTTGCTTCTCCAGCAGTGTCCTGCATGTCTTGTCCGTCTCACTTGGATAGTTTGTGAGATGGGGGGGGCAAGTGACCGTTCACTTGTTTCCTTGTGGGGTGCTGTTTCCACGACTTGTTCAAAACTGCACGCAGCGTTCTTGTGCAGCTCCCATCTGGCTTATTCTCAAGACGCTTCGTTAGGGTCCAAGTGATACAGCCATATAGCAGCACTGATACAACCACAGCATGGAAGAACAGTCGCTTCAGCTTGTCAGGGAGATCGGACCTCCATGTAACTGATAATTTGTTTGTGGCCGACCATGCCTTTGCTATTCGTGTATTAACATTGCTCTCTGTGGATGAGATATTACCACCTAGGTACATGAATTGTTCTACTGGCTCAAGAGGCTTGCCGTTGAGTGTGGAGATGTTTTCTTTCTTTTTGATACTCATGAACTCTGTTTTCCAGGAGTTCTACAAATAGACAATCCATATTATCTATAATATGAATATATATATATATATATATATATGTGTGTGTGTGTGTGTGTGTGTGTGTGTGTGTGTGTTATAGATAATATGGGTGGTATATTTGTAGGTAGACAGTGGCCATTATCATTGATGTAGCATTTATATCTAGAATAAGGATGCGTGGACATGGAGTCAACATCTGGTTACTTTCAGTTTGTCGCCTTTATATATATATATATATATATATATATATATATATATATATATATATATATTGAGATAGGTAGATAGAAGTAATATATTTAGCTGAGGTAAGGCAACCTAATTTGTAGTTTGACTTAATCCACTACTCAGTGAATTTCTAATTCATTATGGATTACTTGATATTGCGTCCTTGTTTCCAGATTGTCTTGCCGATATTCAGACGTTGTCAGCAATTTTTATCCATTTAAAGAAGTGGCATTCTTACATTCTTACAAATGATTCCTCTCAGAGCAAAATAATGGTTTTTCAAGATGGCAGCCTGTTTTATCGGTACTACATTTCCACCACTTTAAAAACATTCTGTCGTATATGGTGTTCCTGTCAAGACGAAAGTTTAACAAACGATATATACATTTACCATCCCCTCCACACGAGTTTATTAACGGATGATGTTTATTTCGCCTACGCTGCAGTGTTTCGATCTGTTTCGATAGATCTTCATCAGGACTTTTGTTAATTTGAGAAAAAATAAATAATTATTGAAGATAAGAAGTCTGTGAGCCTCTCTCTCGACGTGGAACACCGTACAGTTGAAAAAGCTGTACGGTGTTCCACGTCGCGCGCGTTACTTGCCGAGTTTACTTGTCATGATTATTTTCAATAATTATCGAATTTTATACGATATACGCATTGTAATTACCTTCAAAAAATATAAATGATTATAATAATGATAATAATAATAATGATAATATAATAATATATATATATATATATATATATATATATATATATATATATATATATATATATATGTGTGTGTGTGTGTGTGTGTGTGTGTGTGTGTGTACTTCATTTCCAAAGTATATTTGACATAGCGTCCAGAATTTGATAAAGTTCTATAGGCAACAATTCTCGGCGAAAAAAAAAGAAAGAATAGGAACCTGTCAAGAGGTTCTCCGACATCAGTTTCCCGGGCCTTGACAAATGAGATGCCCCCCACACACCATGGGTATTGATTCAGACGTGACTCTATCTCCGAAGCAAACAAGAATCAATTAAACAGATTAACGATGAAACAATTACTGCTCCCCCGGCGGGAGAATTCCGGGAGAGTGGCCATTCAATTGCTGCTCAGGATGGCGCGGGGTGAGATGGATATTCCAAGGAATTTCCAAAGACAATAAATGCGGACACAAAGTTGGAGTGAAGAGAACGTGTGTGGGGAGACGTTGGATTGCTGAAAAGGCCAATTGAAAATGGTTAAAAACAAAAGCTCCCAATATCAACAAAACAATAAAAAAATAGCGAAGATGATAACTAGCCTCGTATTTAAGACCATTCTTATCATTCACAAGGTTTTATGCAAGACCCATCATCGTCTACGTCTTAGGCAGGACCCATCATTCTCCAGGTCATAGGCAAAACCCATCATCAACCAGGCTTTATGAAAGGCTCATCACCCCCAGGCCTTATGTAAGGCCCATCATCCTTCAGGTTTTTTGTAAGACCCTTCATCCTCTACGAATTAGGCAGGACCCATCATTCTCCAGGTCATAGGCAAAACCCATCATCACCCAGGCTTTATGAAAGGCCCATCACCCAGGCCTTATGTAAGGCCCATCATCCTTCAGGTTTTTTGTAAGACCCTTCATCCTCTACAAATTAGGCAGGACCCATCATTCTCCAGGTCATAGGCAAGACCCATCATCACCCAGGCTTTATGAAAGGCCCATCATCCCCAGACCTTATGTAAGGCCCATCATCCTTAAGGTTTTTTGTAAGACCCTTCTTTCTCTACGTCTTATGTAAAAGCCACCATTAATCAGGTTTTATGTATGACACATCATTCTCCAGACCTTATGTAAGACCTACCATTCTCCAAGTCATATATAAGATCCGTCTTTCTCAAGAACTTATGATAAACATCACTCACAGGGCTTTGTGTAAGGCCTATCATCCTCTTTGTTTTAAGCAAAACCCATCATTCTTGCTAACCTTCTGAGGTATCATTTTTTAAACTTTTTATTTCATCTCTTTTTGCTTTATTGTGTTCACTTATTATCTATATATCAACGCACGTGTTCCTTAATTGTACGACTGTTAGCATCTTACAACACACTCTGGTTAAAAAAATGAGACCGTCCAAATCGTCCAAGATAATATGCAAAAATGTAAATCCTGATCATCTGGTGTTGCTTATCCGCCGAATTCTTATTTCCTATGAGTGTCAGCTAAATGATGGACCATTTCTTTTTATTATAGAGGGAATAGAAATTACATGCTACACAGAAAAATATATTATGAAATAAATAAATAAATAAATAAATAAAGAAAGAAAGAAAGAAAGAAAGTAGGGGAAGATAGAAAGAGGAGGTGAGCTTGCAGAATCGATAATGCTAATCTGTTTCAATGGAACATAATGAAAAGATGAAAAGAAGGAAAGAAAGAAAAAAAGAGTGAGAAAGTTAAAACCAGATTATTATACATATTGAAGTATTTTGGAATAGCTCTTAAGTAAAAATATCAAACACTGTAATAATTGAATTATCATATTATGGTATATTCACATGTCCTGGTTCTTCTTCTTCTTCTTCTTATTATTATTATTATTATTATTATTATTATTATTATTATTATGTTTTCACATCTGCAGTAGCTGGTGGTTTACTGGAGGCTGAGTGACAGCAAGTCTCCTCAGATCTCCAGGACTCTTTTGAGTATTCTAGCCGATCGCGAAAGTGCTGTAGTTTGGGTGGTCTCGATTCTTCCTCTGATTTCCAATTCGCCCAAATTATTTTCCAGGGCTTTGGGGACCGTTCCAAGGGCACCAATTACAATTGGTACGACCTTAACCTTCATGCTCCAAAGTTTCCTCAGCTCTCTGGCAAGGTCAAAGTATTTGTTTATCTTTTCGCTTTCTTTCATTTTCACACGGTTGTCGGCCGGGACGGCAAAATCTACGAGATGACAGGTTCTCTTCTTCTTGTCGATTAATACTAGGTTCGGTCTCCTGGCCGGGTTTAGGTGATCCATCCGTACCTCGAAGTCGCAGAGAATTTGATGTACAGAGGGATCACCTAATCCCGGCCAATTATTATTTACTCCTTTTGAGTTTTCACATCAGTGTTAGCTGATGGTCTTTCACTGGAGTCTGAGTGACAGTAAGTCTCCTCAGGTCTCCATGACTCTTCTGAGTATTCTGGCAGATTGCAGCAGTGCAGTGTTCTGAATGGTTTCAATCCTTCCTCTGATATCCAAACTTTCCAAGCCCTTTTCTAATCCTTTTGGAACTGTTCCAAGTGCACCAACTACAATTGGTATAACTTTCACTTTCATATTCCATAACTTTTTCAGTTCTCTGGCAAGGTCCAGATATTTGTCAATTTTTTCATTTTCCTTTAACTTCACCCTGTGATCTGCTGGCACTGCAAAATCCACCAGTTGACAAGTTCTTTCTTTTTTTGTTAATCAACACTAGGTCTGGCCTTCTTGCTGTGATAAGGTGATCCGTTTTAATTTCAAAGTCCCAGAGAATTTTGTGCGTTTCGTTCTCAAGAACAGATTCTGGTTTATGCATATACCATTTTGTTGTGTGGTCAAAATTTAATTTTTTGCATAATTCCCAGTGGATTATTATTATTATTATTATTATTATTATTATTATTATTATTATCTCCCTTTATTTGTGATGTCAAAAATTAACTAACAAAAAGAAGCTTTCCATTAACCATTGTCATTCACTTTATTGGATGGATTTTTCTTTTTTGCTTTTATCAACTTTAATGTCTTTGTGTTTATTAGAAATCAAACAAAGAGAAAACAAAACGTGTCGTTGTTCACAATACTTTTTACGCCAATAAATGTCGACAGTTTTATGACAGATCATTTTTTTTAGACCGGAAATGACCCAAAAGTGAAGTCGACACTCAGTTCTTTATAAACTACCCAAACTCGTTTTTTTAAATAATTCTTTATTATTATTATTATTATTATTATTATTATTATTATTATTATTAATGACCTTTATTTGTGGGATACCTGTCTGTAACACAACAGTGATTTCAGGAGAAAGTCATAAGCTTTTTGCAATCCCCAGGAAATATAAAAGTTAGTTGGTTGGTTGGCTTGTTGGTGGTTTTGCGGCATGTCAACCCTTCTTGGGTCATTTTATGACGAAGACATTTTGTTTTATTCATTCATGATGGGTACTCAATTACTTCTTATTCACATTTTCTTTAAAACTTTTACTTTTCAATCACGGTTCTTTATTGAAGAACAAATCTATATCAAAAAGTAATTTAAAATTATATAGTTACTTTCAAAAAAGACTTTACAACCACAATTCTAGCTTTACTAATATACATAGTACATATCTATTAATAATGGAGATTCGCTTTCAGTTTTTGTCTGTAACAACAATTACGTCACTGTTTACGTCACAATTACCCAAAATCGTCATAACATAGAATAACATAGAATAAATACACTCAAAATTTGAACATGCAACATTAGACAGTCCTGGTTGTTTTTTAAAACAAGTTTTGATAAATACATGACTGGTATTATATATCTATATATAGTTTGTTTTATTTTAATACATATTTAAAGTTTACATTTCAAATTTCATTTTTTAATCCTTTAATGAATTTGATGATTTTATTTACTTAGAGTACAAACTCGCTGACATTTACTCCTACCCCTAAGGCAATGTGTTTCAAAAATTTATTTTTACATCACCCAGAGGGTGTTTTTTTTATTTTGCTAGTCTTTCAAAATACATCTGGAACAACAACAATAAATATGATACAGACCCTATCATAAAGTGGGAAATTTTAATTTTTTTTAAAGAAACACAGTTATAGACTGGGGGATAAATTCTGTATTTTATGCTATAATAATTCTGAATCAGAGAGAGGAAATGTTTAACAGTTGCTGCCATAAACGTTAATAGTGACTTGATAGTTAAAAAAGTAAACAAATGTTTAAGCGATAGTTAATTAAATCAAATCAGTAATACATATCGTGTATTTATATTTATACTTTTTAGTAATTGGTTTTAACAATGTGTTAGCATTATTGGGGATTATGTTGTATGGTATTGATTTGTTCCATGTCTATATTCTGTGGTATAATTTTATTTCCCTCAAAAAGGAGAGAATATCCTCCATGTTGACATTTTCAAACAGATCTTTCAGATTGTTTGCTTTAAAATAACGGTTTCTGATATGAACAAAAAACCTGTATTTCATTAATAAGTGTTTAACTGTCAAAGGTGTTTGACATGTTCCACATTGTGGTTGTTGTTGAGTACATAGAAGTGCGTTAGTCTTGTATGAACAATACATAATCGGGACACAATGACGTTCCTCGAGTAAACTGCGGACTTAAAATAATTTTGTTTGTTTACTTCCATTTGTTTTTAATTAATTAATTTAATTGATTCATCAGAGATAACCCTGATGATCCAAACGAGGTGAAACCCGGATAGGCCATCTGACTATAGCATTTTACTAAATCTGCTCTACAAACGTATTGAACACTCTTATATTCATTATAACCCCGACTTATACGGTTAGTTATTTTATCGACGGTCAAATTTGCAATTAACTCAATATTTCATCTTCTCCGTTAAGTCACCTCCTCTTCATACACACACACACACACACACACACACACACACACATATATATATATATATATATATATATATATATATTTACCAACTCCTCCGCACGAGCAGGATACGACACAAGGTCAATTTCTTAAGTGGAGATCAACAGGTTTGAGTTCAGAGTTTTCCTTCTCCTAGACTGGTTACCTAGCCATGGTTAAAGAGCCCAGTCAGCCCTGCTATTTACCCATAGCTGGAGGGAGAGTAGGATTCATACCTTTCCCAAGGGTATTAGCGCTAAGTGAAATGCAATTACCACGTCCAGGATTTGAACTCGGGGCGACAAGTCCATTTCCCATGACTTTAACCATTACACCACGCGCTCCCTATATATATATGTGTGTGTGTGTCTGTCTGTCTGTGTCTGTAAACTATAGAAAATATTCCATTTTCTCTCTTTCTTCAACTTTAAAAACTATTAACGATAATTACATATAATATTAATGAAAAATACTTTACATAATGATTACTTACAATATTAATGTTAAACAATTCTAAATAATAACGTTAAAACAAAGTATATAAGACAAGAACGACACCGCTTCAAAATAACATGGAAATATTTTCGTTCTCATCGACAAAAATATTTATCAATTTTCTAATGCGTGACACGAAACATGTTGGCACTCTATCTCGTTATTTTATTTTATTTTCATTTTTGTCTAGCAGAGGCGGACAAAAAAAAGATATTCACAATTTTTTTTTTTTTTTATCTAAAGTATTTTTTTCCTGTGTTTTTTGGGTCGATACGCACGAAACAAAGATGCATTATGTGTCATAATTTTCAATTAATTTCTAGAATCATAGCGTGGTATGATTAAAGTAGAACCAAGGTCTGGTAGAGGACCGATTCTTAGAAAGAAAAAAAAAGGACACAGTCACACAGACACACACACACACACACACACACACACACACATCAACACATACTTTATATCTCATGCATACACATCAGGAGACGTGTGGTGAAATCGTTGGTTGGTTGGTTGGTTGGTTGGTTTGGGAATTTTGCCGGCATATCAACCCGTGTGGGATTGTTTCATGCCAATCTACTCAAGAATCGACACTCGAAGAAGAAAATAAAAAAAAGAAGACTGTTTGTTTTTTTATTTATTTTAACGGCATATCAACCCGTCTGGGTTTATGTCATGCCTAACGGTTAGGAAGTAATACATATCGTGTATTTATATTTATACTTTTTAGTAATTGGTTTTAACAATGTGTTAGCATTATTGGGGATTATGTTGTATGGTATTGATTTGTTTCATGTCTATATTCTATGGTATAATTTTAATGGTTTGAGTCGGAAGAAATAGACCCGATGACCCGAGTTCAAATCCTAGACGAGGCTGTTTGTATTTCACATAGCGCTAATACCATTGCATCCATCTACTCCCTCTCCAACTATGGGCTAATAGTGGGGCAGACTGGGCTCTTTAACCTTGGTTAGGCAACAATTCTAGCAGAAGGAAAAGTCTAAATTCAAACCTGTTAAACTCCACTTAAGAAATTGACTTTGTGTCCCATCAGGCTTGTACGGAGGGGTTGGGATATATATATATATATATATATATATATATATATATATATATATAGGGTATCCCAAAATGATGTATACATTCTTTGAATCGTTATAACTTATTCAATGTATGTATTTTGACTTGTAAATAAGATTGATACAAGTATTATCAACTATTAATATTTAAAGAGCGTATACATTATTTTGGGACACCCTATATATGTAAGTACAGTAGGTGGCGTGGCCTATTGTTGGTATCAGCCGTGCAGCAATGGAGTCAATCCCCTTTTTGCTAGCGCTAGACCAGGGAGATTGTTTTGCTGTCAGAGGTGTAGCGCTTGACCAACCACTAGCTCCTTATTATACTGAACACACACTGTGCTACTCATCTGCTGAGTTGGGGGGAGCCGATATCGAACCAAGATCCTTGTGTTTCCTACTGAGCTAATCTTCCTTTCATTTCTTCGTGTTATATTAGAAATTAACATTCAAATCATTTTTATGTAGCTATGAAACTTTTTCCAGCACTTAATCGAATTGTTGATTCACCCCCCCCCCCCCCTCTCTCTCTCTCTCTCTCCTCTCTCTCTCTCTCTCTCTCTCTCTCTCTTTCTCTCTCTCTCTGTAGATGATCCAGTTTCTCTCTTTCTCCAACGTTATTTACCCTTTCTCTTGTCTTTTTGTCTACTCCCCCCCTTCCTGAAGCTTTTAGCTTGTTTTGTGTAGGTATTCGTATATATTTATTTATCAACTATATATATATATATATATATATATATATATATATATACAAAGTCTTGATATATTAATGCCTCCTGTTTCGCTGTCAATCAATTATACAGTATCCATTTTGTCCAACCGACCGTTCTATCTGTCAGTTCTATCTACAAGACTGTTAGCCCCTAATACGGCACAAATATTTACGACCTAACTCTCTCTCTCTCTCTCTCTCTCTCTCTCTCTCTCTCTCTCTCTCTCTCTCTCTCTCTCTCTCTCTCTCTCTCTAAACGCACGTTATATGCTTTAGAAATAATTAATAAAATAAAAACCAGACAACCCTTAATAACAGAAACCGAAGACAGGGGGGCCAAAACAGTCTGTTCGTGATAATTACCCGATCCTAAATCGTAAATGTCAGTTGGAAAGTTCGCTCCTAAATTATCGTGTTCTTTTTTTTTCCCCCTTTTTTTTTCTTTTTTATTTACTCCTTTCTTTACGTTTATAGATTCTCCGTATGCTCCTCCATCTTTTTTTTCGGGGCTATTAGAAAAATAATAAAAAAACAGAATGTGGACATTAGTTATCTCCCTTGTGGGATTTGGCAAATCACAAAGCGGCCATTATACTTATTTTCGCTGTTCTCTTCTAGCAATTTGCTCTTGTTAAACCGGGCTTTTAATATGACCGAAACAAATAGATCTGAGATATTGCCAATTGGTAAAGGGATCCTCAACTCTGAGGTTTTTAGTTCGATATCTGTCTTGAATTTGTACGCCTGTTCATTCGTCTTCCTGTTCATCAAGACTCACGTTCAATATTATATGTATACACACACACACACACACACACACACACATATATATATATATATATATATATATATATATGTACAATACATACATACATATATATATACATACATACATATATACAGGGCCGTGTTGCTCTGTCGGTAGAGAGTTCGGCTAGAAACCACAAGGTTCCTAGTTCGATACCGGCCCTCGCCACCTCAGCGTATGAGTAGCACAAGGATCTGTGCGGTAAAGTAAGGAGCTGATGGTAGGTGTGGCGCTCCATCTCAGACGCAAAAACAATCTCCTTGGTCTAGCGGTAGTGCAAAGGGGATAGACTCCCTCGTTGATTGGCTGATACCGACTTTAGGCCACCTCGACGACTTTACTTACACACACACACACACAACACACACATATATATATATATATATATATATATATATATATATACATATATATATATATTAGAGGAAAAGAGTTAAGGATCTACCATGGTCTTCCTCTACTAATTATATTATTATTATTACTGGTTTATACTTCTAATATATGTGTACTTTTGGATTATTTACCGGTGCCAATGCAACGGAAAGGTTGAAGCGGCAATTGGGTACTATATATATATATATATATATATATATATATATATATATATATATATATTAGTGTTATTGTATGGGTTTTGCATAAGCTTTGCATATTTGTGCTAAAAAATTAAGTAAAAGCACTGGGAGGTTGAAGCATGGAAATGTGTTGGGTGTCCAAATTAAGATAAACTAATGTTTAAAAAATACTGTTAACTTACCAATTGTGTCTGAATTCAAAGGTGTAGGTGATACTGTAGTATATATATATATATATATATATATATATATATATATATATATATATATATATATGATATATAGATAAATCTAATGAGTCAGACGAACCTACTAAAAGTTTCGCTTAATGCTCCTCAGGGCTAAGATCTGTCTCCTGGCGGGTTTGTATGTATATATATATCTTATATATATATATGCATATAAATTGTTTTTTTCTTTTGGCAAAGATATCTTTGCCAAAATAGATTATTTTTTGTTGGTATGATTATCTTGGTCTTTTCTTTTTACAAACATTTTTTTCTTCCCGGTTGATTTTTGGTAGTATATTTTTACAATCAAACTATTTGCTGGTTTTTTCTCACCGCGAGGATTTACCAACAAGTTTGGTATATTAAATTATATACTCATTGAAATACCCATTACTTAAAAAAGTACTTTTATTCTTTATAACACACACACACACACACACACATACACACACACACACACACACACATATATATATATATATATATATATATATAATATATATATATATATATATATGATTTGTTTGGTGGATTGTACGGTATGTTATTTCATGCCGAGGGCATTTTGTTTTATTCATTCTTCAAGTATACTCAATTTTTAAAACTAATTCTTAAACACATTTTAAAACATTTTTAACTCATAAACTAGAACCTCTCTATCAGATGAAGTGAGAAATACATGACGTACATTTTCACCGAAATACATAATAACTAAGCTTATTATCTTTTAAAATTTTTATACTTTAATTCACAATTATAGAATGTTTTTCTATTAAATGAATCTTTATTTTAAATTTTTCAGAACTTAAACATTAAAATATCTCAATATTATTTTTCAAAACAGAAAAAGTTTTTGAGTGTTTTTTTTGTTTGTTTTTTTTTTTTTTTTTTCTAATATTCCATTTTACGATTTACGCAATTTCAAATATTTTTACAGTATTACTCGTCTTTATTTTAAAAATCAAACAATGTATTTGCATACTGTTTTCGTGTGTTTTTCTATTATTATTTCATATTTAAAATGATTCGAAATAGAATACTGTAAGTAAATCCTATCGAGATACGTCCCAGCATATAATAAATTTGATCCATACCGATATATATATATATATATATATATATATATATATATATATATATATATATATGTATAAATATGAAGATATATATGAATATATATAAATATGATATATATACATATGAATGAGAATATATATATATATATATATATATAATATATATATTATATATATATATATATAAGATGTACAAATTGATAAGACAAATGGGAATATTTATCTTATGTTATTTACTTTTTGATTGTTCTAAACTAATTTCGACCTTAGGCCATACTAAGCTTTTAAAATACTTTTTAGACTGAAGTTGAATATACCAAAACAGAGAAAATAGACACACAAACACACACACACACACATGTCTATATATGTGTGTGTGTCAGGGAGTGAAATGTAGAAAGAGAGTGAGAGTGAGAGAGAGAGTGAGGGAGAGTGAGAGAGACCCTGATCTAAGCATCCAGTATTCCTTTTGGGTGGGTGTGTATTTTAGAATACAAGTGCGACTATCAGGATAAAACAATATTCTTGGGCAAATATTCGTTGAATTCACACTGTCTTCTTGGTCCCCCCCTCTCTCTCTCTCTCTCTCTATATATATATATATATATATATATATATATATATATATATTTCTATCTATCTCTATAAATCTATGTATCTATCTATCTTTTAAAAAAGAGAGAGAAAATGGAATGTATGTCAATTAGTGAAACATTGACGTCAGTATTACGTCATAAGATGCTAAAGATATTAGTTTTTAGTTTAAAACACAAATATCTCTGCAAAAACATTCGGACTTTGGAGGCCAAGGACAAAAATCAGTTTGACAAACTTCAAGGTATTTATGCAGAATAGCGCCCAAGAGATAATATCATTAGATTACGTACAAAAACCATTATTTTTCATTATATACCGGAAATACCCGAAACCTTTCAGACGCTTGGATAAGGGTTAGGGTTGTTTTTATGGTTACGGGTTTAGGGTTAGGTTTAGGCTACTTCTGGAGTTTCCGTAATCTAGTACTATATATTTAAAATGCGATTATATTGATATTATCTCTTGCGCGCTAATCTGCATTTATACAGAACTTCAAAGCTGATGGGAGTCTTAAGAAATAAAGCGGCATACATTCGTGATTAGATTTTAGAATATCACGGTATGCATCCTCTGCAGAAGGGGACACAAACTCCTCCCAACGAGTAGGATGTGACACAAGGTCAATTTTCAAGCGGGGTTTACCAGGCTTCTTCTTCTAAATCGGTTGTTATAAGTAAAGTCGTCTGGCTGGTCTAAGACAGCGAGTGAGTTTATTCCCTTTTCACTAGTGCTAGACCAATAAGATTGTGTTGGCATATGCGGTGTAACGCTACACCTACCATCAGCTTCTCACTTTACCGCACAGATCCCTGCGCTACTTATACGCTGAGTTGGCGAGGGCCGGTATCGAGCCTGGAACCTTTTGGTTCCTAGTCAAGTGATCAAGTTTAAACTGCACAGTCTGCCCTACTATTTACCCATAGCTGGGAGGAAATAGTTGATTCATAACTTTCACAGAGATATAAGCCCTATGTAACCAACTAACCTAGTATCTCAAATATATACACATTTAACAGATTCCAGTATTAAATCTATTCATATTTATATATGAATAGATTTAATACTGGAATCTGCTAAATGTGTAACTAGGGAAGTCTTGTGTATGCATGTATCTGTGTGTGTGAGAGTCTCATATGAGGCAGATTGAAAGATTCCATTTGCACTGTCTTAGACATATCCTTGGTCTGAAGGGGGAAGTCATGTTCCAGATACGGCTGTCTTGACCAAAGCCAAAACAACTAGCATTGCTGCAATTGTAATGAGGAATCAAATGTGTCGGGCGGATTATCTTGTTCAGCTTGATGACCCTAGACTACCAAAACAGATTTTTTTTTTACGGTGAGCTCCTTTTTAGCAAAAGATCCAACACAAGCCAAAAAACGGTTTCGTGATAGTGTGAAGGAGTGTCTAGTGTGCTTTGGTATTCCCGTCGATAATTGGGAGTCCCTGACATCTGATCGTGGGTAATGGAGGGCTACGATATACAGGGGTGTAGAACTGTTTGAAGCTGCAAGGGTGGACCGGGCTAAACTCAGGAGAGCATGCCGAAAACATTCACTATCACCAGTGCTTTCTTTTTGTGAATAAATAATGAAGATTCTATTTATATCTGGAAAGATATGTAAAATTAGGATTTCAATATTAAGGGAAGGGAAAGTCATTGTTTGCGTTCGTGATTAAAACATAAATCAATTATGTAAGACCAAAATAATCAATGGATCTGTGAGACTAACTTTTAATTATTGCCCCCGACCCCCGTCTACCCAGGCAATTTTTGTAAGTCATATATCTTTGATATTCCGTTAAATAAACCAAACAAAAACCAACCCTAAAAATATTCGTATCCATTAGATGTGGAAAGAAAGAGATTCTCAACAATTGAGGTAAATGAGATTAGATTTACCTCAATATTCGTATCCATTAATGTATTAATTGTTATTCTTATTTAAAATTGTTTAGGTATCCCTCCCCCCTGTTCAGCCTATATATACCAGGGTAATATTTGGATGTGAGTGGTGTAATGGTTATAGCGTGGTAAATGGATTCGGCGCACCGAGTTCAAATCATAGACGAGGCTGCATTTCACATAGCGCTAATACTATTGGGAAAGGTATGACTCCAACTGTTCTCCGTCCAGCTAAAGGCAAATAGTAGGGTAGACAGGGCTTTTTAACCGTGGTATTGAAACCAGTCAAGGAGAAGGAAAACCCTGAATTCAAATCTGTTACACTTCACTAAAGAAATTGACCTTGTGTCGCATCCTACTTATGCGTAGTGTTTGATATATATATATATATATATATATATATATATATATATATATATATATCTTTTGGCCAAGTGTTATAGTGTTAATCCATTATTTTCGGTTGGTGCGACTCTTTTGGGATTTTTTTGCAAGTGAAGATTGGTAGTATATTCTTTATTTGGTGTGTTTTTTTACCGCAAGTGTTTATATATATATATATATATATATGTGTGTGTGTGTGTGTGTGTGTGTGTGTGTGTGTGTGTGTGTGTGTTTATAGTCATCCACAAACATATCGTAATATCGTAATAGCACGTCTTTTCAGAGTGGCTAGACATTTGCAGGCTACCTCCAACCGAGATGGAAAACCAATCGATTTATCATCAGTCAGGCTTTTTAAACATTCGGCTATCATCAGCACCAACAGACTGTGGTGAGAATTTTAACTGATAAATACGTACATAAGTATATATGTAAGGGACGCCTGAGAGTTCTATTTCTGTTTTATAGGAGATTCTTGCCTTTAAGTCGGCAGTCGGCAGTGAAAATACCCTCAAAGTACTCATCCCACAATGTGGGGAGCGAAAACGTAAGACCTGCATTTGAAGAATATATATATATATATATATATGTGTGTGTGTGTGTGTATGTGTGTGTGTGTATATATATATATATATATATATATATATATATATATATATATATATATATGGGGGAGGAGAAGTAAGAGGAAATTAATCCGACAGTCTGTGGAGAAAGGTAGACAAATACGGGATGTTATAGAAAATAGATGTAGAAAATTATATATATATATATATATATATATATATATATATATATATATATATGTGTGTGTGTGTGTGTGTGTGTGTGTGTGTGTGTGTGTGGAGAAAAGTAGACAAACACGGGATGTTATGGAAACTTGATGTTTGTCTACTTTTCTCCACATACTGTCGGATTAACCTCCTCACATTTCTACCATATATATATATATATATATATATATATATATATATATATATATATATTCTTCAACTGGTACTTCCACGTTTTTGCTGTAGTAGCATTAGTAGTTAATCCAAAATGGGATCCATATATTTCGTAAAATATAGATCAGTTATAATCGTAGAAAATCGCTTTTCTCTGTACCACGGTTTCGCGATTTAACGTACACCATCTTCAGGAGAACTAATAAAAAGTCTAAGTTGTTACATTTTAAATATACTTATCCGTTTGGGAATTAGTCTACTTTGATATTACTTTGATTACTATTTCTGTCTTTTGATTATTTTGTATAAACTTTAGTCATTTTTTTCTTTGAAGTCAAAAGTTGTTGTCTGTCTATGAAGTTTCATGTTTCCTTCTATTTGGTCATAGTAATTTGTAATTCTATCTGTCATCTTTTATTCCTACTCCAACACCCTTCCTTTTTTTTGTTTCCTTATTCATTTTGTTTATGTCTTATTTGTATATACTGCTATGATAATTTGTTTATTTGACCCTGTTAAATTAAAAGCTCTGTTTTTGTTTTGAATTTGAAATGATAAGATGAGAAATTATATATATATTTTTTTCCTCATCATCTCAAATTTTTTCAAACTCCTAAACTCAGAAATTCCTGTTTTATCAATTGAATCAACACTCGGAAACAATTTTAAATAATAAAAACCTCATAAGTTTTTTAGGGTTGGGCACTCGCAAAATTTTCCACAGTTATATTGTGTGCACGACACGATTTCCGTAATAGATTGTTGAACAAACAAATTTTAAGGAGAAAAAGATATTCTTAAGTGATTTAAACAATCGAGTTGCTGTTTGGGTTTATGGTCAGCTTCTTGTGAATCATATTACATCTGTGTACAATAGGGCAGATCTGGATGTTACGGTTAGCAAGCTAGTCTTGCAGATCTATTACTTCTGAATAGCGAGTTCGATCCAGGCTGGACGCCCCATACTTGTGACCTTGTGTTACATCCTTCCCGTGGTGAACAGGTTGATTAATAAAGGACGTCCCATCGTTGTGTAATGGTTAGCAAACTACTGTCACAGATCCATTAATACTGAATAGCGATTTCGATCCTCACTGGATGCCTCATACTTACAACCTTGTGTCACATCCTATACGTGGGAAGTGCGTGGTATAATGGTTAAAGTCATAGGAAATGGACTCGTCGCCCCGAGTTCAAATCCTGGACGTGGTAATTGCATTTCACTTAGCGCTAATACCCTTGGGAAATGTATGAATTCTACTCTCCCTCCAGCTATGGGTAAATAGTAGGGCAGACTGGACTCTTTAACCTTGTTTAGGCAACCGGTCTAGGAGAAGGAAAACTCTGAATTCAAACCTGTTGAACTCCGTTTAAGAAATTGACCTTGTGTCACATCCTGCTCGTGCGGAGGGGTTGGTAAATATGTATACGTGGCGAACAAGAAGAGTAAATACCTACTGACAAGTTGTTTGGTTGGTTAGATTCTACGGCATGTCAAGCCTTGTTGGGTCATTTTATGCCGAAAAACTTTTGTTTTATTCATTCTTGATGGGTACTCAATTTTTTTTAAAACTCAAATTTTTAACACATTCTTTTAAAAACTCACTTTGTTCTTTTTAACCCACAGATGGGACTCAAACAGGTACTACTACACCGGGTCAGAGTGGACCTGGGAGTAATGGTGATGTAGGGATTCTCCACATTCCCCAGGGAAAAATTGTCTGAAGACTCCTATAGGTGCTTGGGATTGACCTAACTAACCGTTTAATCGGAGGGTCTTCTCCGACCACTCATCTAGCCTAAGTAAGGACCAAAGGTGACTGTTGCATTTCATGGACTGCTCAGCCAACAGGGTTCCATCTTTAAGCATCACCGGTCGCCACCTACGGCCAACAGGTAGCCCCATTAAGGGGGAGGTTTTACACTGCTGCAGAGGTGCAATCGGTGTATGCTAAAACCCCAGCTGACAGAGCTCCCTACTGTCAAGTTATGCTAAAAACATTGATTCCATTCAGATCATGAAAGTTAAGACAACTATGAACCTGTTCAGTATCTAAATGGGTGATCATTTAGGAGCTGCAAGGACAGTAAGCAAGCAACCCGATTGATTAATTTGGCCAGCATGTCAACCCGTCTGGTGTTATTTTATGCCAAGAAGTTAGGAAATCGCGTTCATTGCACGTTGATATTTTTGTGTAGTTGTTTTTAAGTTTATATTTGCACATGGTCCAATCGAATACGATTAATTTCAAACCTATCTATTTGATCCACAGTGGGACCTTAACAAGTACTAACACTCAGGGTCAGGGTGGGTCTGACAGTAATGCCAATGAAGAGGTACTCAACACACCCCAGATCTCCAGAACTAGATCCTCATAGATAGATGTAGTTTAGTGTCATACCCAAGACACACTTTTATTGCGGGGGGGGGGGGTCTTACCCCTTCGCAATAGATTATGTCAATGTATTATAAGTATGATAATTTAATTATCACAGCGTGATATCCCTAGCACCTATATGATTTTCCCAACCCTATTGCCCTTATGGCAAGCCCCAACCCCTTTTTATCATATGGGTGCTAGAAGGCCGTGGCTGCAGGTCTACATGTCCTGGGAATGACGTTAAACTCTATCTGATGGTGAGGTTCCAGTTCTGGAGGTTTGGGGAATGTGGAGCACCCCTTCATCACCATTGCTCCCTGGTCCACTCTGACTCGGGGTGGTAGTACCTGTTAGGGTCCCATCTATGGGTTAAATAGAAAAATGTATTTATAAAAAAATTGTATTATCCATTAAGAATTGATTTATTTCAAAACTTTATCGGCATTAAATGACCCACTGAGGTTGATATGCCGTAAAACAAAACAAAACAAAACAAACAAAACAGTGTGATATGTTTACATTAGAGCTATTGCAATTATGAAAACTCTAATAATCTTGTTTTAACTCTCTTTCACTCACACACTGACTTGGTCCCCTGTATCGAACCAGGAACCTTGTGATCCTAGACGGATGAACTCAGGGTCAGGGTGGATCTGAGAGTAATGCCAATGAAAGGGTACTCCATACATCCCTGATCTCCAGAACTGGGGCCTCATAAATAGATGTAGTTTAGTGTCATACCCAAGACACCCTTATATTGGTGGGGGAGGGGGAGGGGTGTCTTACCCCTCAGCAATGGATGCAGTCAGTGTATTATAAGTCACGTTGATTGGTCTTGTAATAAATTTGAGGCCTGTGTGCCTGATGAAGCAATGTTTTTTTTTATATTTTAATAAATAGATAAATGAATAAAAGCGTGCGTCGGTTAGCAACCCAGGCTCGCATAACATTGTTAGTGTGTTTGATTATGACTTTGCGCTCCATAATTCTGGCCTTGTGCCAAGTCCAAGCTGGGAAAATTATTACATATTTCTGGGAGGTGAGGTTATGGAACTAACAGTACCTGCGGATATACCACAGTATGATAATTTAATTGTCACAGCTTGATATGTTGACATTAGAGCTATTGTAAATATGAAAACTATAATAATCTTGTTTTAACTCTCTCTCCCTCTCTCTCTCTCTCTCTCTCTCTCTCTCTCTCTCTCTCTCTCTCACACACACACACACACACACACACACACACACACACACACACGCTGAGTTGGTGGGGCCTGTATCGAACCATGAACCTTGCGATTCCTAGAGAGGTGCACTACCGACTGACCTAAGCCAGTCCCTTAAATTTTGAATGGAAGAAAATAAATCTCTACATTAATAAACTCAAAAGGGAACTGATTTTATTCA
>CM042149.1:47837542-47842542 GCA_023376005.1 Doryteuthis pealeii | reverse complement strand
ATAAAACCGTTGTTATTATTAACGGTGTGTTATCTCATTATTAGATTTGTCAGCAACTACGGCAGCTCATTTCCACTAATCTCTCAACCTTTTACAAAGACGCTCCGACCAAGTTGCATCGATCCCAGTTTTAAGGATCAAAGGAAAACGCCATGGGTACAGAAAGCATCGACAAAGCAACTAGCCGGAGATACATGTGGTAGTCGCGGAACTAATTCATCTTATCAATTACTATGGCTGGCATAGGGCCACAGGAAAGTTATACTGAATTATTCATTAGTTTATTAGTTTTAAGAATGAGTACAGAAAACTTCGAAAGAGCAGCTGGTCGGAGACACATGTAGTCATAGAAATAATTCATCTTATCAAGTACCGTGACTGGCATAGGACCACACGAAAGTTATGCTGAATTATTCATTAGTTTTAATATTGAGTTATGTCTGAAAAAAAATTCCATTTTAATTGGTTCTAATTAGTCGTAAATTTGAAATTTCATAAGTAGCCAAGCTATAAGCTTAAATTAGGGTCAAACGTTCTCTTTGTTAGACATCTTACTAAATGATTTTACTGTTTTTTTGTCACGTTTTGGGTTCAGTATATATATATATATATATATATATATATATATATATATATATATATTATAAGAGAGAGAGAGAGGGGGAGAGAACGAGGGGGAGAGGCGAGAGAGACCCGGATTATTTGATGGTGGTACTGTTTTCTTTTTGGGACCTGCTTTTATCCGGCATACAAATGCAAATACAATATATATATATATATAATATTATATATATTATGTGTGGTGTGTGTGTGTGTGTGTGTGTGTGTGGTGTGTGTGTGTGTGAAAGTAAAAAACAGGCTTAAGTGTGGTTGAAATGGAGATGACTTCAATTAAGCACATTATTCTCCCATATATATATATATATATATATATATATATATATGTGTTGTGTGTGTGTGGTGTGTGTGTGTGTGTGTGAGTGCCTGGGTGTGTGTTGTGTGTGAACAGACATGTGCATATAGTAAGATTTTATTGTTAACTCAAGAGAGCTCAATGCATAACAATAATATGTTTATCATATAGAGTAATATTTACAATTCCATATAAAGGAAAAATTCAACAACCAGTCATTTGGCTTATCATAAATTTATTTCAACCGTTTTCTATACATGTCCTTATAAAGAGTAATATTTTTAATACGAATGAAACGATCTAGAACAATCAGTAGCACTCTCATATCGAGGTGGGTAAATATTATTTTAATAATTTTTCTTTAATATGAGTGTTACCGAACATTCCATATGACTTTTGGCATAAACTACGATACCGTGTTACAAACTACTTAGGGTGTTTGTTTGTTTTTTTTTTATTACAAATGGGGGTTACATTTTTAATTGGGCAAAAATATTTTATTTGGGAATATAAAAAGTGCATTTTCGAATATATATTATAATAATATTATATGTATACTCTCTGTAATGTGATAAAAAGAGCGCGAGGAAGAAAAAAGAAATAAAGAGAGAAAGAAATTACAAGAAAAAATGAATGAAAAAATACAAGGAAAATAAAGAAAATACGAAAAAGAAAGAAAAAAGAAAAATATAATAAAAATAAAAAATAAGAAAGAAAGAAAGAATGAATAGGAAAAAAAAAAACGAAGAAGAAAAGAAGAAAAGAAAATACAAGGAAAAATAAGAAATATGAACAAAGAAAGAAAGAGAAAAAAGGAAAATACAAGGCATGGAAAAGAAAGAGAGAAAATGAATGAAAATCAAAATACAAGGAAAATAACGAAAATGCGAATAAGAAAAGGAAGAATGAAAAATATTCATTAAAAATAAAAAAATGAGAAAGAAAGAAAGAAATGAATGAATAAAAATGCTAAGAAATAAAAAAATACGGGAAAGAAAAAGAAAGAAAAGAAATACAAGGAAAATGGGAAAAAAAGAAAGAATGAATGAATGAAAATACAAGGAAAATAAAGAAAATACGAAAAAGAAAAGAAAGAAAGAGAAAGAAAGAAAGAAAGAAAAAAGAAAAAAGAAATACATGGTAAATGGGAAATAAGATATAGAAAGAATGAATAAAAGTACCAGGAAAAGAATGAATTTAAGTACAAACAGATCACACTGTGTGGGAATTATGTGAAGAATTCTCCTCTTAATACTCACATGATCGACCACTCGGTATAACTATATGATAATAAAACCGTTGTTATTGTTAACGGTGTGTTATCTCATTCTTAGAGTTGCCAGCAACCACGGCAGCTCATTTCCACTAATCTCTCAACCTGTTACAAAGACGCTCCGACCAAGTTGCATCGATCCCAGTTTTGCGGATCAAAGGGAAACGACTTGGGTACAGAAAGCATCGACAAAGCAACTAGCCGGAGATACATGTGGTAGTCGCGGAACTAATTCATCTTATCAATTACCATGGCTGGCATAGGGCCACAGGAAAGTTATACTGAATTATTCATTAGTTTATTAGTTTTAAGAATGAGTTATGTTTGAAAAAATTCCATTTTAATCTAGTATATATATATATTATATATATATAATATATATATATATATATATAGAGAGAGAGAGAGAGAGAGAGAGAGAGAGACAGACAGACAGACAGACAGACAGACAGAGAGACAGAGACAGAGAAAGAGAAAGAGAAAGAGAGAGGAGTTAGAGAGAGGGGGAGAGAGCGAGAGAGACCGGATCATTTGATGTTGGTACTGTTTCTATTTAGGACCCTGCTTTATATCCGGCATGCAAATATAATATATATTATATATATATATATATATATATATATATATAATATATATATATATATATCTGTGTGTGTGGGGGTGCGTGGTGGGTGTGTGTGGGTGTGTGAACAGACATGGACATATAGGAAGATTCTTTCAACTGCTCAGGAGAGCTCAATGCATGACAATAATATGTTTATCATACAGAGTAATATTTACAATTCCATATAAAGTCAACATTTAACAACCAGTCATTTGGCTTATCATAAATTTATTTCAACCGTTTTCTATACATGTCCTTATAAAGAGTAATATTTTTAATACGAATGAAACGATCTAGAACAATCAGTAGCAACTCTCATATCGAGGTGGGTAAATATTATTTTAATAATTTTTCTTTAATATGAGTGTTACCGAACATTCCATATGACTTTTAGCGTAAACTACGATACCGTGTTACAAACTACTTAGGGTGTTTTCTTTTTTTTTTATACGAATGGGGATTAACTTTTTTAATAGGGGAAAATTATGTTATTCTGGGAACATAAAAAGTGCATTTTTCGAATATATATGATAATAATATTATATGTATATTCAGTGTAATGTGAAAAAAAGAACGTGGGGAAGAAAAAAGAAAGAAAGAGAGAAAGAAAATTCAGTGAAAAGAAAGAAAAATAGAAAGAAAGAAAGAAAGAAAGAAAGAAAGAAAGAAAATCCAAGGAAAAAAGGAAAATACGATAGAGAAATAATTTCAGAAAAAGAAAAAAAGAAAGAAGAAATAAGAAAGAATGAATGAATGAATGAATGAATGAAAATACTTGGAAAAGAAAAAATACGAGAAAGAAAGAAAAAAGAAAGAAAAATTACATACAAGGAAAATAAAGAAGATACGAAAAAGAAAGAAAGAAAAAGAAAATACAAGGAAAAAGGGAAAAGAAAGAAAGAGATAATGAATAAAAATACAAGGAAAATAAAGAAAATACGAAAGAAAGAAAGAAAGAAAAATATAAGGAATTTTTTAAAAACGTGAGAAAGAAAACAGAAATAAAGAGAGAAAGAAAATAAAGAGAAAATAAAGAAAACAAAGAAAAAAGAAGGAAAGAATAAAAATCTAAGGAAAAAAAAGAAAACACAATAGAGAAATAATAACAAAATGAAAATACAAGAAAAAGAAAGAAAATACTAGAAAGAAAGAAAGAAAGAAAGAAAGAATGAAAAACTCGAAAAAGAAAAAATACGAGAAAGAAAGAAAGAAAAAAGAAAGAAAGAAAATACAAGGAACATAAAGTAGATACGAAAAAGAAAGAAAGAAAGAAAAAAGAAAATACTAGGAAAATGGTAAAGAAAGAAAGAAATAACGAATTAAAAAAAAGGAAAATAAAGAAAATATGAAAAAGAAAGAGAGAAAAATAAAAAATAAGAAAGAAAAAAAGAAAATAATGGAAAAAAGAAAGAAAGAAAGAAAACAGAGAAAGAAAAGAAATACAAGGAACATTTAAAAAAATGATAAAGAAAGAACGAAAGAAAGAAATAAAGGAAAAAAGAAAGAAAGAAAGAAAGAAAGAAAGAAAGAAAGAAAAATACAAAGGAAAATAAAGAAAGAAAGAAGAAAAAAATACAAGGAAAATAAAGAAAGAAAGAAAGAAAGAGTGAAAGAAAGAAAATACAAGGAAAAAAATAAATAAATAAATAAATAAATAAAGAAAGAAAGAAAGAAAGAAAGAGAAAATACAAGGAAAAAAAGAAAAAGAAGAAAGTAAGAAAGAAAAATACAAGGAAAATAAATAAAGAAAGAAAGAAAGAAAATACAAGGAAAATAAAGAAAGAAAGAAAGAAAGAAAGAGAGAAAGAGAGAAAGAAAGAAAATACAAGGAGAATAAGTAAATAAATAAAAGAAAGAAAGAAAGAAAAAAAGATAAAGAAAGAAAGAAAGAAAAAAAGAAAGAAAATACAAGGAAAATAAAGAAAGAAAGAAAGAGAGAAAGAAAGAAAATACAAGGAAAAAAAGAAAGAAAGAAGAAAAGAAAGAAAGAAAGAAAGAAATACAAGGAAAATAAGGAAAAGAAGAAAAGAGAAAGAAAGAAAATACAAGGAAAATAAAGAAAGAAAGAAAGAAAGAAAGAAAGAAAGAAAGAAAGAAAGAAAGAGTTTGGAATGTATAGGATCGTCAATCTAAGATGCAATTATTTTGAAAGACGTCGTAAAATCGACGTAATTGCCACCGGAGGATTGTGGGAAATTTTGTCGCAGTTT
>CM042149.1:47810042-47832542 GCA_023376005.1 Doryteuthis pealeii | reverse complement strand
AAAGAAGAAATAAAAGAAAAAACTTCGTACATAAAGGCGTTTTCTCGCTTTAATTCTTTAACTCGAATTTTTTTTCCTTTCTCTTTAGCGGTGTTCCTGTTGGCTAATGTCTAATCATCGTCACGACTAGAGTGTTTCAATATACGAGCGCTTTCTCCGTCTGGGAAAAAGATTATCGATGCTGACTAGATTAAAATGGCGTCCGAATGAAGACGCATGTATAGCAGCCGTTGCGCATGCGTAAGCGATAATGTCTCTTTTCGCGGGCTAGTATGAAAAGCCTGTGTGTTGAATTGCACACGTCAAGTAGCAAGTTAATGGCGGGAATCAAGCGAAGAGTCGAGTCCGTGTGTGTGTGAGGGGAAAAAGATTTTCCAGAAAATTAAAACCCAACAGTGACGTCGTTGTATAGCGATTGAATTAACTTTACAGTTATTGGTGATGGAAGGACCGTGTCGTTCGCTGTTAAAACGAGGAACGGCGATAATAGAAATGATCGTAATAATCAAAGTGATGTCTGTGGACGGGATGGTATTAGTGATGAAGGTAAGAGAACATTTCACCATCAGGATGGTGCTGGTTGTAGAAGGGTCGACAATAGAGATGGCCGTGTTTAACAGTATTGGAAATGGTTTGGTGAGAGGACATTAGTACGGTCGGTAATTGGGTTGATAATGGTATTGCTTCTGAAAATACGCTTTCAAACTGAACTTTTTATGGTAAACGTCTTTCATTAGTTTTGGGTGGAAGGTTTCGCTTTAACTTGCAATCATAAAATCAAGCCTGCAATTTTTTTCTCATCTTAAATGATGATTTCATATCTTAGTTGTATTAGTTGAATGAGGGATTGTTTTTAACGGCATATTAAGCCGTTTAGGGATGTTTTATACCTACAGGTTAGGGAATCGCGTTCATGGCATTGCTTCTGAATATACATTTTCAGACTGAACTTTTCATGGTAAACGTCTTTCATTATTTTTTGGGAAGGTTTCGGTTTAACTTGCAATCATAAATTCAGGCCTGCAATTTCTTTTTCATTCTAAATGATGATTTCATATCTCAGTTGATTGAGGGATTTATTTTAACGGCATGTCAAGCCGTCTATGGTTATTTTATGCCTACAGGTTAGGGAATCGCATTCATTGTACATTTATATTTAGATATTTTCTTAGTTGTATTAATTGATTGAGGGATTGTTTTTAACGGCATGTCAAGCCGTCTAGGGATGTTTTATGCCTACAGGTTAGGGAATCGTGTTAATAGCATTGCTTCGAAATACGTTTTAAGAATTAACTTTTTATGGTCAAACCTCTTTCATTATTTTGGGAGGAAGATTTCGCTTTAAATTGCAATCTAAAAATCAAGCCCGCAATTTTTTATTTTATGCCAATAGGTCAGGGAATCGCATTCATTGTACATTCATATTTACATATTTTCTAAGTTGTAATAATTGATCGAGGGATTGTTTTTAACGGCATGTCAAGCCGTCTAGGGATACTTTATACCTATAGGTTAGGGAATCGCATTCATATTTACATATTTTGTGTAGTTGTGTCTTAGATATTTTCGCGGTCCAATCGAATGAAAAACTTATAAACATATCTATCTAAACCATAGATGAGACCCTAATAAGAACTACCACTCCAGGTCAGAGTAGACCTGGGAATAATAGCAATGACGGGGTACTCCACACTTCTTAGATCTCCAGAACTGAAGCCTCACTATCAGATGCAATTTAGTGTCATACACAGGATACCTCCTTTGCGTATATGCAGGGGAGACAGCATATTCTAAGCCCTACCAACAGGACTTATCTCCGTTGTATTTTGAGACCATAATCATAGACGAAGTAGTTTTAAATAAGTGTAGTATTATAAGCAAACTAACAGGACCTGTGGATATACCACAGTATGATAATTTACTTATTACAACGTTTGATAAGTTTACTTAAGAGCTATTGCTAAATAGTTCAATCTGCAAAAAGTATCATAATCTTAATTTAACTCTCTCACTTTTTTCTTTCTTTTCTTCTTTTCATCTTTTCATTATGTTCGATTGAAACAGAATAGCGTTATCGATTCCACACGCTCATCCCCTATTCTCTTTCTTTCTTTCTAACAATATTTTTCTGTATCACTTTTCCTTCCATTTCTTTATAATAAAGATTGAATGGTCCATTATTTAGCTAAGGTGACGATGCTCATAAGAAATAAGAATTCGGCAGATAAGCAACACCAGATAATCAGGATTTACATTTTTGCATTTCATCTTGGACGATTTGGACGGTCTTATTTCTAACCATGGAGTGTTACAAGATGATTATGGTCGGAAGATTAAGGAAAAAGTATTAATATATAAATCACAAAAATTACTGGGCATCGCCTGGAGGGACAGGATCACTAACACAGCAGTCCTAAGAGAGTTCAACTCCCCAGCTTATACTCTCTACTGAGACAACGTCGTCTCCGATGGTTGGGTCATGTACGTCGGATGGATGATGGACGAATCCCGAAAGACATCCTCTATGGAGAGCTTACGTCTGGTAAAAGACAGATTGGTCGCCCTCAGCTGTGATTCAATGATGTCTGCAAGAATGATCGCAGGTGCTTTGGCATTGTCCCTTCCAGCTGGGAAAATTTGGCCCAGGACCGCCCTCGGTGGCGGCAGAATCTCCGTAGAGGACTGTTCATGTCAGAAGTCACCCTGATACGACACTATGAAGCTAAGAGGTCCAGAAGAAAACAGCGGCAACAAAGCTTTGGGACATCAACATCTTCAGGGACAGCCTTCAAATGCAAAATCTATGGTCGAGAATGTTTTTCAAACATCGGACTTCACAGTCACAGGAGGCGCAGTAACTTTATCATAGTCTTCCGAGACTGAAATGCCAATGAATGATATAAATCATAAAAATTACAATATTTTATAATGTATGATAAACACACTCGTGTCTGTTGCATTATGAATACAGATGTTTTTTTAAGTTTATCTTTTTCTGTCAGTTCTTAATTCGAGTAAGTGAGACTTAAGATACATTTAAAAACCATGATTATAACGCTCGAAATGGACTCGGCGACCCGAGTTTCAAATCCAGGGCAAGGCAGTTTGCATTTCACATAGCGCTGATACCCTTAGGAAAGGAATGCGGTAATCTTCAACTTTTTACTCGTAAATTCCTACCATAAAATTAGACTTGGGCATTATCTGAGCCAAGGCTAATTTTAGGAATTTACAAGTAAAAAGTATACACAAAAGTATATACACAAAAATATATAAACATTGAAGTGAATATTAAAATAAAGAAAGAAAATATATTCAGTATTGTAAAATAACGGGTGCAAGAAAAATAAAATATTTATTGCAAAAACATGGACATAAAATGAGGGTCCAGTTTATTTTATGGTAGGAATCTTCGAGGAACAAGTTAAGGATTACCAGGAATGCATCCAACTACTCTCCATCCAGCTATGATTATAAATAGTCGGATGGACAGGGCTCTTTAACTTTGGTTAGGCAAATAGGAGAAAGAAAACTCTGATTTCAAACCTATTAAACCCCGTTTGAGAAATTAACCATATGTCACATACTACACGTGCAGAGGGGTGGTAAAAACATATAGATGATCATACTTTGAAAGATGATTTGAACTCAGTGACCAAAGTTCGAATCCTGGACGAGGCTGTTTGCGTTTCGGTTCACGCTAATGCCCTAGAGAAAGGCACGAATCCATTTGTTCTCGCCCGAACTATGAGTAAATAGTAAGGCATACTGTGTGTTTTTAACCTTGGTTAGGCAACCAGTCTTGGAAAAGGAAAACTCTGAATTGAAACATGTTTAACACTGCTTAAGAAATTAACCATGTGTCACATCCTACTCGTGGGGGGTTGATAAAAGCATATAGATTATGATACTTTGAAAAATGATTTGAACTCGGTGACCAGAGTTCAAATTCTGGACGAGGCTGTTTACGTTTCGGTTCACGCTAATGCCCTTGAGATAGGCATGAATCCATCTGTTCTCATCCAAACTATGGATAGATAGTAAGGCAGACTGTATTTTGTTAACCTTGGTTGGGCAATCGGTCTCGGATAAGGAAAACTCTCTAAAATTGACCTTGTGTCATATTCTGTCTGTAGTGGAGTGGTTGGGCAAATACACACTTCAAAAAATGATGTTGACGTTGTAGAAAATAAAAATCAGAAATCAATCACTTAGCTAAAAATCAAGGATTTGTGACAACTGGAGATCGACTTATATTCGAATATCTTCTTCGGGGTGGCTTATAGTCGGTATCAGCCAGACAGCGAGAGAGTCTATCCCCTTTTCACTAGCGCTAGACCAAAGAGATTGTTTTTTGCGTCTGAGGTGGAATGCCACTTTACTGCACAAATCCCTGTGCAACTCATACGCTGGGTTAGCGAGGGCCGGTATCGAACTAGTAACCTTGTGGTTTCTATCCCAACGCTCTACTGACTGAGCTAACCCGGATCTTTTACGCTGTGTTTATTTCAAAAGGCCGAGTCCCGAGCGGAACTGCCTGATTAAAATCCTAAAAAGTCAGATTTTCTTGACACTGCCGCCAGCCAGATTTGAAACCGAGATTTTTTTTCTTTTCTCGCATCTGTCAGTGCTGAGGTACACACAATATCTCAAGGGTCTCGAGATAGCGGTTGTTGTCAGATTAGAAAACCCTACCACTGGCTCCGATCTCTCCCCTGCCCCTCAGGCCACTGGACTCAGCTGTTTCCGCTAACCTGACATCGAAATAATCAATTTCAATTAGTGACGACGTGCAATCAGATTCTAAGTGAATTCTGATTGGTCCACAACGAGCAACCGGTTTGAACGAAGATCCGCCGCAGGTAAGGGTTCTCTTAATGATAGTTGACCATCGACCTTTGACCCCATGGGATCAGACCGGCTTAAAGCAGAGAAATCCAAATCAGTTGGTAGTACTTCCATTTTTTTTTAATCTTAGAAACACAGTTTTCATTTCTGGTCGAAGACTTCAGTTAATTTTGGTAACCTTTCAGGTTTTATTTTCTACGAATCTATCGATTGCGTACAACTTTGAAGCAAACATAAAAATCTTCTTTTTCAGATTTGGGGGCACCTTTGAAGCCCCATATCTCCCCCAATTCTCAACAGAACTCAACCATCTTTTCCTATGTGATACTCCTCATCGAACTCTATCAGAAAAGCATATTAGTTTGGCACTTTATTTTTGCAAGAAATTGGCCATTTTTGCCCAAAAAGTCACATAAAACTCCGAATTGAGCACTTTTTTCTACATCAGTAAATTCAAGGCTTTAGAATCCATGAGAAAAAACAATAAAATCGATAACTTAAATTGTTGGATCATTTTCTTTATTTAATGGCATATTAACTGTCGTGGGTTATTTAATGCTAAAAAAATCTATGTAGAAGAACATTTGTGGTATTATTTAACCATAGCTGAGAATGAAAGAGTTCCAAGGGAATTAGCCCAGAAGTAAATGTAATATCAATCTTCGTGATTTATTTAATGACAATACCATCTTTGTATAAGAACAGTATAGGTATTATTTAACCCATACTTGAAGGTATGAGAATGTTTATACATTTCCCAAAGGTATTAGCACAAAAGTAAACGTAATATCAATCTTCGTTGGTTATCTAATGCCAAAACCATCCTCGTAGAAGAGCTGTAATTGCTTTATTAACCCATATTTGTGAGGATAAGGGTTTTTATACATTTACCAAGGGCATTAGCCCAAAAGTGAATGTAATAGCGAAATTGGAGTTCGAATTCGCTTACTTCAGTTAGCTTTGATAACTTTTCGCGATTTATTTTCTGCAAGCTACCGACTGAGTATAACACTGACGGGGGCGGGGGAGGGCTCAAAGTATATGTATCAGACATCCATGCTAAAATTGAAGTTCCCTTAATGAAAATTGTGATATTGTAAAATGTACCTGGTACCGATTACTTAAGCATAACATTAATGACCTAGATCTAGATATAATATAAATAATTCATTTATATATCTAGATGATAAATTAAAATAATCTATAATGAATAATTTCGATTTTTTTAAGCGTGTTATTTTTTCTATTAAATTAATCTTTTAACCTAACTTTTAACTAATCAAGTCATTTTATAATTTAATAAAGATAGACAGCTCATTCAACTGTGACATATGGAAATCTAATAGATTGCAATGAGGTTATCAGAATAACAATTAGAATAATATTATTTATTTTGTGATTGTCAAAAAGAACTACAATGGTTAAATTACAAAAATATTAATAGTACGGAGTACTCACTTGGGTACCTCATTTTAGGAATAACTCTCAATCCCTTTGTTGCATAATTGTATGGTGCCGTCGGGTTATGACAACACCTGCAGCGAGAGTGCAAAGGGCCTAAGTGGAAAAATGCAGACCGTTTGGGAACTTTGACCCCAAAGGCGGGAGTCTCGGAGTCCCGTGATATAAAGTTAGGTAGTCAGTTAGGTAGTCAGTTTTCAACGACACGTCTAGCAGAGAGGATGATATCTCTCTGCTGAGGTTGTAACTCAGACCGCGTAGTGGGGATGGGCAATACCGAAATAAAATCTTGTACAAGTAATGCAAAGTCTTGACAGTTAATTGCATGACTTGAAAAAAAGCCATTAGAAGAAGACAAAGAAGATAGAAAGAAGTAAATGAAACAGCCCTAGACGATCACAGATGGCCGAACGGAAGAAGATAGAATGAAGAACAAGTAAGTCATACGAATATATCTCTGTCTGTCTGTCTGTCTGTCTGTCTCTCTCTCTCTCTCTCTCTCTCTCTCTCTCTCATATGTATATATACCGGCAATGAGTATATAACACCTTAGAGGTACCTTTTACAATATCACTATCCCCACTCCCTTTTTGGCATACATATCCAGTATCTAAATTTTGACCCCCCCCCCCCTATTTCAGCAGGTTGTTTTGGTTTCTTTAATGACATATCAACCTTCGTGGGTTATTTAATGTCAAAGCCATCCTTTTAGAAGAACAGTGGTACTATTTAACCCATAGTTGGTTGGATGAGAGGTTTCATACTTTTCCCAATGGTATTTGTCATTAAATAACCCAATAGGGATTGGTATATCATTAAACCAACGAAATCAACGTTTTTGGCGTAATAGCGCGACTGGAGTTGGAACTTGCTTACTACGATTTCGCAGACCAGCACGTTAGCCACTACTCCACGGAGCCGCCTATTCCCATTTCAGTAGGAATCATTAGGAAAATATTTTGTTCATTTTCTCGTAAGCATTAAATGTTATTGAAACTTGCAAAAAACGTTGATTTAATTGGTTTAATGATATACCAATCCCTGTTGGGTTATTTAATGCCGAAGTCACTCTTTTTGACCGGGGGGGGGGCAAAGTTTAGGTACCGGACATGTATGCCGAAAATAAGAGTTCTTTTAATGAAAAATTGTGATATTGTAAAAAGTATCTGGTACCTATTACTTAAGCATAACATGTATATCTATCAGTAATAGAGATTCGCTTCCGGTTTTTGCCTGTAACAAAAATTACGTCACTGCTTACGTCACATTACCCAAAATCGTCATAACATAGAATACACTCAAAATTTGAACATGCAGCATTAGACAGTCCTCATTGTTTTTTTAAAACAAGTTTTGATAAATACATGACTGGTATTATATATCTATATATAGTTTGTTTTATTTTAATACATATTTAAAGTTTACATTTCAACTTGTTTTATTTTTTAATTCTTTAATGAATTTGATGATTTTACTTACTTAGGATACAAACTCGCTGACATTGAATTTGTTACTCCCACCCCTCAGGCAATGTTTCAAAAATCTATTTTTACATCGCCCGGAGGGTGTTTTTTTATTTTGTACTAGTATAATATAAATAATCTATTCATATATCCAGATAAATTAATATAACTAGCAACAGAAAACACCCTCCGAGCGTCGTAAAAATTAATTTTTGAAAAACATTGCCTGAGAGGGTGGGAGTTAAACATTCAATGTCAGAGGGTTTGTATCATAAGTAAGACAAATTCTCATATTTATTAAATAAAAAAATAAAACAATTTGAAATGAAAACTGAGCGCCGTCCCTCTCAAATAAAATGTTGCATGCATGTAATAATCAAACAATTATTTTGAATATTTTCCACATCAATTTTACACAAAATCGTAGGTATTTATTTATTTGTAAACGTTTTAGTTAAGTTCTTGTTACAGTAAAAAAAAAAAAAAAAAAAAGGACGAGAGTAAAAAAACAATCTTAAAAATTGCTTACTCAAATTTTGGGTGTATATAACATAAGAATATTGTGACGTAAGCTGTGACGTAGAGCTATGACGTAGTTTTTGTTACAGACAGAAATACAGACAATCTCCATTATTAATAGATTTATTTTAAAAATGTAATCAAAAATTTTTAATTTAAAAATTATTTTGATTTTTTTTCAATGCATGTCATCATGTTATTTTTTTCTATTAACTTTAAATTTTAACTTTTTGTCTAATTTTTTTTTCTTTTTTTTTTTTGCATAGTTTAAGTAACTTGTGATAAGCTTTCCTAAACAATTATAGATTAAAGTAACTATTCTTCACGCAAATCATTTACAGCTAAACATATTTACCAACCTCTCCTCACAATTAAGATGTGACACAAGGTCAGTTTCTTAAGCGAGTTTAACGGGTTTGAATTCGGAGTTGTCCTTCTCCTAGACATGTTAAATAGCCATGGTTAAAGAATCCAGTCTGCCCTACAATTTACCCATAGCTGGAGGAGAGCAGTTGTAGTCATACCTTTCCCCTAGCGCTATGTGAAATGCAAACAGCCCCGTCCAGGATTTGAACTAGCGTCGACGAGTCCATTTCCTGAAACGGTAACGATTGCATCACGCACCTCCGTATATAGATTTACCAACACCTCAGCACGAGCAGGATGTGACACAAGGTCAATTTCTTAAGCGGAGTTTATAGGTTTGAATTCAGAGTTTTCCTTCTCCTAGCCAAGATTAAATAGTCCAGTCTGTCCTATTATTTACCTAAAGCTGGAGGGAGATGCAGACCTTTTCCAGGGTATTAGCGCTATGTGAAATGGAAACAGACACCACCAGGTTTTGAACTCGGGCCGACGAGTCCATTTCCTACAACGGTAACAATTAAATCACGCACCTCCATAAATATATATATATTTGCCAACCACTCCGCACGAGTAGGATGGGACACAAGGTCAATTACGTAAGTGTGTTTAACGGGTTTGAATTCAGACTGGTTACCAAGCTAAGTTTAAAGAATCCAGTTTGTTTTACTATTTACCCATAGGTGGTGTGTGCATACCTTTCCCAATGTTATTAGCCCTATGTGAAATGCAAACAACCATACCAAGGTTAAAGAGCCTAGTCTGCCCTATTATTTACTTATTACTGGAAGTAGGATAGTTGGATTCGTACTTTTCCCAACGGTATCAACGTTATGTGAAATGCAGACAGTATTATATAAAACAGCCTCTTCCAGGATTTGAACTCGTGTCTACGAGTCTATTTCCTACGGCTTTAACCATTAAATCATGCTTCCTCCTAACACACCTCCATATATGTTGTTTAAGTGTTCGCGACAGAGATTTTGACATTTAGATTTTGTAAAATAAATAAATAAACAAATAAATAAATAAAAAAGCTCTCTGGGGCCCGATGTCCCTCCCAGACACTCCCTTAGAGCCCTCTTTTTTTTCCTCACCGTCGCATTTGGATTTTTGGGAAGGACTATCCTTAACTAATTCTTTAACGGAGATCCTACTCGTGTATCGCTGTGAACCTTTCCCCCCAAATACCTGAGACACCAACGCCTCTAAAAACAAATATAAAAAAAACGAGCGACAAGAGAAATGTTTGTGTACGTGAGTATATACAAACGATGTCTTTTGTCTCATTCTACGACTGCTATGTGGTGGTTAAAGTATACTACCACCGTTTTATATATTATTTTTTTTATTTTAGCGTCATAAACCAAGCAGGAAAAAAATGTTTAAAAAAAAAAACAAGAAAAAACAACGTAGCCATGAGCTAAATAACATGCCCAAAAGGCAAAGCTTCTTTGTGAGTTTTATCTGGCGTCAAAAAGAAACAAATAAAGCTATTTAAAAAATCAAGAGCATTCGACAAAAAAGGGAAGGTAACAAAAAACAGAAAAACAAAAACCTTTTTGCGGCTGTCGTAAAGTGACACTTAATACATGTCTGTGCCGCACCCTTTCGGTTCGTGTTTTGTTTTTCTTCTACACAAAAAAACAAAAAAAAATCTACGAGAAGAAAGAAAATAGTTGACGCCTTCTAAAGCCAAACAAGGCAGATAACATCAGATTAGGTTTTTCCCGCTTCTTTGTACCTCCTTCCACGGCCGCCATTTTGCTTCGGGTCGACGTTAAAGCTTTTTTTTTCAGCGCTTTTTCTTCGTCAGCCATCACACTTCTTCGGCCACATTTTTACTTATATCGTTTCTTTTGTTCTTCAGTTAAATTAACAACGTACTTTCTTGTTTTCGTTTATCTATCTGGAATATATTTTTCTTTTTCCTATTATTTTTTTTACCTCTTTGCGAATATCTATGATTTTTTTCCTAATTTATTTTTTTTCTTTCTTTTTTTTTCTTTTTATTTCTTTCTTTCTTTCTTCTTCTTCTTCTTCTTCTTCTTCTTCTTCTTCTTCTTCTTCTTCTTCTTCTTTCTTTCTTTCTTTCTTTCTTTCTTTCTTTCTTATTCTTCAGTTTGATTTACTTTTATGCTTATCTTTTTCTTTTCTTTTCTTTATATCTTCTTCCTCTTCATTTTTTCTTTCTTTCCTTCTTCTTCAAGTTCATTTCCTTTTATGCTTATTTCTTAAATTACTATTTTTCTTCCTTTTCCTTTATTTCTTCTTCTTCTTCTTCTTCTTCTTCTTCTTCTTCTTCTTCTTCTTCAAGTTCAGTTTCTTTTATGCATATTTTTTAATTACTATTTTCTTTCTTTCTTTCTTTTTTCCTTCTTCTTCAAGTTCATTTTCTTTTATGGTTATTTTTAATTACTATTTTCTTCCTTTTTCCTAATTATTTTTCTTCTTTTTCCTCTTTCATTCTTTCTTTCTCTCTTTCTTTTTTTTCCTTCTTCTTAAGTTCATTTTCTTTTAATAGTTATTTTTTAATTACTATTTTTCTTCCTTTTTCTTAATCATTTTTTCTTCTTTTTCTTTTTCCTTTCTTTCTTTCTGTCTTTCTTTCTTTTTTCCTTCTTCTTCAAGTTCATTTTCTTTTATGGTTATTTTTAAATAATATTTTTCTTCCTTTTTCCTAGTTATTTTTTCTTCTTTTTCTTCTTTCTTTCTTTCATTTTTCCTTCTTTTTCAAGTTAATTTTCTTTTATGGTTATTTTTTAATTACTATTTTTCTTCCTTTTTCCTAATTATTTTTCTTCTTTTTCTTCTTTCTTTCTTTCTTTCTTTCTTTTACTTCAAGTTCTTTTGTTATTATGCTTATTTTTTATATTCCTTATTCTTTATTTTAATTTCTTATCTCATTTTATTCTTTTTTATATTTTTCTTTTTATTCAATAATTGTGTATCTCTCTTTGGTTTTTCATTTCTTTGTATCCATTCTTCCTTTACCACTCATCTTTTCTTCTTTATTTAATTTATATTCATTTTTATTCATTCCTTTCAAAGCTTTTCCTTCTTCGCTGTGTCCTTTCTCTTGTTAGAGATATTTTTCTCTTTCTTTTTTTCTTTCATTATTTACCTTTATTTTTCGTTTTTCCTCTTTCTTTCTCTCTTTTTTCATTCTTTCCTTATTTACCTTTATTTTTTCTGTTCTCTTTCTTTCTTTCTTTCATTTTTTTTAATTCATTTTTTATTTCATTATTTACTTTTATTTTATGTTCATTCTCTTTCTTTCTCTTTTATTTCTTTCTTCCATTCTTTTTTCCTCCATTATTTACCTTTATTCTTCCTCTGTTCTCTTTCTTTCTTTTATTATCTACCTATTTTTTTGTCTGTTCTCTTGGTTTATCATTCTTTTACCGGTACTCTTCATTTCTTCCTTTTCATCTAACTTTGTTGTTGTTGTAGTTCTTCTTCTTCTTCTTCTTCTTCTTCTTCTTCTTCTTCTTCTTCTTCTTCTTCTTCTTCTTTCTTTCTTTCTTTCTTTCTTTCTTTCTTTACTTTGTTTTCCTTTCTTAGTCTTTTGTTTTGCTTTTTGCTTTTTGTTTTTTGTTTTTTATGTTTTTCTCTTTTCATTTTTGGTAAACCACCTTCATTTGATTATCCATTTGAGGTTCCTTTTTTTTCTGCTGAGAAATTCTTAGATTAAGATCAAAGAAATTCTGATTTCCATTCTCAGCCTCGACAAAACAAAACATTCGCATATTCTTTAACGCTCTCCTGACTGAAGATTTTTCCTAAATTTTACCTGTTTTTAGAAAAGTCATAGGGCTCGATGAAATACTCTCTCAAAATATGAAAGACAAAGAAATTTGACGACATACTTCTTTGATTATGCCATGCAGTGTATAGATAAAATACAATTGAGAAATGGATGAAAGGCTGCAACCTCCCATTCCCGGGGAAAGGCGGCTTCGGAATCATTAAGGACTACAGAGGTATACATCTTATTGCTATAGCTGCTAGGGTTTATAATGCCCTTCTTCTTAATCGTATCTGACCTGAACAAAGGAGAAATCAAAATGGGTTTCGTAGAAATATATCTAGAACTTCGCACATAGATATGAACAGACTGTGATAGATAGATAGATAGATAGATAGATAGATATGAATAAACTATTATAGATAGATATATAGATAGATATGAATTGACTATGATAGATAGATAGATAGATAGGAATCGACTATGATAGATAGATATATACATATGAATCGAATATGATGGATAGATCAATAGATATAAATCGACTATGATAGATAGATAGATAGATAGATAGATATTATGAACCGACTATGATAGATAGATATTATGAACCGACTCTGAGAGATAGATAGATATGAATCGATTATGATAGATAGATAGATAGATAGATATGAACTATGATAGATAGATAGATATGAACTGACTATGATAGATAGGTAGATATGAATAGATAGAGATAGATAGATAGATATGAATCGATAGATAGATAGATATGAATCGACAGATAGATAGATAGATAGATAGATAGATATGAATCGACAAAGATAGATAGATAGATAGAGTAGAAGTAGATTAATGTACATGTACGACTAGCTTGTCGTTAAGAACAGAGATGAGATAGATAGATAGATAGATAGATAGATAGATATGAATCGACAAAGATAGATAGATAGATAGATAGATAGATATGAATCGACAAAGATAGATAGATACATTTATAGATAGATAGATAGATAGATATGAATCAACTATGATAGATATATAGATAGATATATATTATGAACCGACTATGATAGAAAGATATTATGAACCGACTATGAGAGATAGATAGATAAATATGAATCGATTATGATAGACAGATAGATAGATAGATAGATAGATAGATAGATATGAACTGACTATGATAGATAGATTCATAGATAGATATGAATCGACAAAGATAGATAGATAGATAAATTTATAGATAGATAGATATGAATCAACTATGATAGATAGATAGATAGATAGATAGATAGATGCATATATACATATATACATACATACATAAATAGATAGATATGAATTGACAAAGATAGATAGATAGATAGATAGATAGATAGATATGAATCAACAAAGATATATAGATAGATTTTTTTTTTCAGTAAATTTCCTTCTCATTTCATTGTGTCCAGAATATTGGAAGTGGATAACTCCTTCTTGCCTAGATTATCTGAGAGTAAATAAAATTCTGTGGATTCCAGAAAAAATAAACAATATTTCAAACCACTGAACACAGCGACAAAAATTCATCAATATTTCATTGTTTTCCATCACTTTAAGGGGCTTATAAAATCAGAAGACCTTCCTGACCTCTTCTGCTCAATTCTTCGCTTTCCCCCAACTAACAGTTTCCCTTTGCCCCTCTATATTGTGTATCAAGAACGATTACTGACCGTTTTTTTCTTTTGAACTCTTTGCTTGGCTCTCATCCAAACGCATGTCAGTGGCGAACGAGTTTTTCTTCTTTTGGCAGCCATTAATAAGTTTTTCCCAGTTGCCTCCAAGGGAGGTAACTGCCAACTGACTCATGCTTCATCAGTTCGTATTGGCTCTTTGATCACACCGCTTGCTACGTTTCTTGTTACGTTTTCTCCAGCTGACCAGACGAATTCAAAATGACTGACACTCATTCAGAAACGTTATCTCTTTGCCTTAGATTCACGATAGATGTTCAGTGTTAAGTAGAATGAAGAGTTCTTCTCATGGAATCAGGAGAAGAGAATACTTGAGGTGAAGATTAACTACAATGGAAACGAGGCTCAAGTGTCATTGCTTTTCTCTTTCATTCTTTCTTTTTACTTAGAACAACTCTATATCTTTCCTTTCTTTCTTTCTTTCTTTCTTTCTTTCTTTCTTCCTTCCTTCCTTCCTTACTTTCTTTCTTTCTAATTTCTCATACATTTCTTTCTTTCTTTCTTCCTTTCCTCCTTTCTTTCTTTTCTATTCCTTTTTCTTTTCCTTCTTTCTTTCTGTTTCTCTTTCTTTCTTCATTTCTTTTCTATTCATACTTTCTTTCTTTCTTTCTTCCTTCCTTCCTTCCTTTCCTCCTTTCTTCCTTCCTTCCTTCCTTTCTTTCTTTCTTTTCTATTCCGTTTTCTTTTCCTTCTTTCTTTCTCTTTCTTACTTCCTTTCTTTTCTATTCATACTTTCTTTCTTTCTTCTTCCTTCCTTTCCTCCTTTCTTCCTTCCTTCTTTTCTTTCTTTTCTCTTTTCTTTTACTTCTTCTTTCTCTTTCTAACTTCCTTTCTTTTCTATTCATACTTTCTTTCTTTCTTTCTTTCTTCCTTTTCTCCTTTCTTTCTTTCTTTCTTTCTTTCTTTTCTTTTTCTTTTTCTTTTCCTTCTTTCTTTCTGTTCTTTCTTCCTTTCTTTCTATTCATTTCTTTCTTTCTTTCTTTCTTTCCTCCTTTCTTTATTTTCTATTCCTTTTACTTATCCTTCTTTCTCTTTCTTACTCCCTTTCTTTTCTATTCATACTTTCTTTCTTTCTTTCTTCCTTTCTTTTTTTTCTTTCTTTTCTATTCCTTTTTCTTTTCCTTCTTTCTTTCTGTTTCTTTCTTCCTTCCTTTTCTATTCATACTCTTTTTCTTTCTTTCTTTCTTTCTTTCTTTCTTTCTTTCTTTCTTTCTTTCTTTCTTTCTTTCTTTTCTATTCCTTTTTCTTTTACTTCTTTCTTTCTCTTTCTTTCTTCCTTTCTTTTCTATCCATACTCTTTTTCTTTCTTTCTTTCTTCCTTTCTTTCTATCCATTCTTTTTCTTCTTTCTTTCTTTCTTTTTCTTTCTTTATTCTTCATACTATTATCTTTCTTCCGTTTCTATTCTATTTTCATTTTTTCTTTTCAGTTATAGCATCTTTATATCTTTCTTTCTTTCTTTTTCAAAACTATTTATTTTTCTTTTTTCGTTTTATTTCTATTTTTATTATTTCTCCCTTTTTACTTATTTCTCCCTTTTCAAGAGCTCTTTCTTTTTTGTCTTTCTTTTTTCTTTCTTTCTTTCCTTATTCTTCATACTATTTTCTTTCTTCCGTTTTACCCTATTTTTGAAACTATTTCTTTTCTCTTTTTCGTTTTATTTCTTTTTTCATTCTTTCTTGCATAAGATTATTTTTGTCATTTTTTCTCTTTATTCTTCATACACTTTTCTTTCTTCTATTTCCATTCTATTTTCTTTAGCCTCTCTTTATTTTCTTCACTACTCTTTTTATATTCTTCGTTTCTTTTTCATTTATTCCATTTACTATTTACTTTTTCATTCTTTCTTTTCGGTTATAATATCTCTATATCTTTATTTTCTTTTGCGATACGATTTCTTTTTCGTTTTTTTTTCTTTCTATTTTAATTCTTTTCTCTTGTTGTTTTTCTTTTCTTTCTTTCTTTATTCTTAATACTATTTTCTTTCTTCCGTTTCTTTCATTCTTTCTTTTCGGTTATAACATGTGATTATTTTTTTAGATAAGAATACTTGAAACCATACAAGTGTGCAAATTATTTGTATTAGATAGGAATACTTGAAACTATACAACTGTGTGCAAATTATTTGTATTAGATAGAAATACTTGAAACCATACAACCGTGTGAAAAATTATTTGTGTTAGATAGGAATACTTAATTTGATATAAAGTTAACTTGTCGGGGTGTCCTATTGACGGTATCAGCCGGACAAAAAGGAGATTGTCTTTTTGGGTGGAGCGCCACACCTACCGTCAGCCCCCTATTTTACCGCACATATCAGATTACCCAATCTGTACTGCTCATGAACTGAGTTGGTAGAGACCGGTATAGATTCCGCGATTCCTAGGCGGGTGCTCTAGAGGAAATGTAAATATAAATGTACAATGAACACAGTTACCTCAATTTATGCATTAAATAACCCCCGACGGGTTGACAGGTGGTGGTGGGGTGTGTGTGTTTTATATGAAATTTCATAATGAATCGTTGTGGTGAACAAACTGACTCACTTGTCAGGTTTTCCTCGAACTAAACAAAAGAAACATTGCCGCCATTGACGGGTGGATTTATAGTGTGTGGTCACGCTCTGTCTCGTTCGTGGCGTGAGTGTGGCGGCTCCTATGCAAATTATGCTCACGGAGAACCACAGTATAAAAGGATCTCGCTGTGTCATTTGGGCAGCGGCAATTTCGTTACGAAGAAAGACTGCAAGTGCGACGTACACAACAGGCAAAGCGAATTGGTATTATTACTACAACAAACAATTCTGAACTTCATGTAAAAGTCGTCGGCGGCCTAATGTCGGTATCAGCCAGAAGTGAGAGAGTCTATCCCAAGACCAAGGAGATTATTTTAGCGCCACACCTACCATCAACCCCTCACTTTACCGCACAGATCCCTGTGTTACTCATACGCTGAGTTGGCGAGAGCCGGTATCGAACCAACAACCTTGTGATTCCTAATCTTGTGATTACTAACCTTTCCACCCGGCCTTGCTGGGGGTCCAGTGTGCTTCGGCCACTGGATCAGGTTTAGTTATAATTAATAGCGTCGATCCCAGGGGGCTTTCCCCTAGGCAATACCTACCCCCTTGGGGGCAGGGTTGGGTTTATTGCCCAACGCCTGAGGCGCCTCCTCGTGGGGAATGCCGACGGGATCGACGCAATTTTTTCCACTAACCACCCATAAGCTTCGGCTTGTGGGTGGGCCCACATAAAAATGTCCTTGTCTCACGCCCTCATAAGTGGGGTGAGAGGCAAATATCACCTTGTGATTCCTAGCCGAATACTCTACAGATTGAGCTAAGGCACACTTAAATTTTCGTAAAAATTGACTATGTTTGTATTAGTTAACTATTTTATTTCACTTGAATCTCTGGATCAATTTGTTGCAAGAGAAATTCATTAAAAAGCTTCAAAATTAATCGGGCAATGTATTATTATTGTTGTTGAGATCAATATAAAGTCAAAGACTAAATGATTAATAAAACGTTAATGATCCTTTGTATTCAGTGTAATAAGAGCCGGGTAGAGAGGACACAAGGTAAAAGTCTTAAAATACCGTAAACACAATACAAGATAAAAGCTGGTTTGTGTGGTTGATTATTGTCTAAATCACCAAGGGGTTTGACCGGATCTAATCTATTCTAATCCGCGCATGCGTCATTTGGTCGATTAGATTTTTTTTTTTTGTGGCAGACATCTTTGTTTTCTTTGTTTCAGAAATTTCTTTATCTTTTTTCACTCGCGCGTAAATTAATTGCGACTGGAAATTTTTTGTTAAATATTTTTAATAAAGGACCATCCAAGTTGTTGATCTGCTAGAACTCTTTTGTTTTTTTTTTGTTTTTTGTTTTTATATAGGAGATTTTTTTTTTAGATTTAATTCACTCCTAAAAGGTTTCCATGATTTTATATCTGTCTTATCGTTGCGATAAAGGTAATGACTATTTACATTAATTAAGAGAATACAGAAGTTATTTTTTTTATACTAGCAAAAAATCAATTTATATTCTCTAATATAACTTTTATTTTTTCTATAATTTTTGATTGATGTCTTTAAATGACCTATCACTTACGCACTTGGGAGGCGGGGATATCATACAAAATAGCTATCAAAAAAAAAAAAAAATCAGACGACAGATATATCGTCTGCTATTTTCATAACTAATTTCTTGATAGATATTTGAAAAAAGATACTGTGATGATTTACTGGGGTTGTCAACAGATATATTTTTTTTAATAACGATAATTTTGTTTATACTCAATAATAGTCTGAAGATAAAAGTTTTCTACGATTAGCTTGAAAAGGTAGAAACAGTGATGGAACTCTGAGACAAAAAGAAAAAAAATAACATAATTAGTTTATACATTCCGTGTTTCATTTGCTTGTTGTTGATAGCTAAGAGATTTTATCGACTAAAATATTGGGTGAATAAAACAAATTAAGAATTTATTAGTCTCGAGTAGAAATTAGGTTGATGTTTTTTTTTTTTTTTTTTTTTTTTTTTTTTCAGTGTAACCTTTATAGATACAATACACAGTGCGGTAAAGTAAAAAATAGTTGTCTCCCCTTGAATTAGTTCACTACAAATACTAATGAATTTTACCCTTAACTGGTTCATAGTTAAATTATCTATATCTATCAAGATATATATAAAGGGCAGTTGTGTGTATGTGTATGTCCGGAGGAAACTTCGAAAATAAAACAATTAACAACAAAGTAAATATATATACACATCAAATATCACCAGGGTTTGGTTTTTGAGCAAAAATAATAGAGATTTGATTTATATTCGTGAAGATAATTAAAAAATAAAATTTAAATGATAACAGCATGGATTTTTTTTCATTTTATATTTTAGATAGTAGACATTAACATTTCTGTTTAGAGTAGCTGGATCAATACAAGGTCTATTTTTTTTTTACATAGGGATTTAAATGGGACATCCCACGAGGATTCAACTCACGATTCAGTAATAATGGTTCTACGGACTACCTCAAAAAATGCCCCTCTACCCAGGCGATGCCAGGTAGCCGCTGCTAGTATTGAATAAAGTTTTAGTAAAACAATTACAGCGGTACTTTGATTTACGAGTGCCTTATTATTATTTCACTCCAGTGAGTTTTTCACACTAGCGTTAGTTGATAGTATTTCCCTGGAGTCTGAGTGACAACAAGTCTCCTCAGGTCTCCAGGACTTTTCTGAGTATTCTAACTGATTGCAGCAATGCAGTATTCTGGATGGTCTCAATTTTTCCTCTGATTTTCAAATTCTCTAGTCTTTTTTCCAAGCTTTTTAGGACTGTACCAAGTGCACCAAATACAATTGGTATCACTTTGACTTTCATATTCCATAGCTTTTTCAATTCTCCGGCAAGGTCCAGGTATTTGTCCATCTTTTAGTTTTCCTACATCTTCACCCTGTGGTCTGCTGGAACTGCATTGTCCACCAGTTGACGAGTTTTCTTTTTTTATTAATCAACACTAGGTCTGGTCTCCTTGCTGGGATAAGGTGATCCGTTTTCTTTCGAAGTCCCAGTGAATTTTACTATTATATTATTATTATTATTATTATTATTATTATTATTATTATTATTATTATTATTATTATTATTATTATTATTATTATTATTATTATTATTATTATTTACTCCTTTCGAGTTTTCACATCAGCAATAGCTGATGGTCTTTCACTGGTGTCTGAGTGACAGCAAGTCTCCTCAGGTCTCCAGGACTCTTCTGAGTATTCTGGTAGATTGTAGCAGTGCAGTGTTCTGAATAGTTTCAACCCTTCCTCTGATTTCCAAACTTTCCAGACCCTTTTCCAATCCTTTTGGGACCGTTCCAAGTGCACCAACTACAATTGGTATCACTTTGACTTATTATTATTATTACTAGCAAATATATGCACCCTTCGGGTGCAAGTATTTAGGTTTTGATGTTATAAAATATTGTATCAAATTATAAACTATTTAGAAAATGATAAACTGAGGGGGTATAATCGAAAAATAGAACAGCTTTAGATTTAACTCTTCTATCATTTTCTTTCATTCCCGTCTTTCATTTTTCCTAATTTATCTATTTAGTTAGATTATGAAGTATTTAATAAAATTACAGTTCTTTCGTCTTGTTTATGGATTTCTTTTAAGATTTATCCCCGAGATCTTTGCTCAGATTCGTTAAGAGAAAACCAAACAATTAGAAATCAATAATACTAAGCATATATTTATTAATATCAAATTTTAAATATCAATATGCAAATTAGCCTTCTCGTTCACATTGTAATCCGCTATTTTGTTGTATATATACATACAATTACATGCTATTAGTATATAGATATGGTTAACAGTATTAATAAGGTATAACAATTTTATCAATAATTGAGGTTTAAATAAAAATAAATTCATTGTAAATGTGACGTCAATAACTAAGGGAATTATGACTTGAATTGTGATTTAGTTTCAGTTACAGACAGAAAAACACACAATCTCCATTATAATAAGATATGATATCTTATCATTACCATTACTAATGAGCTGCACCTTTTTTGTTTCAAATCTTTTAATGGCTGATACACATATAGAAACTCTAGCAATTTTTGAGATTGTATTTTAAACTGGGCCTCAAAACCATTAAAACTGCTCGCAGATTTTAAGATGTAGAAGAATAGGAAACAATATATTCTATGAATTTATCTTTAAATTGTTTAAAGAAATTTTACAAACGATGTGCCAAGTGTGCTGAAATGCAGATAATATGGGGAATATTATGTATGTTTCCTTTCTTGTTAGGTCAAGAACTTTTCAACACTCCCTCTTATATATAAATTTGTAAATAACTCACTACTTAAAATTCTTAGTAATACTAGCCAGAATAAGCGCCCCCGGGCATAATATTTAAGTTTTAATGCTATGAAATAAATTAAATTGGAAAGACTAACAATATTAAATAAGAACACATATAAAAAGATTACTCTTGTTTTATCTATATACTAGTTGGTTTCTATATAAATCATTCATAGGATTGATTTTAATACATTGTAGAATAAAACAATAATATTAGAGATCAATAACACCAAATAATTATTTATAAAACCCGGTCTGTTAAAACCAGTAAGCAAATTAACCACAACATATATATATATATTATATATGTAAAGCTTTATTTCTTTGTGACACATTGCAGAGTTTTAAACGCATTAGTAACATGAGCTGTTTTGAGGCAAATCTAACTCAAATTTTTATAGAGATTTTGTTTATGAATAAGATTTATTCTATGTATTCATGATTTTGATTATAAATTAAATACTCATTGATAAAATTACGCAATTCCTGGGAGTATTGTGACGTAAGCGGTGACGTAGTTTCGGCTACAGACAGACACCGAATCTCCTTTATGATAAGATTTTCTTTTCTTTGTTCATCAATGCAGTTTTATTTACTCAGCTTAGAGAACGGTTCATTGGGATGAATCAGTTTATACTATATATATACCCAAAATAAAGAGGTTTTTTTTAATCAATGGATAAGCAGTAAAAAAAGAATTTATTGTTAATACAGGTTGAATGAGTTGAAGTATCAACTTCCTTTTTTCTGGTTGTCTAATATTTGAAATACTAGCTGAAGTACTCGTCTAGTCTGGGTACAAAATCAAGATTAAACAAAAGGTAAAGTAAAATCAAAGTAAAGTCGTCGGGGTGGCCTAATGTCGGTATCAGCCACAGCAGTATTGTCACTAGCGCTAGACCAAGGGAATATTTTTAGTGTCTGAGATGGAGCGCACACCTACCATCAGCTCCTCACTTTACCGCACAGATCGCTGTGCTTTTTTACGCTGAGTTGATATATATATATATATAATATATATATATATATATATATATATATAATATTATATATATATCTTAGACAAAATATATTTTTAATCACTGTAACTCAAAAACTTTGAAAACATATTCCTTTTAAACTTTGAATATATATATATATATATATATATATATATATATATATATATATATATATATATATATATATTGCAAACTATATAGTGTGCCAATTTCTCGCCGATGCGATCTTCGGAGCAACTTTTTTTTGAAGAAATTTAATTTCTAGAACTATTACATTGCAGCGGAAAACAAAGAAAATCAATTACGACTTTATTATTTATATATGATAATGGTATCAAATGTTTCCATATATATATATATATATATATATATATATATAATATATATATATATATATATATAATATTCAATTTCGGAATTGTCCTTAACTAATCAATTATTTTGATTTATTCATTACGATTAACACTGATGATCCAATTTTG
>CM042149.1:47789508-47804508 GCA_023376005.1 Doryteuthis pealeii | reverse complement strand
TCTCTGTGCTCGTTGGTGTTTTCTTTTTATTATTAACGAACACAAAGATTTGGATATTTCTCAGACGTCTTTAATTAACCCAAGTTAACCATCACGCGCGGAAGAAATTGCCATCTTGGAGACACGTCTACCTTATTCAAAGACCAACAGCAAACTCCCTAAACTCCAAGTCCACCTCCCACTCCCACGAACTGAGCTGGCCAACCAGAGAAAAGCCACAAGGTCAGCGAAGGGTCAAAGTCCTATAAATTCAGAATTACCGTTATTTTTTTAATTTCTACTTAATGTAACAAGATTTTATCTATTTCTCTGAATGTTTTTAGATGAGGCTTAGTAACTAGTATTATTTGGATTATTAGTCCGCATCAGGTATTTCTTGTCGGACACGGGAGCTTTCTCGAACTCGGGAACCTTCTTGTCGTAATCGGGAGCCATCACGGAACTTGGAACCTAACCCTTTATTCAATCCACGGTGGTATCCTGTTCTCATTCCGCTAACCATAGCTGGGGTACAGGTGTTAAGCTGTGTTAATTATTCTTCTATGTTACTGTCGCCCTTGACCAGGATTGAACCAGGAGCATAGAGATAACTGTCAACCAACAACTTTATCCACTACGCAATGTGTCCAATTGCCCCCACTCCCATTACGACAATAAGGTTCCCTAGTTCTCAAAGGCTCCCGAGTCTGATAAGATTTTATATATCGATAATATTCAAAACTCCAAGAGAGCCTCTTCATACAAATAATTTGCACTCAGTTGTATGGTTTCAAGTAATTGTTTCTATTTGATGATAGTCATTCGCTTGTACATAGTTTTATGGTTTCAAGTAATTAATAACATTACTTTGTTAAGAATTATAGCTTTAAGTAACTAATTGGTGACCATTTAAGCAACAGCAGGTACTGTAAGCAGCCTGATATCAAAATGACTTGATTCAGTATTAAATGACCCGAAAAGTGTTTATATGCCATAAAACAAAAACAACCAACCAGCAATCAAGTTACTATTCTTGATACAGTTAAAAATACGAATAATTTTTAAACAAATTTTTAAATATCTGGACCTTGCCAGAGAACTAAAAAAGTTATGGAATATGAAAGTGAAAGTTATACCAATTGTAGTTGGTGCACTTGGAACAGTCCCAAAAGGATTAGAAAAGGGCTTGGAAAGTTTGGATATCAGAGGAAGGATTGAAACCATTCAGAACACTGCACTGCTGTAATCTGCCAGAATACTCAGAAGAGTCCTGGAGACCTGAGGAGACTTGCTGTCACTCAGACTCCAGTGAAAGACCATCAGCTAACACTGATGTGAAAACTCAAAAGGAGTAAAAAAAAAAAAAAAAAATAATAATAATAATAATAATAATAATAATAGGAAAAATGTAAAAATATTCCGTACACAGAGAGATTTTTTGCGACCTTCATCACAGTGAATTTTTATTTTTTGAGTAGAGAAAAAAGAATATTTTTTTTATCATTCTTGGAAATATTCTTTTTCCGAATTTTTTTAAAATTCTGTTTTATCTCAACGGATTTTTCTCTACTCAAAAAATAAAAATGACTCTGATGAAGGTCGCAAAAAATCTCTCTGGGTACGGAATATTTTTACATTTTTCCTATTATTATTATTATCATTATTTCAATTTCATCTGATTATTTTAATAATAATAATAATAATAGCGTAATCCGTATACATTTTGATAAACTGACCGAAACACATGTGTAAGTGATATCGATTAAAGTGATATCGATTAAATTCATTTTATCCATCTACAGTTCTTTTCTTTACTCATTTTTCCTCATATTGTCAGATTCAATTCCCTTTCCATTCTTACACACACACACACACACACACACACACACACATATATATATATATATATATATATATATATAATATATATAATATAGAGAGAGAGAGAGAGAGAGAGAGAGAGAGAGAGATAGATAGAGACTAATTTTGTGTCTATTTTTTCCATCTTTCTCTCTTTATTATTTCAGCCACAATTCGTCTGAATCATGTTATTAAAAAAAATCCGTTGTTTTTTGTAGGCTTGATTTTCATAGGCCGAAATAATTAGTCACATCATTTTTTTCTTCGTGTAACAAACAATATTGTTCATCACAATACAATCAACAAACTTAACTAATTTTTCATTTTTAAGGCATGAAACTAAAAAAACAAATGTTTGTGAGTTACAATAATAATCAAGCTTTGCTTTAGATATGGCGCACAGGCTTGTCGGTTGCTTCCAATACCTGGTGTCGCTTAAGTGGTTACACGTATAAGTATTGTTGCTTAAGTGGTCATATATATCTAAGTACTGAACAAGCTCATCGCTTCTTAAATTCGACGATATAGAAGGAAATCAATTGTTCTGATAATTTCTATTGATTCAAAATAAATAGGCTTGACCGAATAACTTGACGGGAATTGATATATATATATATATATATATATATATATATATATATATATATAGTCACCAATATATTTAAAAGTCCGTTTTACCAATGGTTTCGGAACATCTCTTTGAGATCTATTTCTCTGAATGTTTGAGATGAGGCTTGATGATTAGTATTATCTGCGTTAGTATTATCTGCAAGTGGACACATGGCCTAGTGGATAAAGGAGTTAGGTTAAGACAATTCTAAGTGACAGTTATCTCTAGACTGCAGGTTCAATCCTGGTCAAGGGCAGCAGTAACATAGAATAAGAATTAATACGGCTTAACGCCTCTACCCCAGTATGGTTAGCGGAATGAGAACAGAATACCCCCGTGGACTGAATAAAGAGTTAGGTTCAAAGTTCCGTGATGGCTCTCGATTACGACAAGAAGGTTACCGATTACGACAAGAAGGTTTCCGAGTCCGAGAAGGTTCCCGAGTCCGAGAAGAAATACCTGAAGAAGGCCGGGGGTACATCGGTCGAAACGTTGTACAGATAGCAATGAAGATGAGGACAATAATATTAATATTTTGGATCTTTCTGGAAGTTAACAATAACCTGATGCTCTAGTAAAAATTGTCATCTTTAATATCCAGTTATATGCAAATTGATCGTGTCCGGATTTAAATTACAGTGGTTCTCTGTAATATAATAAAAAGGAATCAGATCAGCTGACATTTCAATTGTTCCTTTAATAAACCACTCATAGGCTCTCAACGGCTTTCTGCCTACGCAAAGGCTTATATTTCCAATAAGCTACTAGTACTCACACACATATACATACAGCGTGTTCGGGATAAATTTGACAGTTTCATAAGGAAAAAGAAAAAGTGCTTGGTAACTACAAAATTTAATGAATTGTAAAAACAATTCCACAGGCACGGAAATTACACTACTGTCAACAAGTTTCACTCGAAATAACCGCCATTAGCATCGATCACAGCCTTAATCCTGCCCCGGCACCAGGAGCAAGCTGATGTAACAATTTTCCTGGAAAGGGTCTCAAAAATTACCGTAATCCTCTCGATTTCCTGGGCTTTTCTAGTACTGGCACGGCGATTGGTGTCTTTCTCAACAGCACCACATACATAATAATCCATGGGGTTAAGATCTGGGGAGTTCGGAGGCCAAACATTGGGACTTGTGTAGTCGTAAAAATTCGCCGACAACCATTTTTTACTTTTCCCAGAGGTGTGGCAGGAGGTCGAATCCTGCTGCCATGCATATGACCTACCATTGGCTACCCTTGTTATTCAGGGCTTGACTACAGTGTTTATCAACTCTACGATTCAACCTGATACCCTCTCTGAAAAAATGCGGAGGCATCACATCACCCTCAGAGGACACACATCCAAAAAGTATCACAGTTTGGGGAAATCTAGTCTGCATGACACTAGTAGTGTCCTTTGGACTGTACGCAAGCCATCTGTTATTCTGTGTGTTGTGCTTTTGATCTTGGTAAAAGTTTTTCTCATCGGAAAAAAAACAGATTGTTTGTAGTTCAGCATGATGTTTCACTTTGCTCAAAAGTTTCTTCGCCTTTGTCAGACGATTTTCACAGGCCTTTTCTGGGAGCAGTTGACCTCTGCGACGCTTGTATGAGTAGTAGCGAAGGTCTTCATTGAGTGCAAGCTTCATGGTAGAGGCTGAAACATTCAATTCACATGACAAAGCCCGAATTCCAATGTCAGGGTCCCCCAACACTTTTTTCTGCAGAATTTCGAGGAATTCTGCAGTACAGACGCAATCAGATCGTCTATTATGCTGATTTCTTCTAACCACAACTTCGTAGTCTCCATTGCAATTCTCCAGTTCATGCCTGATTGTTTTACAGTGTTCAGGGAGCATTGGGCAACAACTATAATCTCCTTATTTTGATGGACAGCGCAGATCATCATGATACAAGTTATTCTCTTCAGGTTCCAGTCATCCATTCTATCTGTTATCACGTATATGAATGAAGAAGGGTCCAAGCTTTTAAATGATGCATAGTGTGCGTTAATACCTCCCACCTACGGAGAACAATAACAAAATATGTCAAATTTATCCTGAACACCCTATATATAATATATATATATATAATATATATATATATATATGATTTTCGGGATATATATATATATCTGCTTGATTTCATGTATATATATATATATATATATATATATATATATATATATATATATATATATATTAGGGAAAAATTCTGGTTGTTTTAGAAGCATGAAAAAATAAAGATCAGAAATATTCTTCTTCTTCTTCTTCTTCTTCTTCTTCTTCTTCTTTGACGCTTTTTTTTTCGACGCTCTTCTTCTCCTCCCACTTCTTCTTCTTCTTCTTCTTCTTCTTCTTCTTCTTCTTCTTGGGCGCTCTTTTTTTTCGACGCTCTTTTTTTTCGACGCTCTATTTCTTCGACGCCCTTCTTCTTGTGTTTTGTAAAAGGTCATTCAGCAAATCTAATTCATAAAGGCGTCCCCTTGAAAAACATTTAAGAAGCTCAGATTATTATTTTTCGATCGTCTTCTTTATCTCGTTACTTGGTCGAGCCGGAAATACGTCGTAGCGTGGGGCGGTCTCGTGATAGATCTCGTGGGTGGTACCCGATAGTTGCTTCCCGTCACGTGATCCTTGTTAATTCAGAATGCGGAGGTTTCGTTAAAAAGAAACACACAAAAAAACAACAACAAAAACAGCAGTCCATTATTGAAAGGAATCAGAAACGAAACGAAACGAAAAAACTGCTGACTGTTGACTTGTGCCAGCTGCAAGACCTTTGCTGCATTCATAGCTGCAATATCTTTGCTGCATTCATAGCTGCAACATTTTTGTTGCACTCTTTGCTTACCTACTCACCGATCCTATTTACTTATTGAGCAGGGGATTTCGAATTTATCTATACGTAACTATTTCCACGTGCACAGGGCCGGTTCAAATTCAGTTGGTAGAGTGTTGCGAAAATAAAGACGTCGAAATTGAATTGTGAAGTGGACACAGGGATCGAGACAAAATCCAAGTGTTATATATTCTTCTGGTCATCTTTCGTATCTTATGTAGCTGTGAGTTTTATCTAGCGTCTGGAACTTTCATTTGGAAATTTCGTGTCTGGTCTTCCATTAGGGATTTCTCATCTATCAGAAACCCTGGGTCATTAGTAGTTGTTGGATAAATAACCCAAGACTTAGATTTTCTTTATATCATATTTTATTTAGAAATCCCATCCAGACTAACTGCGCAGAGTGAGTATGACTCCACCAGGAGTGCGCTGATCGCGACTTGCTATCTCTGTAGCTTGCCAGTACCGACTAACTATTTCCAATCAAAACCGGAAAAGCCTTTTTTTCTCATTTTTCTCTACTAATTCTCACGGTATCTACCGGAAAAGGGGTTAACACGAGAGGCTAACATGTGCCAATCAGTCTTCTATGATATCGTCACATACTCCCACTCAAAAAAAAAAACTGCTAGCCGTAATTTCTAACAGCCATTTTGATTTCTACACTAAGCCTACATAATTGTTAGGGTACTAACAATTATGTAAACAAGATACACCCAAGTCAAGACGAAGACCAGAGGATCAGCCCAGCATAGATAGCAGAAACGGTGTCAGAAGATATAAGAAGAGTAAGAATAAGAAAAAAGGAGTATTCAGCATAACCTTCACCTTAATACCGGTGGAATTCATTTTGGAACATTGACACATTGAAACATAAGTGGGTCATGCTCTCACTCTAACTGACTTGCACGTCTATTGAGCTATTAGGAATAGCTACAGATAGATGAAATAACAAAAATTATCATCATTATCATCAAGTTTTTCTGACTGCACGGATTTCCATGACCCTCTCTCGCCACCCGTCCCTATCTATCATCGCTCCTGGTAATTCCTCCACACGGCATCTATTAGCCACACAGAACTAATCAATGTACGTTTTTGCTAATCGACCAACACTATCATGTTTATGTGTAAGTGTCCACAATAGAACGTCATTTATGAGTTCGTTCTTAGTTCTCCAACAGTGTCCAGTGTGTCTTTTATTGTTTTTTAATGTTCTAAAATTAAAAGTTGGTATGTTGAATTTTTTTTTAAATCTTAAAATTGTTAGGGTCGTTGTGTGGGAATATCCATCAAGAGACGTTTCAAGACTTTTCATAACTGAGTTGTGTTTTTAGGTTACTGTACAGACTGTTCTAGCACATAAAAGGGATTGGGGGCTTGCCATAAAAGCAATAGGATTGGGACTGTCAGATAAGTGCTACGACTTGACGTGACCAAACCGATTGATCGGAGGGGCGGGGGTTCTCCGACCACCCGTCTAGCCTAAGTAAGGGCCAAGGTAGATTGTTGCATGTCATGGACTGCTCAGCCACCAGGATCCCATCCTTAACATGGGTCTCCACCCACGGCCATCAGGTGGTCCCATTAGGGAATTCTATCCTACTGCAGATGTGTAGTTGGTGTATTTCAAAGCCCCAGCCGACAAGACCGGAATAGATTTAAATAACAGAATACCAAATTTTACATTTTTCAATTACTTTTCAACCTGGAACCCAGGGTATTGGTGTCCTGGGATCGTCCCATATTTTAGGTTTTAAGGGTTAATCCTGATAGTTAGGACAAAACCGGTCAATAAATACAAAGTGCAGCAGCAGCAGCAATAGCTACAAATTGCAGATCACGAAATCTATCTGACCTTGTGAGTTTGTTTGTGCTTTTTTTTCTTTCGTTTTTCTTCTTTCTTTTTTCTCTTTGTTTTGTTTGAAAGCAATGAGAAAAAAAAGTTATGAGAAATTTGAATTTAACTCCTCTTTCCAGGTCACCAAATGCTCAAGTAAAAATCGAAATAACTGAATATAGTCTGCTTACCTGTCTCACAAACAATTACACTTAGCACTCTAGGGGGTGGTGGTGTAGTGGCTAACGTGTTGGACTGTGACATCGTAGTAACAAGTTCGAACGTCAGTCGCGTTATTACGTTCCCATTCGACAAATATCCCTAGGAAAGGTATGAAACTCCTGATTCCCCGGTTACAAGTTAAATAGCATCACTACTGGTTTCTACACAGGATGTTTTTTAACATTAAATAACCCACGAAGGTTGCTATGCTATTAAACGAAAAAAAAGAACAATCTATACTTAAGTTTTATCACAGACCAGAAGTATGGGTCCCCAGTGAGAATCATACCTATTAGCAATGATCAGCTCATTAAACAATATACCAGAGTAACACGGTTCCTGCAAGATCACCGAAGTTAAGCAGCGACTAGCCTGTTCAATATTTAATTGGGTGACCATTTAAGCAAAACAGCTTCTGTAAGCAACCTGTGTCTTTTGGGTTAATCGAACTTAACAGACCTAAATTCCACCATCGTATGTCACCCAACGAAAGACAAAAATATTTAAAAAATCAGGAATTAACCGAATTTAATGATATTAATTAATTGATATATTAATGATATAAAAGATATATGCACTAGTTATTTTATTTAAGAACTCTTTCATTTTTTCATGTCAGTTAACTTTGAGCTACTTATCTTTGAGGCGTAACCAGATTCTTAAAGATACGTGGTTCAAAGTTAACTGACTTGAAAAGATGTAAAAGTTTTTAAAAAATAACTAGTGCATATATCTTTTATTCATTAATATATCAACACTGAAATTTTCATTAAATTCGTTAATTCCCTGACATTGGTATTTTTTATTTCTTTCGCGGGGGTGACATTACGATAGCGAAATTAGGTCCTTGAGTTCGATTTAACCGTCCCTTTGTTTGTCAAAATGACTTAATTCGACATTAAATAACCCGAAAAGTGTGGATATGCAGTAAACAAAACAACCAACCAACAAACCAGTGGAGGCACCCCATGATATATGGTTATCATATCTCAAATTGTTTTAGTTCGTACCAAGGTTTTAGATTCTTTAAAGAGATATAAGCAAACGTTATATACTTATGAAAATCATTAAATACTAGAAGCCGCTACCCAGCATCGCTAGGTGAGGAGGAAACCCTGGTGTATTGATCTGTTTACTTTTGAGATTCATAAAAAACTGGACATTTGTAAGAGTAGAATTTCAATGCTATTTCTATGTATATCTTAATTTTTAATATCTTCAAATGGTTAGAATTGCAAATCATCGTCAAAATTAAAATGGAAAATGTTGGTTTGGACATAGATTTTATGAATTTAATTATTACTGACACAATTTATTGTATTTTTTTTACTTAAAAATAGGTATATAAGAAAATGTGAACAGAATCGTCATTTTATTATTTATTATAATAATCGTGTCCTTAGTAATAATTAAATTCATTAAAATCTATGCCCAAGCCAAAATTTTCCGTTTTAATTTTGACGACGATTGGCAATTTTTACCCTTCAAATATAAATCAAATCTTCATAATTTTTGCACAAAAAAGCAAAACCAGTGATTTTTAATTTGTATATATATTTACTTTGTGGTTATTTGTTTTGTCTTTTTACAGAGTTTCATCCGGACATACAGACACACCAACTGCTCTTTAATATTAGGGACTGGCAAAAAAAAAATCGGATACTACGGATTTTAAAAGCGAATTCAGAATAAAAATCTATTATTTAAGGTTAAACTTTGTCTAAATCATAAGTAGTAACATAATAACCATCATTAAAAAAAGAAAAATATAATTACACATGCAGTTTATTTTTAAAAGATTTAAAAACTTTTTTTTGGTCAATTTCGACGCGATCCGCCATTTTGGCTGTTTTTCAATGGTTTTAGGCGCTTGTTTACAATTTTAACGTAACATTTGGGATGGAAAAAAAATTACCAAAAATCAGTAATTATCCGATTTTATGAAATTTTCAGTATTTGATTTAACAATTAATGAATTTATAATGCATCAGTTATTCTATTTCAAAACTTTAATTTAGTATTTTTGCTATGAAAAATAATTTATAAAATTCATTTAAAATAAAAATTTCGGGATTTTAAGTTAAAATGTTATATTTTTAGATTCTGAAAAAATAAATATCTACTGAATGCAAACCTTATTTTTTCGAAAAAAGTATACGTTTTGAAGAAAAAACTCGATTGAAAATGTACCCCCTCCTCTTTTCAAGCAGAAAAACATCGATGTATAATTTTTTTCTTTAATAAAATAATAGCCAATTAAATAATTATCGAATGAGTAAAAAAGAAATCTCCAAAAAATAATTATTTATTATTTTTTTACATTTTATTTTTCGATTTTTACTTATTTTCTCATAGAAGCGCAACCGTAATTTTTTTTTTTTTTTTTTTGGGTTTCTATCTAAGTTCGGTCTTTATCTCATTATTTATACTGTAATTAGTTACAATATATGACCAACTTGAAAAACGTTTTACGCCTCCAAAATAAGGGGGTCAAAATTAAGCGACCTGAAAAAAATGAGAAAGTTTGAAATAAAATAATAATGCATTATAAAGACCATTCATTGATTAAATTAAACACTGAAAATTTCATTAAAATCGATAATTCCCTGATTTTTGTTAAATTATTTTCTGTAGTGGGGGGGGCTAAATTCATTTTGGTCAAAAAACGCATTTTAGGCCCATTTTGGGTATACCTAACATATGGTCAACAGTATTAGTAATTAAAGCAATTTTATTATTAATTGAGGTTTAAATAAAAATAAAATCATGGAGGAAATATGACGTAAATATCAAAAGGGATTGTCATTTTGTCAAAAAACGCATTTTAGGCTCAGTTTGCCAAGTCCCTATATATATATATATATATATATATATATATATATATATATATATATATATATATATATACAATTAGATATATTTAACGGATGATGTTCGGATTTACTTTTATCGGTTACACTTTGAATCCTCTAATGAACAACAAAAATTTATTGTGCCAATCACTTATCTATGATGTCAGTGACCGACCGACGTTTCTTAGTCACACCTCCTCAACGTTTTGACAAATATTCGAAACTCCAAGGAAGTGGTTACAGTTGTGCTTCGCGGGCGACATCCGTTCTCATGCCGTGCTATGTAGCACAAACGGCCCCACCCAACACCCCATCCACCCCAGCACAAGCAGTGAGAGAGCACGTACGCTTTTATTTCCGCCCAGATTTTGAACGGTAGGTACCCACACCCCCACAACTTTACATCTACCCCTGAGCAGTTTTTACGCGACGATCCAGTGTTTCACCATTTTTTTGTTTTGTTTTGTGTTTTATTGTCCTGACAAAAGACAGGTTTGCAGTACAACTGAACTATCACTGGTGATATGATAAAAAGCAAGACTACTGCATTGTCCGGAATTTAGATATTGCGGTTTTTTTTCTCAAAATATGAGCAACCTTCGAAACAAAGAAAAAATGTTTCTTTTTTTTTTTTTTTTTGTTTTGATTATTTTTTTTTGTTTGTTTGTTTTTTTTATTATATCTATTTTTTATTTTATATTTATTTTTTTTTTTTTGCTCAGTAGTTTAGTTCAGTTGAGAGTATCTGCCTTGAACACAAGTTTCGTGTTCATTACCGGCCCTCGTGAACTCAGTAGTGCAGCTTGGTTTGTGTAGTAAAGAGGGAGCTGATGTTATGTATGGCGCTCCACCTCAGATACTAAAACCAATTTCCCTTGTCTAGCGTTAGTGAAAAGGGAGAGATTCCCTCGGCTTCCGTTGATACTGACAATAAGCACCCGGCCGACTTTACTTACTTTCAGGAGAAAATTTCCTTTTACAATATAAAAGCCCTGTCGGCGGGTATTTGAATACGCTGTCTGTAACTCCCGTGTAAAATATCCTCTCTAGAAATGGGGGGGGGCTCTGGTTATCTAATTGTAAGACTCCAGTTCTGGAACTTTTAGGTGGTTGGAGTACTCCTTCGTTGCCATTACTCCTAGATCCACTCTTACCCGGTTGTTGTTGGTTGGTTGTTGTGTTTTACGGCATGTCAGTTTGTTGGTTATCTTATGCCGAAGATGTTTTGTTTGATTTTATTATTGGTGGTACTCAAGTTTTTCTTTTTAAACACATTTTTAGGGATCATTTTTTCCTATTTAACGCATAGATGAGACTCTAACATACTTACCGCTCCGGTCAGAGAAATGTTGTGAGGTACTCACATTCCCCAGAGCTCCAGAATTGTAACTTTACCATTAAGTACAGTTTAACGTCATACTCTGTTTTTAATGTCATACCAAGACAATAAAACCTCCACCACCAATTCTAGAACATATATAAAAAGAGTTGGGAGGTGCCTAAGAGTAATAGGGTTTAGGACAATCATATAGTGCTAGCTTAAACGTGACCGACCGATTGATTTGATGACGCCCTCTCCGACCACACGTGACACATAGGGAGCTGCTAGCGTACTAATATTTAAACAGTCCTTCAAGTTACATGATAATGCGTTGTTTAATTTCGCGTACAGTTTAACAAAACCGGTTAATAAATAATTTTTGGTGTATTCAACTCTATATTATTGCTTTATCCCACGTATTAAAATCAATCTATGAATGATTTATATAGAAAACCCCATAAATATAATTTAAATAAGTGTAATCTTTTTTAATCGTTCTATTTAATCGCTAGTCTTTCTAATTAACATATTTCATCACATTAATAACTTAGATTAATTATTGCCCTGAGGGATATTCTGGCTAAGTTTAAATAACACATTTTAAAATAACATTTTACCGACACGCTTCTTCTAAGTAATACATTCTGAATACATAGAATACAAATGTATTTCAAGGGATAGAGAATTCATCGCATTTATGGAATGTTACGGAAACCAATCAGTGGAGTTGACACAGTTAGGCGGGTAAGTATTTACTTACCCTTCGCCCACGGGTAGATTGAACAAGGTCACAAATTATGGACCATCCAGAGAGATCGGACTCACTATTCAGTACTAATTGATCTGCAAGACTAGCCTGCTAAACAATTACACCACGCTGACGCCTCTAATTGTGATTAGGTATTTACTCTATCGTTACCCACGGTAGATGTGACACAAGGTCACAAGTTATGTATCCAGAAGAATCATACTCACTATTCAGTTAGTGATGGATCTGCGAGACTTAGCTTGTTAACATTTACAACACGGATGGCACCCCAAAATATTCATAAGGTATTTATCCAACCCGTTCGCCTCGGGTAGATTGATACAAAGTCGCAATATGGAATACCAGCGAGCATCCAACTCACATTCATGTAATTGATCTCGAGACTAGCCACTAACCATTACACCACATGACGCCTGGTCATTGCTGTGGGAGATACGTATCCCAGTGATGTAATAGAACTTTCAATTCATGAATTTCCATTATCGGTGAAATAAATGAGATAAAAATGTTCAGCATCTCTGAATCTTCAGAATCCAACATTTAATCACTTCTGCGAATCCAATGTCACTGAGTAGTCTCACATCTTCGAACTAAGACCTTTTCTGATCTACACTGGATATTGCACAGACACGCATTGCCGAAACAGGTTCAAATCTTCTGGGTGAAGAAAACCACAATTAGGTGTCCCAATCCTTGATCACGAGTAGAGCGACACATGACCGGATACAAAGTCACAGCGTACGCAGTCGAGATAAAAGAAAGGATACATGGTCCCATATTAAAACAACTATCTCTCGCGATATCGGGCCGTTGAAGATGACTATCTACATCCAATCATGCTAGTTTTTTTAACAACAACAAACAATTGAAATGAACTGATACGAATTGAAGACTAAAGAAGTAAATTCTACTAATTAAAGCATAATTCAAACGGATTGAAAATATTACCGAAAGGCGCGATACGCGTAACGGTTATTGTCGTAGAAATGGATCTGTACAAGAAGTATCAATAATACGCATCAAAAGAACTATCGATGCAAACGCTAAAAAAAAAAAATATCGAGGCAGTTTATCAATAACTTCCGTAGTTGACTCACCAACCGAGAACATGAACGTAAACTTTTACGTCTGATGGGTGCATGCGTTACATACCGGATTTTCTTCTTCTTCTTCTTCTCTTCTTCTTCTTCTCTTCTCTTCTTTTCTTCTTCTTTCTTTCTTCTCTTCTCCTCTTCTTTCTTCTCTTTTTTATTTCTTCAGTTCTTTTCTTCTTTTTCTTCTTTTCTCTTTTCTAATGAGTCAACAAAAATCACAATGTATTTATTGCTATACAAAATAAAAAATTGACATTTTTCAGTTGAAGTTCGGAGACCAAACAAGTTCGGGAAATAGTTATCCGTTCTGTCAACTTTCCGTTTGATCGAACGACAACAATATTGTCATTATATATCGTAGCTACACCTCTAGTCCAGTGTCTATGTTCAATATAAATACTGAGATCTACGTGTTGTTATCTGCCAGAATTTGTCATTCTTATGAGCTTCGCTACCGTCAGCTAACAAAACACATTCAGTTTAGTTTAGAAGAAAGAAAGAGAAAAAAAGAAACTGTCACACAGAAAAGATATAATAAGAAGAAAGAAAAGAAAGAAAGAATATGAGAGAAGACGAGAAAGAGAAGAAGAGAGGAGAGAGAGAAGAGAGAGTGATGATGAGACGAGTAGGACGGAGCAGACGATGGGATGAGCTCATTAACTGATCGACGCTAATGTTGTTCAATTCGAACTACTAGTTCAAATAACATACTGTAATATTATATTATATATATATATATATAATAATATATATATTGAGTATAGATAAAGAATGAAAACACCACAAATGCTTTTTAAAGTGAAAACATTCTTATAACAGCATTTGCCGGTGTTTTTCATATCATTTATCTATACTCATACCGTCGATTCATTTCCTTCTTTTAACTTATATAATATATAATTATATTATATATATAGTAGCTATATATACTAATACAACAGAAAGAGAGAGAAGGCGGAGAGAGAGAGGAGAGAAGAAGGGAGAGAAACGTGACCCTTGGGTCACACATGCTCTGGTAGAAATTGTGATCAGAAAAGAATTTTGCAAGCGAATAATTAGAAAGATTCTAGCAAAGGAACAATTGACCCAACATTAAATTTAAATGACCTGATTTTGAATGTCTATTAATAGCTACGTGTTAATAAATTGTGGAAACAGACATTCTTTTTTTTATGTATATCAAATAATAATATCTCTACTACTTCACCAAATTTTTAGATGCACAAACAAAATTGAAGGAAAAAATTTTGAAATAAAGTCAATCATGTATACTTCTTCGGTAGGTTGGAAACAAAAAAATACCAAAAAATAAATAAAAATAAAAAAAACAAACTATTGACAATTTTTAACCGCGTGCGATAGATTTCTCTCGCTGCTGTTGATAGTAGTACAGGGGGTCAACATTAACAACCACATTAGCTCTGACTTTAAAGAGTTGATTCTTCAATTCTCCCACAGAGATACTAATATAATAGAGGGTAGAATTGATAGCAATGACTATGAAATGGGTTACTGCAAATTACTGCCTAATTAAAAACAATTAATTTTTTTTTCAAACATAATTTATCCCAAATAAGGAATATTTTGTATTTCAATTTTATTCATTAAACTTAATCTC
>CM042149.1:47777462-47787462 GCA_023376005.1 Doryteuthis pealeii | reverse complement strand
TTTTTTAAGTAAGTGCTTTCTTGCTTGTTTAAAATGACGGACTATCGCACGGAATCTAAGAGAATGGCGAGGCAAAAGTTCAGGCAAGGGTGATTATTGGTATTCTCCAGCCTCTTATCCACTACACCTCCCTCTACCATCCCAATCGTTTTTTTTTCATAATGTCCTCCTTTTTCCATGTCCCACCAACTCCTAACACTGCGGGTTGTTGGGCCAAGACTCCTTCGCCCCTTCACTTCATCTTGTCCTTGTTTATTGAATGTTGGCGCTGGGGGTTGGGGGTGAGGGGTGGCTTGTGGTTTGGGATGGGGAGGGGTGAGACTTAACGATGATTTATCAGTGAGCGTCGATACCGATCAGTATTAATCAGCCGTTGTCTTCCAGCTTTTATTGATACAATTTACTTGCAGGGAATTAAAAGCGGGTTTTTATAGCGAGGACTTTTGCTTCCATACACCCATTACACCCCTCCCCCCACACACCCTCTCTTCTTCACCTCCACCTCCACCTTCACTTCCACCTCCTCCTCCGATCCATCGTCCCTGCCACTACCAACCACCACCACCACCACCATCACCATTGCTGCCATCCTCTACCATGTCCGTCGGGCACCACACACGTACGCGCTCACAAAGGTTTTTGGCCGCTGGGGGTAAAGGTATGGATACAAGAGTTGACTTGTGCACACGGACTCTTTTCTCGCGGGCACATAAAACGTGGTCATAGTGGTGCATATGGTGTAACCGTTCTCATCGTTGGAAATGGACACGACGACACGGGTTCAAATCCTGGCTGCATTTCACATTAAGCTGACCCTTGAGAAAGGCATGCATCCAACTACTCTCCCTCCAGCTATGGGTAAAATAGTAAAACAGACAGGGCCTTTTAACATTGGTTGGTGCTGTAACTCGAGTATCAGAGTTAATAGAGAATAATAGAAAAAAACATAACGAGTATTAAGAATAGGTGAAATATACAAGGTGAACAGAGTAATTGCCAGGTGGAGTCAACTGGCCCCGTGAGATCTTGTTGTTTTTTCTCTTCCGAGGTTTTTTAAAAAGTCGTCGGGGCGGCCAGTCAGCGAGGGGGTCTATCCCCTTTTCAAAAGCGGTTGACGAAGGAGTTTGTTTTGGCGTCTGAGGTGGAGCGCCACACCTACCATCAGCTCCTTACTTTACCGAACAGATCCCTGAGTTGGCAATGTCCGGTATCGAACTAGGAACATTGTGGTTTCTAGCCGAACGCTCTACCGACTGAGCTAACCCGGTCCCTTAAGATTTAGTCAGACATTATTTATAGGAAAAACAGACGATTCCATTCTCATTATGTTGGTGCTATATAACAGTTAGGCAACTGGTCGAGGAGATGGAAAACTCTGAATTCAAACCTGTTAAACACCGCTTAAAAATGACCATGTGTCGCATCCTGCTCGTGGCGGAGGGATTGGTAAATACATGTGTGGGCAAACATATCTTAAAAGAAGACAGTGTTTTTATTGCAACGTTTTACCCGTTTGCACCTTTCGGTTTTGATACTGATATCCTTCTTAGTTTGAAAAGTTGAACTCGGTTTGGAAAAAGATCCGACAAAATTGGGAAAGGTATGAATCCAGCTATAAGTTAACAGTAGGTCAGACTGGGCTCTTTAACCTTGGTTAGGCAAGCAATCTAGGAGAAGGAAAACTCTGAATTCAATCCAGTTTTAGACCTGGAGAGGGATGGGTTCTGTCAAGTTGTTCCTGCCCAAGAGATGCAACATGGGTAGCATTACTCTTATGACTAAACTAGGTCATGAGACCAGTGTGTGAGTGAGTGCGTAAGCACTGTGTGCACCTGTTTTTTTTTATTAGAAAGATCGAGCCGTCTTTAAAACTGAAGCCACAAAACACTTTAAAGCCAAAATACTATATGACATAACTTCAGCTAAAAAAGATAACAAATTTATTTTTTTTTAAAAAGGCAGAAAAATATTCGAAGATATTTAAAAATTAAAATATACATACAAATAGCATTGAAATTCTGATTTAAAATGTCAAGCATTGGTAAACCTCAAAAGTACACAAATCAATACACCAGTTTTTCTCACCTTTTACTCAGGCGACGCTGGGTAGCTGCTTCTAGCTAGTAATAAATAAAATAAGATATATGAAGGTTGGTTTGTTGGTTATTGGTTGGTTGGTTCGATTTTACCGCATGCCAACCCTAGTTGGGTTATTTTATGCCGAAGATATTTTGTTTTATTCATTCTTGATGAGTATCCAATTATTTATTTATTTAAACTCAATTCTTATTTAAACACAGTTTTAAAAAAACCCTCATTATTTCTATTTAAACCCTGGATTAGACCCTAACAATTACCGAGAGAAATGGCGATGAATATGTACTCCACACTCCCTAGAGCTCTAGACTTTGAACTTCACCATTAGACCCTCAGACACCGCCTTCTAGCACATATATGATAAAAAGGATTAGGGATTTGCCATTAGGGCAATAGGTTGGGGGATATCATAATGGTGCTAGGGATTGACATGACCAGCCGATTGATATTTTTTTGCAAAGATTCTTTTAGATTATTGAATACGAAGATATTGAATAGCATAAATACATTTTCTCACGCTTTAACAATTTGTTTAAAAATAAAAAATATTTACCTACAAACTATTCGCAAACAAATCCTCAGTACGTAAAAAAGAAAGAAAAAGATTTGGCATTAAATGAGCTACAGCATAATCTAATGAATATTAACAACACTTCTAATTAAAACAAGCAACAAACAACCACCCTCTGAGCAGTGTAAACATTAATTTTTGTCACGCTCTTTCATAAAAAACTGTAAACAGGTCTTTGAAATCTCATTTTTTTTAAAATTATAGACATAAGAAATAATTTTGCTGTCAGAATTCAAATAAATATATTTTCTTTCTAATAAAACCAAGTCTCTAACAGTTAAATTCAAATTAATTCAAATATTTTTAAAAAAATACTTTTGGGGGCGTCAAAACCGTTTTGTTTTGATTATCGTCTGTCATAAATCAACATTTTACGACAGACGGTAATCAAAACGGGATGAGTTTTTTTCATCTCATAATGATATATCAATTTATCAATTAGAAGAAGATTGTGTGACTATTTCTTTTTTGTAAATAATTTTCTCGTAAAACTCTATACGTTAGATAACTTTAAAAGTATCTTAGAATAAAACAAACAATATATCAATCAATAATACCGGGCATGTATTAATTAAAACTTGTTTTAACAAATAATGTTAATAGATTAACTTTGCGTATTTAATTTTTGAGTATATATAATACAGGATTGTTCTTCATTGTATTAATGATTTTGACTACAAATTAAATACTTCTGATGGTATTGTGACGTAAGCAATGACATAGTTTCGGTTACAGATAGACAGAAACCGAATCTCCATTATAATAAGATGAATACAAGCTGTGAATTTGAGGTTCACATATTCACACCCTACGTGGTCTTTATTACGGCATGCTTGGGGAATTCATATGATGCTTTGGTGGGGGATTTCCCGTAGCGAAATGGCTAACGTGCTGGACTGTGATATCGTGGTAAGCGGGTTCGAACCCCAGTAGCACTATTACATTCACTTTTGGGCTAATGCCATTGGGAAAGGTATGAAAGCCGACCAGCCTCTTAGCTATGACTTAAATAATACTACTACTGTCCTTCAAGGATGGCTCTGGCATTAAATAACCCATAAAGGTTGATATGCCATTAAACAAAGAAAAAATAATTTTTTTGGCAGATTATGAGTTCACTGTAACTATGCAAGTGCTTTGTTTAGTGTAAACCTCTCAGGGTGAGGAACCTCCCAATTTTAAACAAAATATCTCAGAATTAAGGAAAAGAAATTAGCGGTTTTCTTCATGAATACAGAATCAATTATAATGAATTTTCAAACGGTTTTTGAACTGAATGGAGAATATCGAAATTGACACTTTTAAGGATTTAATCCAATTAAGAATAATACCTATAGATTAGGGGGGATCAATTTTTAATACTTCAGCCAATGATCGGTTTGTAGATCCCGGAAGTACTGGGTAATTCATCTGGAGTCTACCCCAACACACACACACACACGCACACACACACACACACACATATATATATATATATATATATATATATATATATATATATATACATACATACATATATATATATATATATATATATATATATATATATATATATATATATATATATACGCAAGATATGTCAAAAAGTATCGAGATTTTTTCTACTTAACACATTGTATCCTGAAAAAAAATGTTATATTCATTAAGTTTAAAGACAGAAATGAAGAATGAATGGAACGTTATTCTTTTTTTTAGAATACAAGGTGTGTAAAAAAGTACAAAAATTTCGATATTTTTTGACACACCTTGTATATATTTATATATTCATTCTTCTCTTTCTTCGTTTGGAAGTTATTCATTATATATAAATATTTTTATAGTTTATATATAATGAATTAATAGATCACCACCTATCCATAACAGTCATATTACTATTAGTTTCACGCATTAAAAAAGCAGCAACAACAATAATCAGATGAGACATTTCTCATTAGATTATTGTATCTTTTTTTTGACAATATCAATTTCTTAAGCAGAGTTTAACAGGTTTGAATTCAGAGTTTTCCTTCTCTTAGACTGGTTACCTAGCCAAGGTCCTACTGTCCTACTATTCACCCATAGATGGAGGGAGAGTAGTTGGATGCATACATTTCCCAAGGGTATTGTCGCTATATGAAATGCAAACAGCCTCATCCAGGAATTGAACGCAGGTCGACGAGTCCATTTCCTACGACTCTAACGATTACACCACGTGCCTATATACTTGAAAGAATATAACTGTGTGCAAACTAATGATTATTATGAAATAGAAAAAAAATACTTGAAACCATATTATCAGTATTGGATACTTGAAACCAGACAACCGTGTGCAAATTATTTGCATAGACCAACCAACCAACCAACCAACCAACCAACCAACCAGTTGGGAGCTTGAATCTGTTAAAATTCACTTATTAATTTTTTTGTATGTTTATTTTGTCGCGACAGAAGTTTCGAACAAAGAAACTTACACTAAAATTCAGTCTGTTCATTATATCTATTTATTTACTAAGCTTAGCTTAGATATAGTACAAAGCTAAACTAAAACATATTTGCGGAAAATTAATTAATTAATATAAGCAAATCTTTTTTTTTTCTTTTCTAACCGGCTCCAGTCAATGGAGATTTACAAAGACCCGCGTAAAGTCAGGATTGTCCAAAGCAGACGACAATAGAGAATATCCCCCGCGTTTTTCATTGGAAAGACGAACACAATGTAAAAATCCGCATTTTAATCTGCAAAGTTACGCCTTCTTGATAGGATCAGTGCGAATAATACTGTCTTTATGCAATAACGCATCAGCCATCCAGATCTTTGTAGATATTTGACACACATATCTCTAACAGTTGGTATTTCAAACAAAAAACAAAAAACAAAAAGAACTCGGTAGTAGAAAAAAAAAACTATTGTCAGAAAAGCGAATTCGTTGGAATAGAGAAGTAAGCAATTGTTTATGGGATAAGCGAAGACTACAAATACGATAAAAACAGATTATCATGTCTTTTAGAAAGAGATTAAGATATATATTCAATTCAACTGTAATTAGATTAATTCACGGCAGATTTTTTATGCAAACAATTAACACTATGGTCCTTTATCCTCCTAAACCTACCCCCCCCCCAAAAAAAAATGAAGACTTTTCTTGTCTGTTCCTAATACTAATCTCAAGTCCGATTTAATGAAATTAACTAATCTATTCTCTTCATTCCAACAACAATAATAATTGTTATTAACATAATTGTTTAATTAATTTTGTATATACAGGGTAACTAAAAAAACATTAATTACTTGCTAGTAGGACCTGTGGATATATCACAGTATGATAATTTAATTATTACAACGTTTGATATGTTTACTTAAGAGCTATTGGCATAGTTCACTATCGTAAAAAGAATAATACTCTTAATTTAACTCTCTCTCCCTCTATCTCCCCCTCTCCCCCTCTCTCTCTTCTTTTGTTTCTTTCATTCTTTTAATCTTTTTATCACATTCGATTGAAACAGATTAGCGTTATTGCTTCCGTGCGCTTACCCCTCTATCTATCTTTCCCCTTCTTTCTTTCTTATTATAATTTTTCTGTGTGGCATGTCCTTTTTTTCCCTTTCTTTCTTTATAATAAAAACGGAATAGTCCATTATTTAGCTGAGGTGGAGCCATTCATAAGAAATAAGAATTCGGCGGATAAACAACACCAGATTCTCATGATTTACATATTTGCATTTCATCTTGGACGATTTTGACGGTCTGATTTTTAACATTGCAAGATGATAACGGTCGGAAGATTAAGGAACAAGCGTATTATCTTTACATATTGGTTTAAATATTGATGTTCATAAAGTAAAGTAAAGTCATCGGGGTGGCTTAAAGTCGGTATCAGCCAGACAGCGATGGAGTTTATCCCTTTTTCACTAGCGCTAGACTTAGGAGATTGTTTTTTGCGTCTGTGGTGAAGCGCCACACCTACCATCTGCTCCTTACTTTACTGCACAGATCCCTGTGCTAATACGCTGAGTTGACGAGAGCAGAATAATTCAGAAGACTCATAAGTTCTTTATCGAAATTCCTGAGTATTATTTCGCAGGAGCTAATGGTTGGTGTGGTACTCCACCTCAGATGCAAAACCAATCTTCTTGGTTTAGCGCTAGTGAAAAGGGGGTTAGACTTTAGTGCAACCATCCCGCTCCTTCCAGATAATGAAACTGACCGAACCTTAAAAGAAGAAGCCAAATAATCTTTGATGATTTCGGACATTGTCCTGCTCTGAACTTTGCCGTCATTAAAATAGAGTGTGTGATCAAGTGATGAAGCACAAGTCTGTGTTTCTCGCTTGATTAAGCGACACGAGTCAGAACACCTCCCTTCTCCTCTATGGACAGGAGGCGACAAAAGGTCAATATTTTAAGCGGAGGCACAACTGCATAGTTAGGGACAGAAATAAATTTGCAATGAGAACGTTTTTATATATCAGGTTTTACAAGCACGCAAAATGATATTTATGGATCCTGGATATCTATGGAGACTTTAAAAAGAATATCTTTAAAAATTGAGTTTGAATATCCAAAAAGAATAAATGAAACAAAACGTCTTCGGCATAAAATTACCCAAAGGTTGACATGCCATAAAATCCAACCAACCAACCAACCAACAATCTTCTTATTTTCTTTTTCGTACACATGTTCTTATTAAGCTAAGCTTAGCGAAAGTAAAAAGCTCACAATGCAACAATGACAACAATTTAGCTTTGCAATGAGAACGTTTTTATATAACAGGTTTTACAAGCACGCAAAATGATTGCTATGGATCCTGGGATGTAGAGATTACTATCCCAAGACTTTAAAAAGAATATCTTTAAAAAATACAAACAAACATGTATTATGTTTGGGTCTCATATTCAGATTTCTCGCTGAGAATGGATCCATTGAAAGTCTTATAAAAAAATGTAATGGTTCAATAACATACGCTATTCCGTGCAACTGCTACGCCCCATCAACGAAAGACGCTCACTAATGACCTGCCCCCCCTTTTTTTAACTTATTGTTTTTTTTTGTTTTGTTTTGCCTCTGAAACTATGAGGTGATGGGAAGGGTGTTCATCCCCCGCCGCTGGGCCTTAAACTCTCAACTCGCAAACCTTCAGTTCTGATTAAAAAACGGTTTTCTTCTTTGATTCTTATGTTTTCCTTAAGTGATTGGTATGTATATTTTGACGGTTATACAAGGGTGAGTAAAAAATTAATGCCATTTTGTTTAGGAATAAGGTTTGCCTCACTTTTCGGCCCAATGAAAGAAGGTTTGAGAGGCAAAGATTATTCCCATTACGAGGAAGTGAAATCTGTAGTGAAGAAGTGGCTCAAAGAACAGTCAATATAATTTTACGGGGCAGGGATACATGCTCTCATTTGAAGGTGGAACATTGCTATTGAGAGAAACAGTGACTATGTGGGGAAGTAGGGATGCGATCCAGCTTCATTTTGATGTATGATACATGTTCATGTGTTGGTAATTATACCTGCCTTAAACAAAATGGCATTACTTTTTGACTACTCCTCGTATTATCTCCATAACTTTCATTGATTGCTGGATTGATTTAAAGGCATTCCAACCTGTCTCGAGTTATTTTATGCCTAAAAATTAGAGAATCGTGTTCGTTGTGCAATGAGTAAAGTAAAAGTAAAGTGGCCTAATGTCGCCAGACAGCGGGGGGGGGGGTCTATCCCCCTTTCACTAGCGCTAGATCAAGGAGATTGTTTGTGCATCTGGAGCGCCACACCTACCATCAGCTCTTTACTTTACCGCACAGATCCCTGTGCAACTCATATGCTGAGTTGGCGAGGGCCGATATCGAGCTCGTAACCTCGTAGTTCCGTGGCTGGCGCTCTACCGACTGACCTAAGCTTGTAATATTTAAACTAAGTGAGGTTTAGTGGTATCTAAAGACATGGTTGTAATACTCTTATAAGGGATTGGATAATTCTTAAATTGTAAAGTGTTGTTGATAATTAAATTTATGTTTTTTTATGTTTCAAATCTTTACATGTTGGTTTACATATAGAATTGAATTTTTTTTGGGGGGTAGTGGAAACTACGTGGTGAATTAGTAGAAGGCACCCGACCGATGGGGAGACCACGTTTACACTTTAAAGACGTCTACAAGAAGGATACGAAGATATGCCACATCAACACTAACGCATGGGAGGTTGGTGCAGAAAACCGAGCGACCTGGCGCCTCCTTGTCAGACAAGGGACGAAAAGGAGTGAAAAGGAGAGGAAAGAAGCCGCCACAGAAAAGCAAGCCAGAAGGAAGGAGAGACAAGAGCAACAGCAAGCATTACTGTTAGTTTGCAGTCACTGCAACAGAGATTGCCATTCAAAAATTAGCCTGTTCGGCTACTCGCGCAGATGCAGTTAAAAAGTGGACCCTACACCATCGTCTTTAAAGGATGGAAGGATGCCAACTCAGAATTGAAGAATAAACAGCATTGTCAATATAATTCGTCTCAGCAATGAACAAATAAATGCTGTTTACTGCCGATGCACAAACATATAAATGACTTCAAATTTGTATTATTTGTATTATTCGGACTATTGTCCTCATCGTTATTATTATATACACAATGTTTCGATCGAAGTTTCGACCTTCTTCAGGTGTTTCTTGTCGAACTCGTGAACTTGCTCTTTGAACTCAAGAAACTTCTCTTTGAACTCGGAGCGAAGCCGTTCCGTGTTTACATTGGGACATCTAACGGCTTGACTGACTCTAAGCTAATTGAACCTTCCGTTCCCACCGTTTTCGTAACCAGCTCGATGTTACAGAATATCACCCACCTAATGACTCAGATTTGAATTTTAACAACCCTGAATTCAAATTCTTGTTCTACACTAATCGTCTAAAAAACGACGCTACCCATCGATATATAATAGTATATCCACAAGTCCTGCTAGTCTTTACATACTGGTTTATATAGTGATGTTCATGAAGTCATCATCATCATGTCGCGCAATTAGCACGGATATCCATGACAATCTCTCGCCAACTTTCTCTATCATTCATTGTCTCAGGAAGGTCCTCTGTGCAACATCTGCGCAGAATTGGTCGATGTAGGTCATTGCTGAGCGGCCCACATTAGCATGTCCATGTGCTGGCTTCCACAGGGGAACGTGGCTTATGAGTTTGTCGTTGCTCCTCCAGCAGTGTCCAGCATGCCTAGTCCATCTCACTCGGATGGTTTGTGATATAGGGGCAGGTGGCCGTACAGCTGCTTCCTTGTGGAGTGCTGTTTCCACGACGTGTTCAAGACCGTGTGCAGCATTCTTATGCAGCTTCTATCTAGTTTATTATCAAGGCACCTGGTT
>CM042149.1:47754962-47774962 GCA_023376005.1 Doryteuthis pealeii | reverse complement strand
TATAAGAGGGAGTGTTGAAAAGTTCTTGACCTAACAAGAAAAGGAAACATACATAATATTCCCATATTATCTGCATTTCAGCACACTTGGCACATCGTTTGTAAAATTTCTTTAAACAATTTAAAGATAAATTCTATAATATATTGTTTCCTATTCTTCTACATCTTAAAATCTGCGAGCAGTTTTAAATGGTTTTGAGGCCCAGTTTAAATACAATCTCAAAATTGCTAGAGTTTCTATATGTGTATCGAGCCATTAAAAAGATTTGAAACAAAAAAGGTGCAGCTCATTAGTAATGGTAATGATAAGATATCATATCTTATTATAATGGAGATTGTGTGTTTTTTCTGTCTGTAACTGAAACTAAATCACAATTCAAGTCATAATTCCCTTAGTTATTGACGTCACATTTACAATGAATTTATTTTTATTTAAACCTCATTATTGATAAAATTGTTTATACCTTATTAATACTGTTTAACCATATCTATATACTAATAGCATGTAATTGTATGTATATATACACAAAATAGCGGATTACAATGTGAACGAGAAGGCTAATTTGCATATTGATATTTAAAATTTGATATTAATAAATATATGCTTAGTATTATTGATTTCTAATTGTTTGGTTTTCTCTTAACGAATCTGAGCAAAGATCTCGGGGATAAATCTTAAAAGAAATCCATAAACAGACGAAAGAATGTAATTTTATTAAATACTTTCATAAATCTAACTAATAGATAAATTAGGAAAAATGAAAGACGGGAATGAAAGAAAATGATAGAAGAGTTAAAATCTAAAGCTGTTCTATTTTTCGATATACCCCTCAGTTTATCATTTTCTAATAGTTTATAATTTGATCAATATTTTATAACATCAAAACCTAAATACTTGCACCCGAAGGGTGCATATATTTGCTAGTAATAATAATAATAAGTCAAAAGTGATACCAATTGTAGTTGGTGCACTTGGAACGGTCCAAAAGGATTGGAAAAGGGTCTGGAAAGTTTGGAAATCAGAGGAAGGGTTGAAACTATTCAGACACTGCACTGCTACAATCTACCAGAATACTCAGAAGAGTCCCTGGAGACCTGAGGAGACTTGCTGTCACTCAGACACCAGTGAAAGACCATCAGCTATTGCTGATGTGAAAACTCGAAGGAGTAAATAATAATATAATAATAATAATAATAATAATAATAAATAATATAATAATAATAATATAATAATAATAATAATAATAATAATATAATAATAATAATAATAATAATAATATAGTAAAATTCACTGGGACTTCGAAAGAAAACGGATCACCTTATCCCAGCAAGGAGACCAGACCAAAGTGTTGATTAATAAAAAAAGAAAACTCGTCAACTGGTGGACAATGCAGTTCCAGCAGACCACAGGGTGAAGATGTAGGAAAAACTAAAAGATGGACAAATACCTGGACCTTGCCGGAGAATTGAAAAGCTATGGATATATGAAAGTCAAAGTGATACCAATTGTATTTGGTGCACTTGGTACAGTCCTAAAAAGCTTGGAAAAAAGACTAGAGAATTTGAAAATCAGAGGAAAAATTGAGACCATCCAGAATACTGCATTGCTGCAATCAGTTAGAATACTCAGAAAAGTCCTGGAGACCTGAGGAGACTTGTGTCACTCAGACTCCAGGGAAATACTATCACTAACGCTAGTGTGAAAACTCACTGGAGTGAAAATAATAATAAGGCACTCGTAAATCAAGTACCGCTGTAATTGTTTTACTAAAACTTTATTCAATACTAGCAGCGGCTAACTGGCATCGCCTGGGTAGAGGGGCATTTTTGAGGTAGTCCCGTAGAACCATTATTACTGAATCGTGAGTTGAATCCTCGTGGGATGCCCCATTTAAATCCATGTAAAAAAAAATAGACCTTGTATTGATCCAGCTACTCTAACAGAAATGTTAATGTCTACCTATCTAAAATATAAAACGAAAAAAAAAAATCCATGCTGTTATCATTTAAAATTTAATTTTTAATTATCTTCACGAATATAAATCAAAATCTCTATTATTTTTGCTCAAAAACCAAACCCTGGTGATATTTGATGTGTATATATATTTACTTTGTTGTTAATGTTTTTATTTTCGAAGTTTCCTCCGGACATACACATACACACAACTGCCCTTTATATATATCTTGATAGATATAGATAATTTAACTATGAACCAGTTAAGGGTAAAATTCATTAGTATTTGTAGTGAACTAATTCAAGGGGAGACAACTAATTTTTTACTTTACCGCACTGTGTATTGTATCTATAAAGGTTACAACTGAAAAAAAAAAAAAAAAAAAAAAAAAAAAAATCAACCTAATTCTCTACTCGAGACTAATAAATTCTTAATTTGTTTTATTCACCAATATTTTAGTCGATAAAATCTCTTAGCTATCAAACAACAAGCAAATACACGGAATGTATAAACTAATTATGTTATTTTTTTTCTTTTTGTCTCAGAGTTCCATCACTGTTTCTACCTTTTCAAAGCTAATCGTAGAAAACTTTTATCTTCAGACTATTATTGAGTAATAAACAAATATCGTTATTAAAAAAAAATTTATATCTGTTGACAAACCCCAGTAATATCATCACAGTATCTTTTTTTCAAATATCTATCAAGAAATTAGTTATGAAATAGCAGACGATATATCTGTCGTCTGATTTTTTTTTTTTTTGATAGCTATTTTGTATGATAATCCCCGCCTCCCAAGTGCGTAAGTGATAGGTCATTTAAAGACATCAATCAAAAAATTATAGAAAAAATAAAAGTTATATTAGAGAATATAAATTGATTTTTTGGCTAGTATAAAAAAATAACTTCTGTATTCTCTTAATTAATGTAAATAGTCATTACCTTTATCGCAACGATAAGACAGATATAAAATCATGGAAACCTTTTAGGAGTGAATTAAATCTAAAAAAAATAATCTCCTATATAAAAACAAAAAAAAAAAAAAACAAAAGAGTTCTAGCAGATCAACAACTTGGATGGTCTTTATTAAAAATATTTAACAAAAAATTTCCAGTCGCAATTAATTACGGCGCGAGTGAAAAAGTAAGAAATTTTCTGAAACAAACGAAAAACAAAGATGTCTGCCACAAAAAAAAAATCTATGACCAAATGACGCATATGCGCGGATTAGAATAGATTAGATTCCGGTCAAACCCCTTGGTGATTTTAGACAATAATGCAAACCACACAAAACCAGCTTTTTATCTTGTACTGTGTTACGGTATTTTTAAGACCTTTTACCGTTGTGTTCTCTAAGCCCCGGCTCTTATTACACCTGAATCAAAGGATCATTAACGTTTTATTAATCATTTAGTCTTTGACTTTATATTGATCTCAACAACAATAAATAATACATTGCCCGATTAATTTTGGAAGCTTAATGAATTTCTCTTGCAAGCAAATTGATCGCAGAGATTCAAGTGAATAATAGTTAATAATACAAAGCATTGTCAATTTTAACGAAAATTTAAAGTGTGCCTTAGCTCCAATCTGTAGAGTAATTCGGCTAGGAATCACAAGGTGATATTTTGCCTCTCACTCGCCCACTTATGATGGGCGTGAGACAAGGACATTTTTATTGTGGGCCCACGCCACAAGCCGAAGTTATGGGTGGTTAGTGGAAAAAATTGCGTCGATCCCCGTCGGCAATTCCCAGCGAGGAGGCGCCTGCAGGCGTTGGGCAATAAACACCAACCCTGCGCCCCAAGGGGGTAGGTATTGCCTAGGGGGAAAGCCCCCTGGGATCGGACCTATTAAATTATAACTAAACCTGATCCAGTTGGCCGAGCACACTGGACCCCAGCAGCCTGGGTGGAAAGGTTTAGTAACAACAAGATTAGGAATCACAAGGTTGTTGTTCGATACCGGCTCTCGCCAACTCAGCCGTATGAGTAACAAGGGATCTGTGCGGGTAAAGGTGAGGGGTTGATGGTAGGTGTGGCGATAAAATAATCTCCTTGGTCTTGGGATTAGACTCTCTCAGCTTTCGGCTGATCACCGGACATTAGGTCGCAAACGACGGACTTTTACTGAAGTTCAGAATTGTTTGTTTGTAGTAATAATACCAATTCGCTTTGCCTGTTGTGTACGTCGCCACTTGCAGTCTTTCTTTCGTAACGAAATTGGCCGCCTGCCACCAATGACAACAGCAGAGATCCTTTTATACTGTGGTTCTCGCGTGAGCATAATTTGCATAGGAGCCGCCACAACTCACGCCGAACGAGACAGAGCGTGACACACAACTATAAATCCACCCGTCAATGGCGGCAATGTTTCTTTTGTTTAGTTCGAGGAAACTGAAAGTGAAGTCAGTTTGTTCACCAACAGGATTCATTATGAAAATTTTCAAATTAAATGTACAATGAACACAGTTACCGTTAATGTTTATGCATTAAATAACCCCCGACGGGTTGACAGGTGGTGGATGGGGTGTGTGTGTTTATATGAAATTTCATAATAATCGCCTGTGGTGAACAAACTGTACTCACTTGTCAGGTTTTCTCGAACTAAACAAAAGAAACATTCCGCCATTGACGGGGTGGATTTATAGTGTGTGGTAACGCTCTGTCCCGTTCGTGGCGTGAGTGTGGCGGCTCCCTATGCAAATTAATGCCTGCACGGAGAACCACAGTATAGGATTGCCTGTGTCATTTGCGGCAGCGCAATTTCGTTATCGAAGAAAGACTGCAAGTGCGACGTACACAACAGGCAGCGCAATTGGTATTAATTACGTACAACAAAACAATTCTGACTTCCATGTAAAAGTCGTCGTGCGGCCTAAAATGTTCGGTATTCAGCCAGAAAGCGGAGAGTCTATCCCAAGACGCAAGGAGATTAATTTTAGCGCCACACCTACCAATCAACCCCTCACTTTACCGCACAGATCCCTGTGTTACTCATACGCTGAGTTGGCGAGAGCCGGTATCGAACCAACAACCTTGTGATTCCTAATCTTGGTGATTACTAACCTTTCCACCGGACTTGCTGGGGGTCCAGTGTGCTTCGGCCACTGGATCAGGTTTAGTTATAATTAATAAGCGTCGATTCCCAGGGGCTTTCCCCCTAGGCAATACCTACCCCCTTGGGGCAGGGTTGGGTTTATTGCCCACGCCTGAGGCGCCTCCTCGTGGGGAATGCCGACGGGATCGACGCATTTTTTCCACTAACCACCCATAAGCTTCGGCTTGTGGGTGGGCCCACATAAAAATGTCCTTGTCTCACGCCCTCATAAGTGGGTGAGAGGCAAATAATCACCTTGTGATTCCTAGCCGAATACTCTACAGATTGAGCTAAGGCACACTTAATTTTCGTAAAAATTGCAATGTTTTTTGTATTAGTTAACCTATTTTATTTCACTTGATCTCTGGTCAATTTGTTGCAAGAGAAATTCATTAAAAAGCTTCAAAATTAATCGGGCAAAAATGTATTATTATGTGTTGTTGAGATCAATATAAAGTCAAAGACTAAAATGATTAATAAAACGTTAAATGATCCTTTGTAATTCAGTGTAATAAGAGCCCGGGTAGAGAGACACAGTAAAAGTCTTAAATACCGTAAACCAGTACAAGATAAAAGCTGGTTTGTGTGGTTGATTATTTGTCTAAATCACCAGGGGTTTGACCGGGGATCCCCCCTAATCTAAATTCTTAATTTCCGCGGCAATTTTTTGCGTCATTTGGTCGATTAGATTTTTTTTTTTGTGGCAGACATCTTTGTTTTCTTTGTTTCCAGAAATTTCTTTATCTTTTTTCATTCGCGCGTAATTAATTGCGAACTGGAAATTTTTTTTGTTTAAATATTTTTTAATAAAGGACCATCCAATTGTTTTGATCTGCTAGACTCTTTGTTTTTTTTTTTTTTTGTTTTTATATAGGAGATTATTTTTTTTTAGATTTAATTCACTCCTAAAAGGTTTCCATGATTTATATCTGTCTTATCGTTGCGATAAAGGTAATGACTATTTACATTAATTAAAGAGAATACAGAAGTTATTTTTTTATACTAGCAAAAAATCAATTTATATTCTCTAATATAACTTTTATTTTTTCTATAATTTTTGATTGATGTCTTTAAATGACCTATCACTTACGCACTTGGGAGGCGGGGATATCATACAAAATAGCTATCAAAAAAAAAAAAAACTCAGACGACAGATATATCGTCTGCTATTTTCATAACTAATTCTTGATAGATTATTTGAAAAAGATACTGTGATGATTTACTGGGGTTGTCAACAGATATATTTTTTTAATAACGAATAATTTTGTTTATACTCAATAATAGTCTGAAGATAAAGTTTTCTACGATTAGCTTGAAAAGGTAGAAACAGTGATGGAACTCTGAGACAAAAGAAAAAAATAACATAATTAGTTTATACATTCCGTGTTTCATTTGCTTGTGTTGATAGCTAAGAAGATTTTATCGACTAAAAAATTATGGGTGAATAAAACAAATTAAGAATTTAATTTAGTCTCGAGTAGAGAATTAGGTTGATGTTTTTTTTTTTTTTTTTTTTTTTTTTTTTTTCAGTGTAACTTTTATAGATACAATACACCAGTGCGGTAAAGTAAAAAATAGTTGTCTCCCCTTGAATTAGTTCACTACAAATACTAATGAATTTTACCCTTAACTGTTCATGTTAAATTATCTATATCTATCAGATTATATATAAGGGCAGTTGTGTGTATGTGTATGTCCGGAGGAAACTTCGAAATAACAATTAACAACAAGTAAATATATATACACATCAAATATCACCAGGGTTTTGGTTTTTTGAGCAAAAATAATAGAGATTTGATTTATATTCGTGAAAGATAATTAAAAAATAAAATTTAAATGATAACAGCATGGATTTTTTTTTTCGTTTTATATTTTAGATAGGTAGAGCCATTAACATTTCTGTTTAGAGTAGCTGGATCAATACAAGGTCTATTTTTTTTTTACATAAGGGATTTAAAATGGGGCATCGCCACGAGGATTCAACTCACGATTCAGTAATTAATGGTTCTTACGGGACTACCTCAAAAAATGCCCCTCTACCCCAGGCGATGCCCCAGGTAGCCGCTGCTAGTATTGAATAAAGTTTTAGTAAAACATTACAGCGGTTACTTTTGATTTACGAAGTGCCTTTATATTATTCACTCCAGTGAGTTTTTCACACTAGCGTTAGTTGATAGTATTTCCCTGGAGTCTGAGTGACAACAAGTCTCCTCAGGTCTCCAGGACTTTTCTGAGTATTCTAACTGATTGCAGCAATGGCCAGTATTCTGGATGGGTCTCAATTTTTTCCTCTGATTTTCAATTTCTAAGTCTTTTTTTCCAAGCTTTTTAGGACCTGTACCAAGTGCACCAATAGCAATTGGTATCAACTTTGACTTTCATATTCCATAGCTTTTCAATTTCTCCGGCAAGGTCCAGGTATTGTCGCATCTTTTAGTTTTCACTACATCTTCACCTGTGGTCTGCTGGAACTGCATTGTCCACCAGTTGACGAGTTTTCTTTTTTTATTAAAATCAACACTTGTCTGGTCTCCTTGCTGGATAAGGTTGATCCTTTTCTTTCGAAGTCCCAGTGAACTTTTACTATTTTATTATTATTATTATATAATTTATTTATTATTATTTATTATTATTATTATGTATTATATTAATCCATTATTATTATATTATCATTATTTATTATTATTATTATTATTATTATTATTATTATTTACTCCCTTTTCGAGTTTCACCATCAGCAATAGCTGATTGGTCTTTCACTGGGTGTCTGAGTGACAGCAAGTCTCGCTCAGGTATCCAGGAACTCCTTCTGAGTATTCTGGTAAGATTGTAGCAGTGCAGTGTTCCTGTGTTTCAACCCTTTCTCTGAATTTCAAAACTTCGCAGACCCTTTTCCCAATCCTTTTGGGACCGTTTCCAAGTGGCACCAACTACATATTGGTATCACTTGTGACTTATTTTATTATTACTAGCAAATATATGCACCCTTCGAGGTGCAAGTATTTAGGTTTTGATGTTATAAAATAATTGTTATGCAAAAATTATAACTATTTAGAAAGGATGATAAAGCTGAGGGGGTATAATCGAAAAATAGACAGCTTTAAGATTTAAGTCTCTTCTATCATTTTCTTTCATTCCCGTTCTTTCATTTTCCCTAATTTATCTATTTAGTTAGATTATGAAGTAATTTAATAAAATTAACCAGTTCTTTCGTCTGTTTATGGGATTTCTTTTAGATTTATCCGAGATCTTTGCTCAGAATTCGTTAAGAGAAAACGCAACAATTAGAAATCAAATAATACTAGCATAATATTTTTAATATCAAATTTTAAATATCAATATGCAAATTAGGCCTTCTCGTTCACATTGTAATCCGCTTTTTGTTGTAATATATACAATACAATTTACATGCTATTAGTATATAGATATGGTTAACAGTTTAATAAGGTATACAATTTTATCAATAATTTGAGGTTTAAATAAAAATATAATTCATTGTAATGTGACGTCAATACTAAGGAATTATGACTTGAAATGTGATTTAGTTTCAGTTACAGAGCAGAAAAACACACAATCTCCCATTTAATAAGGATATGATATCTAAAAAAAAAAAAAAAAAAAAAAAAAAAAAAAAATATCAATTACCATTACTAATGAGCTGCACGCTTTTTTGTTTCAAATCTTTTAATGCTGATACACATATAGAAACTCTAGCTTTTTTGAGATTGTATTTTAAACTGGTGCCTCAAAACCTATAAAACTGCTCGCAGATTTTAAGATGTTAAGAAGATAGGAAACATATATATTATGAATTATCTTTAAATTGTTTTAAGAAATTTTACAACGATGTGCCAAGTGGTGGGCTGAAATGCAGATAATATGGTTTGGAATATTATGTATGTTTCCTTTCTTGTTAGGTCAAGAACTTTTTCAAACACTCCTCTTATATTAAATTTGTAAATAACTCACTACTTAAAATCTTAAGTAATACTAGCAGAAATAAGCGCCCCGGGAGTAATATTTAGTTTTAAATGCTTATGAAATAAATTAAATTGGAAGACTAACAATATTAAATAAGAAACACAATATAAAAGATTTACTCCTTGTTTTATCTATATACTATTGGTTTCTATATAATTCTTCATAGGATTGATTTTAATACATTTGTTAGAAATAAAACAAATAATATTAGAGATCAAATAACCCAAATAATTGTTTATTTATAAAACCCGGTCTTGTTAAAACAGTAAAGCAAATTAACCACAACATATATATATATATATATATATATATAATTATACTATATAATAATATTATATATATATATATGTAAGGCTTTATTTCTTTGTGACAACATTGGCCAGAGTTTTAAACGCATTAGTAACATGAGCTGTTTGAGGCATCTAACTCAAATTTTTTTATAGAGACTTTGGTTTATAATAAGATTTATTCTATGTATTCCATGATTTTGAATTATAATTAGATACTCATTGATAAACTTACGCAATTCTGTGGGTATTGTGACGTAAGCGGTGACGTAGTTTCGGCTACAGACAGAACACCCGAATCTCCTTTATGAATAAGATTTTCTTTTCTTGTTTCATCAATGGCCAGATTTTATTTACTCAGCTTAGAGAAGGTTCATTGGGACATTGAATCAGTTATACTAGGGTTAATAGGAATACGCAAAATAAAGAGGTTTTTTTTAATCATTATGGATAAGCAGTAAAAAAAAGAATTTATTGTTAATACAGGTTGAAATGAGTTTGAAAGTATCACTTTCCCTTTTTCTGGTTGTCTAATTATTTGAATACTAGCTGAAGTACTCGTCTAGTCCTGGGTACAAAGAATCCAAGATTAAACAAAAGGGTAAAAGTAATCAAAAGTAAAGTCGTCGGGGTGGCCTAATGTCGGTATCATGCCTATCAGTATATGTCATACTAGCGCCTAGACCAAGGAAATTATTTTTTAGTGTCTGAGATGGAGCGCCACACCTACATCAGCTCCTCACTTTTACGCCGCACAGATCGCTGTGCTTTTTCATACGCTGAGTTGGCGAGGGCGCGGTATCGAAACGCAGGAAACCTTGTGGTTCACCCAACTGTACGCTCTACAGACTGCTTGTAAAGACCAGTAATGATTGGTTGGTTCTGGTGGAGAGCTGGTAAACTGCTGCTTCCATCGATTATTATAATATTATATAAATCATTAATATTATGAATAATCTCTATAATATATATATTATATATATATATATATATATTATATATACTATCTAGCAAAATATATTTTTAAATCACTGTAACTCTCAAAACTTTGAAAACAATATTCCTTTTAAAACTTTGAATATATATATATATTATATATATATATATATATATATATTATAATATATATATATATATAAATATATTGCAACTCTATAGTGTGGGCCAAAATTTCTCGCCGATGCGATCTCGAGCACCTTTTTTTGAGAATTTAATTTCTAAGAACTATTACATTTGCAGCGGAAAAAACAGAAAATCAATTAACGACTTTTTATTTATATATGATAATGGTATCGAATGTTCATATATGTATATATATACTATTTAATATTAAATATATATAATGTATATATATTTATATTATTATATTTTTAATATAATATTCAATTGTGAATTGTCCTTCAATTTATCTCTTTGTTGATTTATTCATTACGATTACACTATGATTCCAATTTTGGTGAGAATATTAAAAAAAAAATATAAATCAAAAAATAAAAAAAAAACAAAAATAGATAACTCAAAAAAATAAAAAACAAATATAATAAAAAAACTATAGTAGGTTATGTATCTAGATACTTCATTAATCGGCTCTACTAACGTATTGAGCTTTTATATTCTATATATACTCCCCGATTATTGATTGATATTGTATCGACGGTCGATTAAACTCGATATTAATCCCGGTAATCATTTTATTTTTTATATTATATATATATATAATATATATACTATAATATTGTGTGTGTGTGTTGTGTTGTGTGTGTGTGGTGTGTGTTGTTAAGTCTTGTTTTATCGGAGTCCTGCTTATCCCCCTCTCTAATATATCAGGCTCCTTTCGATGTAAAAGCGTTTATCTAATTTAGTTCAAACTGACCTCCCCCCACACCACACACTGTGGGATATAAGACAACTGATGATTCCCTTCGGTCAATGCCCACAAGAGACAGTTTCCACATCGAGTCCAGTTTTTAAGAAAGACTGCAACCGAGCAGCGGGGACAATCAGATCCACATCATCATTTGCATCCTAATGAGTGACATTTTAACTCGATGCACCGTGAACAGAATTGGATAATCATTGAGAGGCTCCCCGACACTCCACGTCCACCAAAAAGGTCAGAAAGAAGATTGGAACAAATACATGAGAAAGCAATTGACTTAGTTATTTATCTAGACGTTTCTTTCATCATGAAAATATTGGCATATCAGTTGTTGAATAAGAGGCGTGAATTTAGGAACTGTAAAGATATTTAACAATAGATTTTCAATGAACAATCTCACTGATAGTTAAATGACAATCTTCAGCCTGTGGTTGTTAGAAGTAACTGTGTATGGGTGCCCACTTGGACCTCTAACCAGGTGCCTTGATAATTAACTAGATTAGAAGTGCCACAGAATGCGCGTGCGGTCTTAGAACACGTCGTGGAAACAGCACATCCACAAAGGAAGCAGCTCTTACGGCCACCTGCCTCCTATTCTACAAACCATCCGCAGTGAGATGGATGGCATTGCGATATCTGCTGGAGGGCAGGACGACTCTATAAAGACGTTCCTGTGGAAGCCGCACATGCATCGCTAATGTGGACGCGCTCAACAATTGACTCATCACACGACCAATTCTGCGCAGATGTTGCCAGAGGAACGCTTCCTGAGACAAATGAATGATAGAGAAGTTGTTGAGAGATTTGTCAATGGATCCTGCTAATTGCGCGACATGATGATGATGACTTCATGAACATCACTATATAACCAGTATGTAGACTAGGGACTTGTGGATATACTTTATATATCGATGGGTAGCGTCGTTTTTTTTAGACGATTAGTGTGAAACAAGAATTTGATTTCAGGGTTGTTAAAATTCAAATCTGAGTCATTATAGGTGGGTGATATTCTGTAACATCGAGCTGTGTTACGAAAACGGTGGGACGGAAGGTTCAATTAGCTTAGAGTCAGTCAGCCGTTGAATGTCCCATTAAGAGTAAACACGGAACGGCTTCGCTCCGAGTTCAAAGAGAAGTTTCTTGAGTTCAAAGAGCAAGATTCACTGTAGTTCGACAGAAACACCTGAAGAAGGTCGAAACTTCGATCGAAACATTGTGATATATATATAACGAAGGCAATAGTCCGAATAATAACAATACTACAAATTTGAAGTCATTATTAGTGTTGTGCATCGGCAGTAAACAGCATTTATTTGTTCATTGCTTGAGACGAATTATATTGACGTGTTTATTCTTCAATTCTGAGTTGGCATCTTTCTCCTTTAAAAGACGATGGTGTAGGGTCACTTTTTAACTGCATCTGCGGAGTAGCCGACAGGCTAATTTTTTGATGGCAATCTCTGTTGCAGTGACTGCAAACTAACAGTAATGCTTGCTGTTCTCTTGTCTCTACCTTCTCTTCTGGCTTGCTTTTCTGTGGCGGCTTCTTTCCTCTCCTATTTCACTCCTTTTCGTCCCTTGTCTTGACAAGGAGGCGCCAGGTTCCGCTCGTTTTCTGCACTCACCTCCCTGCGTTAGTGTGATGTGCCATGATCCTTCGTATCTTCTTGGTAGACGTTTTAAAGTGTAAACGTGTCTCCCATCGGTCGGGTGCCTTCTACTTCACCACGTAGTTTCCACTACCCATCAAAAAATTCAATTCTATATTAACCAACATGTAAAGAATTTGAAACATAAAAAAACATAAATTTAATTATCAACAAACACTTTACAAATTAAGTTATCCAATCCCTTATAAGAGTATTACAACCATGTCTTTTAGATACCATCTAAACCTCACTAGTTAAATATTTCAGCTTTAGGTCAGTCGGTAGAGCGCCAGCCACGGAACTACGAGGTTACGAGCTCGTATCGGCCCTCGCCAACTCAAGCATATGAGTTGCACAGGGATCTGTGCGGTAAAGTAAGCTGATGGTAGGTGTGGCGCTCCAGATGCCAAAACAATCTCCTTGCATCTAGCGCTAGTGAAAGGGGGTAGCCCCCCCCCCTGTCTGGCGACATTAGGCCACTTTACTTTTACTTTACTCATTGCACAACCGAACTACGATTCTCTAATTTTTAGGCATAAAATAACTCGAGACAGGTTGGAATGCCTTAACATCAAACTCCGGGCATCTGAAAGTTATGGAGATATACGAAGTAGTCAAAGTAATGCCATTTTGTTTATGGCAGGTATAATTACCAATTAACATGAACATGTATCATACATCAACTGAAGCTGGAATCGGCATTCCCTACTTCCCACTATAGTCACGTTTCTCTATAGCAATGTTCCACCTTCTAAATGATGAGCAATGTATTCCTCTGCCCCGTAAAATTATATTGATTTTTATTTTTTTAATGCTATTTTATTTTTTTATTTTTTTTTATTTTTTTTTTTTTTTTTTGTTTTTTCTTTATTTTTTTTATATTTATTTTATATATCATAGATAATCATTTATTTTGTATTTCTGTTTCTTTGAGCCATCTTCTTCACTACAGATTTCACTTCCTCGTAATGGAATAATCTTTGCCTCTCAAACCTTTCTTTCCATTGGCCGAAAAGTGAGGCAACCTTAAGTTCTCTAAACAATGGCTAAATGTAATTTTTACTCACCCTTGTAATAACCTGTCAAATATACATACCATCACTTAAGGAAAACATAAGAATTACAAAAGAAGAATAACCGTTTTTTAATCAGAACTGAAGGTTTGCGAGTTGAGAGTTTAACGGCCCAGCTTGCGGGGGAATTGAACCACCCTCCCATCACCACCATTAGTGTTTTCAGAGGCAAAACAAACAAAAAAAACAATAAGTTAAAAAGGGTGGGCAGGTCATTAGTGAGCGTCTTTCGTGATGGGCGTAGAGTGCACGGTAATATTGCGTATGTTCATTGACCATTACTTTTTTTAATAGACTTTCAAGGATCTACTTCTCAGCGGAAATCTGATATATTGAGACTCCAACATAATACATGTTTGTTTGTATTTTTTAAAGATATTCTATTTTAACAGTCTTGGGATAGTATCTCTACATCCCAAGGATCTCATAGCAATCATTTTTGCGTGCTTGTAAACCTGTTATATATACGTTCTTCAATTGCAAAGCTAAATTGTGGTGTCATTGTTTTGCATTGTGAGCTTTTTACTTTTCGCTCAGCTAGGATTAAGTAAGAACATGTGTACGAAAAGATAATTAAGAGATTGTTGGTTGGTTGTTCTGGATTTAATGGCATTTCAATCTTTGGGTAATTTTATGCCGAAGACGTTTTGTTCTTTATTCTTTTGGATATTCAATACTCAATTTTTAAAAGATATTCCTTTTTAAAGTCTCCATAGATATCCAGATCATAAATATCATTTGCTGCTTGTAACTCTGATTATATAGAAAACGTTCTGCATTGCATTAATTTATTATCTTGTCCCTAACTATGCAGTTGTGCTCCGCTTAAATATAGGACTTTTTTGTCGTCTCCTGTCATAGAGGAGAAGGAGGTGTTCTGACTCGTGTCTGCTTAATCAATGCGTAGAATACTACATGACTATGTGCTTCATACTTGATCACACACTGCTATTTTAATGACGGCTAAGTTTCAGAGCAGGCAATGTCCGAAATCATCAAAATTATTTGTGCTCTTCTTTAGGTTCGTTCAGTTTCCTTATCTGGAAGGCGGGATGGTTGCACTCAATGTCATAACCCCTTTTTCACACTAGCGCTAAAACAGAGATTGGTTTTAGCATCTGTAGGTGTGAGTACGCACACCAAACTCATTAGCTCCTGTCGAAATAATACTCAGGATTTCGATAAAAGAACTTATGAAGTCTTTCTGAATTCTGCTCTCGTCAACTCAGCGTATTAGGCACAGGGTCTGTGCAGTAAAGTGAGGTAGCGATGGTAAGGTGGTGGCGCTTCATCCACAGACCGCAAAACATCTCGCTAATGTCTAGCGCTAGTGAAAAAGGGGAAAATCTCCATCGCTGTCTGGCTGATACCGACCTTTAAGCACCCGTGACTTTAACTTTTACGTTTGATGAAACATCACATTATTTTAAACCAATATGTAAAGATAATACGCTTGTTCCTTATCTTCCGACCGTATCAATCTTGCAATGTTATAATAATCGACCGTCAAATCGTCCAAGTGATGCAAATATGTATCATGAGAGATCTGGTAGTTGTTTATTCCGCCGAATTCTTATTTCTTATGTGGCTCCAGCCTCAGCTAAATAAGGACTATTCCGTTTTCAGATTATAAAAAGAAGGGAAAAGGACATGCACACAGAAAATAATATAATAGAAGAAAGAAGGGGAAAGATTAGATAGAGGGGTAAGCGCACGGAAGGCAATAATCGCTATTCTGTTTTCATTCGAATTGATAATAGATTAAAGAATGAAAGAGAACATAGAAGAGAAGAGGGGAGAGGGGGAGTAAGAGAGGGAGAGAGAGTTTAAATTAATGAGTATTTTCTTTTTACGATAGTGAACTATGCCAATAGCTCTTAAGTAAAACACTATCACGTTTGTATAATAATTATCATTACTGTGATATATCCACTAGGTCCTACTAGTCAAGTAATTAATGTTAGTTACCCTTGTTACAAATTAATTACAATTATGTTAATAACAATTATTATTGTTTGTTGAGTAATGACAGAATAGATTAGTTATTTCATTTAAATCGACCTTGAGATTAGTAATTAGGGGATAAAAACCAGAAAAAAAAAAACATAGAAAATAAGTTCTTCATTTTTTGGGGTGGGGGTAAGGGTTTAGGCAGGATAATAAGGACCTAATTAGTGTATTGTCTTGCTATAACTAATAACGCCGTGATTCATCAATTATCAGTTGAATTGAATATATTATTCTTATATTCTTCTTTCTAAAAGATCAGATAATTCTGTTTTATTTATCGTATTTGTATGTCTTCGCCTTATTCCATAAACAATTGGCTTACTTCCTATTTCCAACGATATTTCGCTTTTCGACATATAGTTTTTTTTTTTTCTACTAACCGAGTTTCTTTTGTTTTTTGTTTTTTTTGTTTGAAATACCAACTGTTAGTATGATATGTGTGTCAATATCTTTACAAAGATCTGGATGGCTGATCGTTATTGCATAGACAGTATTATTCGCACTGATCCTACAAGAAGGCGTATAACTTTGCAGATTTAATGCGGATTTTTACCATTTGTGTTCGTCTTCCATGAAAACGCGGGGCGATATTCTCTATGTCGTCTGCTTTTGACAATCCTGCTTTACGCGGGTCTTTGTAAATCTCCATTGAACTGGGCGTTTAGAAAAAGAAAAAAAAAAGATTTGCTTATATTATTAATTAATTTTCGCATAAATATAGTTTTAGTTTAGCTTTGTACTATATCTAGCTAAGGCTTAAGTAATAAATGATATATAACAGACTGAATTTTAGTGTATAGTCTTGTTCGAACTTGTCACGGGAAAACAAAATAGTACTACAAAATTTAATAAGGTGAATTTAACATTGATTCAGCTCCCAACTGGTTGGTTGGTTGGTTGGTTGGTTGGTTGGTTGGTCTATGCAATAATTTGCACACGGTATGTTCTGGTTTCAAAGTATCAATATCTGATAATTTATGGTTATTCAAGTAATTTTTTTTTTTCTATTTCATAATTATCATTGTTTGGCACACAGTTATATTCTTTCAAGTATATAGGGCACTGTGGTGTAATCGTTTAGAGTCGTAGGAATGGACTCGTCGACCTGTCGTTCACGTTATTCCCTGGATGAGGCATGTTTGCATTTCATATATGCGACAATTATCCTCTTGGGAATGTATGCATCCATACTACTCTCCCTCTAAAAAAAAAAAAATAAATGAAGAAAAATTAAAACACTATGGGTGGATAGTAGGACAGTAGACCCTTGGCCTAGGTAACCAGTCTAAGAGAGGAAATACTCTCGAATTCAAACCTGTTACTCGCTAAGAATTGATATTTGTCAAAATAAAGATACAATTAATCTAATGAGAAATGTCTCATCTGCTTAATTGTTGTTGCTGGTTTATTTATATGCGTGAAAACTAATAGTAAGTATGACTGTTTATGTGATGGTGGTGATCTATTATTTTAATTCATTATATATAAACTATAACATATATTATATATATGATCCTTCCAAACGAAGAGAGAAGAATGATTATTAAATATATACAAGGTGTGCAAAAAATATCGAAATTTTTTGTACTTTTTACACTATCCTTGTATTCTAAAAAATAAGAAATAACGTTCCATTCATTCTTCTTTCTGTCTTTAAACTTAATGAATATAACATTTGTTTTGCAGGATACATGTGTTAAGTTTAGAAAATCTCGATACTTTTTGACATATCTTTGGCGTATATATTATATATACTAAATATATATATATATATTATATATATATATTATATATATGTACTGTATGTATATAATTTATATATATATATACTAGTATTTATATTATATATGTGGTTGTTGTGTGTGTGTGTGCGTGTTGTGTGTGTGTGTTTGGGTGTAGACTCCAGATGAATTACCCAAGTACTTCCGGGTCTACAACCGATCATTTGCTGAAGTATTAAATGTGTGCCCCCTAATTCTATAGTGTATTGATTTACTTAATTGGATTAATATCCTAAAGGTCATTTCGATATTCTCCGATTCAGATTCAAAAACCGTTTGAAAATTCATTATTGAATTGATTCTGTATTCATGAAGAAACCGCTAATTTCTTTCCTTAATTCCTGAGTATTTTGTTTAAATATTGGGAGGTTCCTCACCCTGAGAGGTTTACAGCTATACAAGCACTTGCATAGTTACAAAGTGAACTCATAATCTGCCAAAAAATTATTTTTTCTTTGTTTTATATGGCATATCAACCTTATGGGTTATTAATGCGCAGAGCCATACGCCTTGAAGGAAGTAGTAGTACTATTTAAGTCATAGCTAATAGAGGCTGGTCGGCGTTTCATACACTTTCCCAATGGCATTAGCCAAAAGTGATTTGATGTAAGTGCTACTGGGGTTCGAACGCCGCTACCACGTATCACGTCCAGCACGTTGCCATTTCGCTACGGGAAATCCCCACCTAAAGCATCATATTGAATTCCCCAAGCATTCCGTAATAAAGACAACGTAAAGGGTGTGAATATGTTGAACCTCAAATTCACAGCTGTATTCTATCTTTTATGGAGATTCGGTTTCTGTCTATCTGTAACCGACATATGTCATCTGCTTCGTTCAAATACCATACAGAAGTTATTTTTTGTAGTTCAAATCATTAATACAATGAAAGGAACATTGCTGTATTATATTTCTCAAAATTAAATACGCAAAGTTTAATCTATTTAACATTATTTGTTAAACAAGTTTAATTAATACGCCCGGTATATTGATTGATTATATTGTTTGTTTATTCTAAGATACTTTTAAAGTTATCTAACGTATAGAGTTTACGATGAAAATTATTTACAATAAAGATATATGTCACACCATCCTTCTTCTAATTTGATAAATTGATATATCATGTTATAGATGAAAAAAACTCATCCGTTTGATTACCGTCTGTCCGTAAAATGTTGATTTATGACAGACGATAACATCAAAAACAACGTTTTGACGCCCCCAAAAGTAATTTTATTTTAAAATATTTTGAATTTATATTTGTAATTTAACTGTTAGAGACTGGTTTTTATTAGAAAGAATATATTTATTTGATTCTGGAACAGCAAATTATTTTCTTATGTCTATAATTTTAAAAAAAATGGCATTTTCAAAGACCTGTTTATCAAGTTTTTTATGAAGAGCGTGACCAAATATTAATGTTACACTGCTCAGAGGGTTGGTTGTTTGTTGCTTGTTTTAATTAGAGTGTTGTTTATTCATTAGAATTATGCTGTAGCTCATTTTAAATGCCCATAATCTTTTTCTTTCTTTTTACGTACTGAGGTATTTGTTTGGCTGAATATTTTTGTAGTGTATATATATTTTTTATTTTTAAACAAATGTTAAAGCGTGAGAAATGTATTTAGCTATTCATATCTCGTATTCTAATAATCTAAAGAATCTTTGCAAAAAAATTAATCATATCGCTGTCATTCATCCCTAGGCGACCATTTATGATACCCCAACCTATTCCTGAATGGCAAATCCCTAATCCTTTTATCATATATGTGCTAGAATGGTGGTGTCTGAGGGCTAATGTGAGTTCAAAGTCTAGAGCTCTTAGGGAGTGTGGATACATATCATCGCCATTTCTCTTCGGTAATTGTTGGGTCTAATCCATGGTTTAATAGAAATCAATGAGGTGTTTTTTACTGTGTTTAAATGAAGAATGAGTTTAATTAATAATATAATTGGATACTCATCAAGAAATTGATAAACAAAATACTTCGTGCATAAAATAACCAACTAGGGTTGGCATGCGGTAAATCAGAACGCAACCAACCTAACATGCCAACCAACGCATAGCCTCATATTCTTATTTTATTTTATACTAACTAGAAGCGCTACCCACGTCGCCTATAAAGTGAAAAACTGGTGTATTGATTTTATGTACTTTGAGGTTTTACCAATGCTTGACATTTTAATTCAGAATTTCAAATGCTTATTTGTATGTATATTTTAATTTTTAAAATATCTTCGAATATTTTTCTGCCTTTTAAAAAAATAAATTGTGTTATCTTTTTTA
>CM042149.1:47713892-47754862 GCA_023376005.1 Doryteuthis pealeii | reverse complement strand
CACACAGGAGAAGAGATTGATGTGAGCTTTGAAGAATTTAAAACAGATTCATTTCTTTATTGCAAAGCAGATTGGTCAAGTGATTATCGGCACCAATGACGGTTTCAATCCACGGATAGGGTGATTAAAAAAAAAAAAGAGGAATAGGTAAATAAATAAAAAGGCCTATGCAAATAGAGAGTATTTGCGACCCCTGTCTCTTAAAACCAATGGTGAATCATCAGACAGAAAGAAGGCTGGGGGAAGCAGGAGAATTTCGGATTATCGTTAATCTGCTAAGTGTTTATAATCCTTCAGCCAAACAACGGACTTTTATTGAGAAGCCAAATCCTGCCATTTCGACTCCAGGAAATATTTCTTTCTCAAGGGATTCTTTGTTAATCTGGTGCGGATAACTAGCCTAGTGTGGGAAAGAGAAATCAATTTGAACACCTGCACGCAACAAAAACTCAAAAAGAGTGTATATAATTATAGTCCTGATAGCCGTGAGGGAAAGGAGCTTGGCGGACGAAAATTCTTGGGTTTCACCGCTCCAGACTAGGGGTAGCTGTTAAAAAGCCGAGTCGCAGCTGGAGAAGTTATACTTTCGAAAGCCACGTGTCTGTGGATGACTGGTATATATATATATATATTTTATATATATATATATCTATATATATATATTGCCCCAAGCTTTCATGGTTGAGCACGTAGGGGAGACATTAATTGACCTTTCACTGTTTCAGCGTAAAAGCAAATACTCGTCTGTTGTTGAGTTCTCTGGTTATTGTAAAAAACAAACATCCTGTAAGTTTGTTGTATCAATTAAAATATTTCGCCCTGGTTGACAGTTCCCAGTAACCGTGAGGGTAAGGAGCTTGACAGACGAACATTCTGTCGGGTTTCGGTCGCCCGGCTAGAGGTAGCCGTTAAAAAGTCGAACCGCACTGATGAGAAGTAAACACGTGATAACTGGTATAATATATATATATATATATATATAATATATATATATATATATATATATATATCTCATGTCAGGTCCGACACGAATAGATATCCATGACAATCTCTAGCCAACTTCCCTATCAATTCATTGCTCCTGGGAGCTCCTCTACGCGCATCAGTATCCGCAACAGAGCTGGTCAATGTATGTCTTTTGCCGGTCGGCCCGCTCTGTGGCGTGCCCATATATATATATATATATATTAGGATTAAAATTTAGCAGTAAAACATTTATTAATAGAAAGAACTGTTTTCCTTTGCACCGTTTTAAAGAGAAATCAATAGTGATGTGCCCTTTTCATATCCCTGAAGACTGACAGCATGACCTTCTTTATTAACCGACATTACTCGCGGAACATATTCTTTACGCGGAGAGACTAAAACGGCTGGAGGAAATGAAGGTTCATACACACAGTAACATATTCACATTGGACAGCAACCATTGTAGTGGATAAAAAGGTCGATAGCCCAATTCAGTTGTATGCTGATTTCAAAACTGTTTTCCCAAATGAAGTGCCGGGGGATCACCAATACCCACTAACGATTCCAGATATCTTCACCATACTCAATGGCGGCACCTGTTTTTATCAAACTAGACTTCTCAAGGTCTATTTAGAAGTCGAGGGTCTCTACAGCCTCAGGGAACTGCTGAGAAATGCACAGACACTGTGCTTCCTCTCAATTACAGTTACCGTTTGGTGTAACAAAAAGCCCTCGCTATATATATATATATATATATATATATAATATATATATTATGTATATATATATAAGATCGGTATTCATAAGTCTTTGCTAGTTATTGATATTTGTTATTATAACTAAAGCTGACGAATCAATGATTGTTTCCCAAAGGCTTTTTCCTGTTAAGTTTAATGACTAAAATTAAATACTAAAATATTCCTTATTCTGGGATTAAATTATGTTTGAAAAAAAAATTAATTGTTTTAAATTAGCAGTAATTTGCAGTAACCCATCTCTCACTAGTCATTCGCCTATCAATTTCACCCTTCTATTATAATCTTAGTATCTCTGTGGGTGAGAATTTGAAGAATCACTCTTTTAAAGTCAGAGCTACCTGCTGGTTGTTTAATTTGACCCTGTAACCAACTATTCAACCAGCAGCCGAGAGAAATCTATGACGCGGTAAAAATTGTCAATAGTGTTTTTTTTATTTTTATTTATTTTTTTTTATTTTTTTGTTTATCCAACTACCGAAGAAGTATAAATGAATTGACTTTATTTTCAAACTTTTTTCCACTTCAAAATTTTGTTTGTCAATTAAAATTATGGTGAAGTAAGTAGAAAGATATTTATTTTGATATTACATAAAAAAAAGAATTGTCTGTTATTCCACAATTTATTAACACGTAGCTTTAATAGAATTTCAAAAAATCAGGTCGCATTTAAATTTTAAATTTGGTCAAACTTTTCCTTTGCTAGAAATCTTTCTAAATTAATTCGCTTTGCAAACTCTCTCTTTCTGATCACAATTGTCTACCCAGAGCCAATGTGTGACCCACGGGTTCACGTTTCTCTCTCCCTCTCTCTCTCCCTCTCTCTCTCCCCCTCTCTCTCTCTCTCTCTGTGTGTATATATATATATATTATATATATATAATATATATATATATAAATATATATAAGTTAAGAAAGGAAATGAATCCGACGGTATGAGTATAGATAAAATGATATGAAAACACCGCAAAATGCTGTTATAAAATGTTTTCACTTTAACAGCATTTTTGTGGTGTTTTCATATCCTTTTATCTATACTCATATATATATTATATATATATATATATATATATATATATATATTATATGTTCGATTGAAACTAGTAAGTTCGATTGAAACAACTTAGCGTCATCGCTTCAAGACGCTCATCCCATTCTCTCTCCTCTCTCTCTCTCTCACTTGTCTCTCTCGTCCTCTCTCTCTCTCTCTCGTTCTCTCTCTCTCTCTCTCTCATATACTCTTTCTTTCTTTCTTTCTTATTATATTCTTTCTGAGTGACAGGTTCTTTTTTCTCTTTCTTTCTTTCTAATAAAAACTGAATGTGTTTATTTTTAGCTGAGGTAGCGACGCTCATAAGAAATGAAAATTCTGCAGGATAAGCAACACTAGATAATCAGTATTTATATTTGAAACATAGACACTGGACTAGAGGGTGTAGCTACGTACTTAGATGACATCATTGTTGTCGTTCGATCAAAACGGAAGTTGACAGAACGGATCAACTATGTCTGACACTTTGTTTGGTCTCCACTTCAACCTGAAAATGTCATTTTTATTTGTATACAATAAAATACATTGGATTCATTTTTTTGACCACTAAGAAAAGAAGAAAAAGAAGAAGAAAAAGAAGAAAAAGAAACGAAAGATAAAGAAAGAAGAAGAGAAGAAGAAGAAGAAGAAGAAGAAGAAAGAAGAAAGAAAGAAGAAGAAGAAGAAGAAGAGAGAAGAAGAAGAAGAAGAAAGAAGAAGAAAATCCGGCTAATGTAACGCATGCCACCCCCATCAGACGTAAGAAGTTTACGTTCTTTCTCGGGTTGGTGAGTCACTACGGAAGTTTTGATAAACTGCCTCGATATTTTTTTTTTTTACCGGTTGCATCGATAGTTTTTGATCGATATTATTGATACTTCTTGTACCAGATCCCATTTCCTACGACAATAACCGTTACGTAAGTCGCGCCTCTTCGTAAATATATTTCTATCCGTTTGAATACTGCTTTAATTACAAATTTACTTCCTTTAGTCCTTCAATTCATCAGTTCAATTTCAATTGTTCGTTTGTTGTTAAAAAAAAATACTGATTTCGTAGTCCATTTTCAACGGCCCGATTCGCGCGGATGTGTTAATTGGGCCATTATCCCCTTTACTTTTAATTCGCTGTGACTTGTATAGTCAGTCTACTTTGTGATAAAAAATTGGACACACTAACTTGTGGTTTTCTCACCCCAGAAGATTTTGAACCTGGTCTCGGCAATGCGTGTCTGTGCCAATATCCAAGGTGTAATCAGAAAATACAGTCTCTTCATGTGCAGAAGATGTTTTTGAGACTACTCCAGTGACATTGGATTCAAGAAGTTCGATTAAAATGTTGGATTCCTTGAAGATTCCAGAGATGCTGAAACATCTTTTATCTCATTTATTCCACTTCAATAATGGAAATTCAATGAATTGAAAGTTCTATTTACATCACTGGAACGTATCCCCCACAGCATGACCAGGGCGTCCCATCGTGGTGTAATGGTTAGTGAGCTAGTCTCGCAGATCAATTACCACTGAATAGTGAGTTGATGCTCGCTGGATATCCCATATTTGCGACTTTGTATCCATTCTAACCCGAGGCGAACGGGTTGGATAAATACCTTATGATATTTTGGGGTGCCCCATCGTGTTGTAATGTTAACAAGCTAGTCTCGCAGATCCATCACTACTGAATAGTGAGTATGATTCTCTCTGGATACCCCATACTTGTGACCTTGTGTCACATCCTACCCGTGGGTAACGGATAGAGTAAATACCTAATCACAATTAGAGGCGTCCCAGCGTGGTGTAATGGTTAGCAGGCTAGTCTTGCAGATCAATTAGTACTGAATAGTGAGTCCGACTCTCTCTGGATGTCCCATACTTGTGACTTGTGTCACATCTACCCGTGGCGAACGGGTTAAGTAAATACTTACCCCACCGCCTAACTGTGCTCACATCCACTGATTGGTTTCCGTAAACATCCATAAATGCCGATGAATGTCTCTATCCCTTTGGAATACATCTTGTATTCTATGTATTCAAATGTATTACTTAGAAAAGCGTGTCGGTAAAATGTTTTTAAAAAATGTGTTATTTTAAACTAGCAAGAATATGCACCCTCCGGGCATAATTATCTAAGTTATAATGTGATGAAATATGTTAAATTAGAAAGACTAGCGGAATTAAATAAGAACGCATATAAAAAGATTACACTTATTTAAATTATATTTTATGGGGTTTCTATATAAATCATTCATAGGATTGATTTTAATACGTGGGAGAATAAAGCAATAATATTAGAGTTCAATAACACCAAACAATTATTTATTAAACCCGGTTTTGTTCAAACCTGTACGCAAATTAAAAACGCCATATATCATGTAAACCTTGTCGAAGGACTGTTTAAATATTAGTACGCTAGCAGCTCCCTATGTGTCACGTGTGGTCGAGAGGCGTCCTCAAATCAATCGTCGGTCACGTCAAGCCCTAGCACCTATATGATTGTCCTAACCCTATTACTCTTATGGCACCTCCCAACTCTTTTTATCATATGTTCTAGAAGTTGGTGGCTGGAGGTTTTATTGTCTTGGGTATGACATTAAAAACAAGAGTATGACGTTAAACTGTACTTAATGGTAAAGTTACAATTCTGGAGCTCTGGGGAATGTGGAGTACCCCTTCATCACCATTTCTCTGACCCGGAGCGGTAGTACCTGTTAGAGTCTCATCTATGCGTTAAATAGAGAAAAAATGATCCCAAAATGTGTTTAAAAAGAAAACTTGAGTACCACCAATAATAAATCAAACAAAACATCTTCGGCATAAGATAACCCAACAAAAACTGACATGCCGTAAAACACAACCAACAACCAACCAACCAACCGGGTAAGAGTGGATCTAGGAGTAATGGCAACGAAGGAGTACTCCACACCACCTAAAGTTCCAGAACTGGAGTCTTACATTAGATAACCAGAGCCCCCACCCCATTTCTAGAGAGGATATTTTACACGGGAGTTACAGACAGCGTAATTCAAATACCCGCCGACAGGGCTTTTATATTTGTAAAAGGAATTTTCTCCTGAAAGTAAGTAAAGTCGGCGGGTGGCTTTATTGTCAGTATCACCGGACAGCGAGGGAATCTCTCCCCTTTTCACTAACGCTAGACAAGGGAGATTGTTTTAGTATCTGAGGTGGAGCGCCATAAATAACATCAGCTCCCCTCTTTACTACACAAACCCAAGCTGCACTACTGAGTTCACGAGGGCCGGTATCGAACACGAAACTTGTGGTTCCAAGGCAGATACTCTACCAACTGAACTAAACCTACTGAGGCAAAAAAAAAAAATAAATAAATAAACAAATAAAAATAGATAAATAAATAAAAAAACAAAACAAAAACAAAAATAATCAAACAAAAATAAAAAAGAAAGAACATTTCTTTGTTTCGAAGGTTGCTCTAAATTTTGAGAAAAAAACCGCAAATATCTAAATTCCCGGACAACTGCAGGTAGTCTTGCTTTTTATCATATCACCAAGTGATAGTTCAGTTGTACTGCAACCTGTCTTTTGTCAGGACAATAAAACACAAAACAAAACAAAAAATGGTGAACACACTGGATTCGTCGCGTAAACTGCTCAGGGGTAGATGTAAAGTTGTGGGGGTGGTACCTACCGTTCAAAATCTGGGCCGAAATAAAGCGTACGTGCTCTCTCACTGCTGTTGCTGGGGTGGATGGGTGTGGGTGGGGCCCGTTGTGCCTACATAGCACGGCATGAGAACCCGGATGTCGCCCGCGAAAGGCACAACTGTAACCACTCCTTGGAGTTTCGAATATTTGTCAAACGTTGAGGAGTGTGACTAAGAAACGTCGGTCGGTCACTGACATCATAGATAAGTGATTGGCACAATAAATTCTTTGTTGTTCATTAGAGGATTCAAAGTGTAACCGATAAAAAGTAAATCCGAACATCATCCGTTAAAAATAATATCTAATATGTAAATATATATATATATATATAATATATATATATATATATATATATATATATATATATATATATAATAGGGACTGGCAAACTGAGCCTAAAATGCGTTTTTGACAAAATGACAATCCCCTTTTTGATATTTTACGTCATATTCTCCATGATTTTATTTTTATTTAAACCTCAATTAATAATAAAATTGCTTTACATTACTAATACTGTTGACCATATGTTAGGTATACCCAAAATGGGCCTAAAATGCGTTTTTGACCAAATGAAATTTAGCCCCCCCCCCCACTACAGAAAATAATTTAACAAAAATCAGGGAATTATCGGATTTTAATGAAATTTTCAGTGTTTATTTATCAATGAATGGTCTTTATAATGCATTATTTATTTTATTTCAAAACTTTCTCATTTTTTTCAGGTCGCTTAATTTTGACCCCCTTATTTTGGAGGCGTAAAAACGTTTTTCAAGTTGGTCATATATTGTACTAATTACAGTATAAATAATGAGATAAAAGACCGAACTTAGATAGAAACCCAAAAAAAAAAAAAAAAAAAAATTACGGTTGCGCTTCTATGAGAAATAAGTACGAAAATCGAAAAATAAAATGTAAAAAAATAATAAATAATTTATTTTTTGGAGATTTCTTTTTTACTCATTTCGATAATTATTTAATTGGCTATTATTTTATTAAAGAAAAAAAATTATACATCGATGTTTTTTCTGCTTGAAAAGAGGAGGGGGTACATTTTCAATCGAGTTTTTCTTCAAAACGTATACTTTTTTCGAAAAAATAAGGTTTGCATTCAGTAGATATTTATTTTCAGAATCTAAAAATATAACATTTTAAACTTAAAATCCGAAAATTTTTATTTTAAATGAATTTTATAAATTAATTTTTCATAGCAAAAATACTAAATTAAAGTTTTGAAATAGAATAACTGATGCATTATAAAATTCATTAATTGTTAAATCAATACTGAAAATTTCATAAAAATCGGATAATTACCTGATTTTGGTAATTTTTTTTCCATCCCAAATGTTACGTTAAAATTGTAAACAAGCGCCTAAAACCATTGAAAAACAGCCAAAATGGCGGATCGCGTCGAAATTGACCAAAAAATAGTTTTAAATCTTTTAAAAATAAACTGCATGTGTAATTATATTTTTCTTTTTTTAATGATGGTTATTATGTTACTACTTATCGATTTAGACAAAGTTTAACCTTAAATAATAGATTTAATTATTCTGAATTCGCTTTTAAAACTCGTAGTATCCGATTTTTTTTTGCCAGTCCCTAATATATAAAGAGCAGTTGGTGTGTCTGTATGTCCGGATGAAACTCTGTAAAAAGACAAAAACAAATAACCACAAAGTAAATATATATACAAATTAAAAATCACTGGTTCTTGCTTTTTTGTGCAAAAATTATGAAGATTTGATTTATATTTGAAGGGTAAAAATTGCCAATCGTCGTCAAAATTAAAACGGAAAATTTTGGCTTGGGCATAGATTTTAATGAATTTAATTATTACTAAGGACACGATTATTATAATAAATAATAAAAATGACGATTCTGTTCACATTTTCTTATATACCTATTTTTAAGTAAAAAAAATAACATAAATTGTGTCAGTAATAATTAAATTCATTAAAATCTATGTCCAAACCAACATTTTCCATTTTAATTTTGACGATGATTTGCAATTCTAAACCATTTTGAAGATATTTAAAAATTAAGATATACATAGAAATAGCATTGAAATTCTACTTACAAATGTCAGTTTTTATGAATCTCAAAAGTAAACAGATCAATACACCAGGGTTTTCCTCTCCACCTAGGCGATGCTGGGTAGCGGCTTCTAGTATTTAATGATTTTCATAAGTAATAACGTTTGCTTATATCCTCTTTAAAAGAATCTAAAAACCTTGGTACGAACTAAAACAATTTGAGATATGATAACCATATATCATGGGTGCCTCCACTGGTTTGTTGGTTGGTTGTTTTGTTTTACTGCATATCCACACTTTTCGGGTTATTTAATGTCGAATTAAGTCATTTTGACAAACAAAGGACGGTTAAATCGAACTCAACGGACCTAAATTCCGCTATCGTATGTCACCCCGCGAAGAAATAAAAAATACCAAATGTCAGGGAATTAACCGAATTTAATGAAAATTTCAGTGTTGATATATTAATGAATAAAAGATATAATGCACTAGTTATTTTATTTAAAAACTTTTACATCTTTTCAAGTCAGTTAACTTTGAACCACGTATCTTTAAGAATCTGTGTTACGCCTCAAAGATAAGTAGCTCAAAGTTAACTGACATGAAAAAATGAAAGAGTTCTTAAATAAAATAACTAGTGCATTATATCTTTTATTCATTAATATATCAATTAATTAATATCATTAAATTCGGTTAATTTCCTGATTTTTTAAATATTTTTGTCTTTCGTTGGGGTGACATACGATGGTGGAATTTAGGTCTGTTAAGTTCGATTTAACCCAAAAGACACAGGTTGCTTACAGAAGCTGTTTTTGCTTAAATGGTCACCCAATTAAATATTGAACAGGCTAGTCGCTGCTTAACTTCGGTGATCTTGCAGGAACCGGTGTTTACTCTGGTATATTGTTTAATGAGCTGATCATTGCTAATAGGTATGATTCTCACTGGGTGACCCATACTTCTGGTCTTGTGATAAAACTAAGTATAGGATTGTTCTTTTTTTTTTCGTTTAATAGCATAGCAACCTTCGTGGGTTATTTAATGTTAAAAACATCCTTGTAGAAGAACAGTAGTGATGCTATTTAACTTGTAACCGGGGGATCAGGAGTTTCATACCTTTCCTAGGGATATTTGTCCGAATGGGAACGTAATAACGCGACTGACGTTCGAACTTGGTTACTACGATGTCACAGTCCAACACGTTAGCCACTACACCACCACCCCCTAGAGTGCTAAGTGTAATTGTTTGTGAGACAGGTAAAGCAGACTATTATCAGTTATTTCGATTTTTACTTGAGCATTTGGTGACCTGGAAAGAGGAGTTAAATTCAAATTTCTCATAACTTTTTTTTTCTCATTGCTTTCAAACAAAAAAAGAAAAAAGAAAGAAGAAAAAACGAAAGAAAAAAAGCACAAACAACTCAAAGGTCAGATAGATTTCGTGATCTGCAATTTGTAGCTATTGCTGCTGCTGCTGCACTTGTTGTATTTATTGACCGGTTTTGTCCTAACTATCAGGATTAACCCTTAAAACCTAAAATATGGGACGATCCCAGGACACCAATACCCTGGGTTCCAGGTTGAAAAGTAATTGAAAAATGTAAAAATTTGGTATTCTGTTATTTAAATCTATTCCGGTCTTGTCGGCTGGGGCTTTGAAATACACCAACTACACATCTGCAGTAGGATAGAATTCCCCTAATGGGACCACCTGATGGCCGTGGGTGGAGACCCATGTTGCTTAAGGATGGGATCCTGGTGGCTGAGCAGTCCATGACATGCAACAATCTACCTTGGCCCTTACTTAGGCTAGACGGGTGGTCGGAGAACCCCCCCCTCCGATCAATCGGTTGGTCACGTCAAGTCGTAGCACTTATCTGACAGTCCCAATCCTATTGCTTTTATGGCAAGCCCCCAATCCCTTTTTATGTGCTAGAACAGTCTGTACAGTAACCTAAAAACACAACTCAGTTATGAAAAGTCTTGAAACGTCTCTTGATGGATATTCCACACAACGACCCTAACAATTTTAAGATTTAAAAAAAATTCAACATACCAACTTTTAATTTTAGAACATTAAAAACAATAAAAGACACACTGGACACTGTTGGAGAACTAAGAACGAACTCATAAATGACGTTCTATTGTGGACACTTACACATAAACATGATAGTGTTGGTCGATTAGCAAAAACGTACATTGATTAGTTCTGTGTGGCTAATAGATGCCGTGTGGAGGAATTACCAGGAGCGATGATAGATAGGGACGGGTGGCGAGAGAGGGTCATGGAAATCCGTGCAGTCAGAAAAACTTGATGATAATGATGATAATTTTTGTTGTTATTTCATCTATCTGTAGCTATTCTAATAGCTCAATAGACGTGCAAGTCAGTTAGAGTGAGAGCATGACCCACTTATGTTTCAATGTGTCAATGTTCCAAAATGAATTCCACCGGTATTAAGGTGAAGGTATGCTGAATACTCCTTTTTTCTTATTCTTACTCTTCTTATATTTCTGACACCGTTTCTGCTATCTATGCTGGGCTGATCCTCTGGTCTTCGTCTTGACTTGGGTGTATCTTGTGTTACATAATTTGTTAGTACCCTAACAATTATGTAGGCTTAGTGTAGAAATCAAAATGGCTGTTAGAAATTACGGCTAGCAGTTTTTTTTTTTTGAGTGGGAGTATGTGACGATATCATAGAAGACTGATTGGCACATGTTAGCCTCGTGTTAACCCCTTTTCCGGTAGATACCGTGAGAATTAGTAGAGAAATGAGAAACAAAAGGCTTTTCCGGTTTTGATTGGAAATAGTTGTCGGTACTGGGCAAGCTACAGAGATAGCAAGTCGCGATCAGCGCACTCCTGGTGGAGTCATACTCACTCTGCGCAGTTAGTCTGGATGGGGATTTCTAAAATAAAATATGATATAAAGAAAATCTAAGTCTTGGGTTATTTATCCAACAACTACTAATGACCCAGGGTTTCTGATAGATGAGAAATCCCTAATGGAAGACAGACACGAAATTTCCAAATGAAAGTTCAGACGCTAGATAAAACTCACAGCTACATAAGATACGAAAAGATGACCAGAAGAATATATAACACTTGGATTTTGTCTCGATCCCTGTGTCCACTTCAACAATTCAATTTTCGACGTCTTTATTTTCGCAACACTCTACCAACTGAATTTGAACCGGCCCTGTGCACGTGGAAATAGTTACGTATAGATAAATTCGAAATCCCTGCTCATAAGTAAATAGGATCGGTGAGTAGGTAAGCAAAGAGTGCAACAAAAATGTTGCAGCTATGAATGCAGCAAAGATATTGCAGCTATGAATGCAGCAAAGGTCTTGCAGCTGGCAACAAGTCAACAGTCAGCAGTTTTTTTCGTTTCGTTTCGTTTCTGATTCCCTTTCAATAATGGACTGCTGTTTTTTGTTGTTGTTTTTTGTGTGTTTCTTTTTAACGAAACCTCCGCATTCTGAATTAACAAGGATCACGTGACGGGAAGCAACTATCGGGTACACCCACGAGATCTATCACGAGACCGCCCCACGCTACGACGTATTTCCGGCTCGACCAAGTAACGAGATAAAGAAGACGATCGAAAAATAATAATCTGAGCTTCTTAAATGTTTTTCAAGGGGCGCCTTTATGAATTAGATTTGCTGAATGACCTTTTACAAAACACAGAAGAAGGGCGTCGAAGAAATAGAGCGTCGAAAAAAAAGAGCGTCGAAAAAAAAAGAGCGCCCAAGAAGAAGAAGAAGAAGAAGAAGAAGAAGAAGAAGAAGAAAGTGGGAGGAGAAGAAGAGCGTCGAAAAAAAAAGCGTCAAAGAAGAAGAAGAAGAGAAGAAGAAGAAGAAGAAGAAGAATATTTCTGATCTTATTTTTTCATGCTTCTAAAACAACCAGAATTTTTTCCTAATATATATATTATATATATATATATATATATATATATATATATATAATATATATTCACATGAAATCAAGCAGATATATATATATATCCCGAAAATCATATATATATATATATATATATATATATATATATATAGGGTGTTCAGGATAATTTGACATATTTTGTTATTGTTTCTCCGTAGGTGGGAGTATTAACGCACACTATGCATCATTTAAAAGCTTGGACCCCTTCTTCATTCATATACGTGATAACAGATAGAATGGATGACTGGAACCTGAAGAGAATAACTTGTATCATGATGATCTGCGCTGTCCATCAAAATAAGGAGATTATAGTTGTTGCCCAATGCTCCCTGAACACTGTAAAACAATCAGGCATGAACTGGAGAATTGCAATGGAGACTACGAAGTTGTGGTTAGAAGAAATCAGCATAATAGACGATCTGATTGCGTCTGTACTGCAGAAATTCCTCGAAATTCTGCAGAAAAAAGTGTTGGGGGACCCTGACATTGGAATTCGGGCTTTGTCATGTGAATTGAATGTTTCAGCCTCTACCATGAAGCTTGCACTCAATGAAGACCTTCGCTACTACTCATACAAGCGTCGCAGAGGTCAACTGCTCCCAGAAAAGGCCTGTGAAAAATCGTCTGACAAAGGCGAAGAAACTTTTGAGCAAAGTGAAACATCATGCTGAACTACAAACAATCTGTTTTTTTTTCCGATGAGAAAAACTTTTACCAAGATCAAAAGCACAACACACAGAATAACAGATGGCTTGCGTACAGTCCAAAGGACACTACTAGTGTCATGCAGACTAGATTTCCCCAAACTGTGATACTTTTTGGATGTGGTCCTCTGAGGGTGATGTGATGCCTCCGCATTTTTTCAGAGAGGGTATCAGGTTGAATCGTAGAGTTGATAAACACTGTAGTCAAGCCCTGAATAACAAGGGTAGCCAATGGTAGGTCATATGCATGGCAGCAGGATTCGACCTCCTGCCACACCTCTGGGAAAAGTAAAAAATGGTTGTCGGCGAATTTTTACGACTACACAAGTCCCAATGTTTGGCCCTCCGAACTCCCCAGATCTTAACCCCATGGATTATTATGTATGTGGTGCTGTTGAGAAAGACACCAATCGCCGTGCCAGTACTAGAAAGCCCAGGAATCGAGAGGTTTACGGTAATTTTTGAGACCCTTTCCAGGAAAATTGTTACATCAGCTTGCTCCTGGTGCCGGGGCAGGATTAAGGCTGTGATCGATGCTAATGGCGGTTATTTCGAGTGAAACTTGTTGACAGTAGTGTAATTTCCGTGCCTGTGGAATTGTTTTTACAATTCATTAAATTTTTGTAGTTACCAAGCACTTTTTCTTTTTCCTTATGAAACTGTCAAATTTATCCCGAACACGCTGTATGTATATGTGGTGTGAGTACTAGTAGCTTATTGGAAATATAAGCCTTTGCGTAGGCAGAAAGCCGTTGAGAGCCTATGAGTGGTTTATTAAAGGAACAATTGAAATGTCAGCTGATCTGATTCCTTTTTATTATATTACAGAGAACCACTGTAATTTTAAATCCGGACACGATCAATTTGCATATAACTGGATATTAAAGATGACAATTTTTACTAGAGCATCAGGTTATTGTTAACTTCCAGAAAGATCCAAAATATTAATATTATTGTCCTCATTTCCATTGCTATCTGTACAACGTTTCGACCGATGTACCCCGGCCTTCTTCAGGTATTTCTTCTCGGACTCGGGAACCTTCTCGACTCGGAACCTCTTGTCGTAATCGGTAACCTTCTTGTCGTAATCGAGAGCCATCACGGAACTTTGACCTAACTCTTTATTCAGTCCACGGGGGTATTCTGTTCTCATTCCCGCTAACCATACTGGGGTAGAGGCGTTAAGCGTATTAATTCTTATTCTATGTTACTGCTGCCCTTGACCAGGATTGAACCTGCAGTCTAGAGATAACTGTCACTTAGAATTGTCTTAACCTAACTCCTTTATCCACTAGGCCATGTGTCCACTTGCAGATAATACTAACGCAGATAATACTAATCATCAAGCCTCATCTCAAACATTCAGAGAAATAGATCTCAAAGAGATGTTCCGAAAACCATTGGTAAAAACGGACTTTTAAATATATTGGTGACTATATATATATATATATATATATATATTATATATATTATCAATTCGTCAAGTTATTCGGTCAAGCCTATTTATTTTGAATCAATAGAAATTATCAGAACAATTGATTTCCTTCTATATCGTCGAATTTAAGAAGCGATGAGCTTGTTCCAGTACTTAGATATATATGACCACTTAAGCAACAATACTTATACGTGTAACCACTTAAGCGACACCAGGTATTGGAAGCACCGACAAGCCTGTGCGCCATATCTAAAGCAAAGCTTGATTATTATTGTAACTCACAAACATTTGTTTTTTTAAGTTTCATGCCTAAAAATGAAAATTAGTTAAGTTTGTTGATTGTATTGTGATGAACAATATTGTTTGTTACACGAAGAAAAAAATGATGTGACTAATTATTTCGGCCTATGAAAATCAAGCCTACAAAAAACAAACGGATTTTTTTTAATAACATGATTCAGACGAATTGTGGCTGAAATAATAAAAGAGAGAAGATGGAAAAAATAGACACAAAATTAGTCTCTATCTATCTCTTCTCTCTCTCTCTCTCTCTTCTCTCTCTATATATATATATATATATAATATATATATATATATATATATATGTGTGTGTGTGTGTGTGTGGTGTGTGTGTGTGTGTAAGAATGGAAAGGGAATTGAATCTGACAATATGAGGAAAATGAGTAAAGAAAAGAACTGTAGATGGATAAAATGAATTTAATCGATATCACTTTAATCGATATCACTTACACATGTGTTTCGGTCAGTTTATCAAAATGTATACGGATTACGCTATATTATTATTATTAATTAAAAATATCAGATGAAATTGAAATAATGATAATAATAATAATAGGAAAAATGTAAAAATATTCCGTACCCAGAGAGATTTTTTTGCGACCTTCATCAGAGTCATTTTTATTTTTTGAGTAGAGAAAAATCCGTTGAGATAAAACGAATTTTTTAAAAAAATTCGGAAAAAGAATATTTCCAAGAATGATAAAAAAAATATTCTTTTTCTCTACTCAAAAAATAAAAATTCACTGTGATGAAGGTCGCAAAAAATCTCTCTGTGTAACGGAATATTTTAACATTTTTCCTATTATTATTATTATTATTATTATTATTATTTTTTTTTTTTTTTTTTTTACTCCTTTTGAGTTTTCACATCAGTGTTAGCTGATGGTCTTTCACTGGAGTCTGAGTGACAGCAAGTCTCCTCAGGTCTCCAGGACCTCTTCTGAGTATTCTGGCAGATTACAGCAGTGCAGTGTTCTGAATGGTTTCAATCCTTCCTCTGATATCCAAACTTTCAAGCCCTTTTCTAATCCTTTTGGGACTGTTCCAAGTGCACCAACTACAATTTGGTATAACTTTCACTTTCATATTCCATAACTTTTTAGTTCTCTGGCAAGGTCCAGATATTAAAAATTTGTTTAAAAATTATTCGTATTTTTAACTGTATCAAGAATAGTAACTTGATTGCTGGTTGGTTGTTTTTTGTTTTATGGCATATAAACCTTTTCGGGTCATTTAATACTGAATCAAGTCATTTTGAATATCAGGCCTGCTTACAGTACTGCTGTTGCTTAAATGGTCACCAAATTAGTTACTTAAAGCTATAATTCTTAACAAAGTAATGTTATTAATTACTTGAAACCATAAAAACTATGTACAAGCGAATGACTATCATCCAATAGAAAACAATTACTTGAAACCATACAATGAAGTGCAAAATTATTTTGTATGAAGAGGCTCTCTGGAGTTTTGAATATTATTCGATATATAAAATCTTATCAGACTCGGGAGCCTTTGAGAACTAGGGAACCTTATTGTCGTAATGGGAGTGGGGGCATATTGGACACATTGCGTAGTGGATAAAGTTGTTGGTTGACAGTTATCTCTATGCTCCTGGTCCAATCTCACGGTGGTCATCCTGTTCTCATTCGCTAACCATAGCTGGGGTACAGGTGTTAAGCTGTGTTAATATTCTTCTCATGTTACTGTCGCGCCTTGACCAGGAATTTGACCAGGAGCATAGAGAATAACTGTCCAACCACAACTTATCCACTACGCAATGTGTCCATTGCCCCCACTCCATACGACAAAATAAGGTTCCCTAGTTCTCAAAGCTCCGAGTCTGATAAGATTTTATATATCGATAATGATTCAAACTCCAAGAGGAGCCCTTCATACAAATAATTTGCACTTCAGTTGTACTGGTTTCACGTTAAATTGGTTTCTATTTGATGATAGTCCATTCGCTGTTACATAGTTTTTATGGTTTCAAGTAATTTAATAACATTACTTTGTTAAGAATTTAAGCTTTAAGTAAGCTAATTGGTGACATTAAGCAACAGCAGTACAGTAAGCAGCTGAATGCAAAATGACTTGATTCAGTATTAAATGACCCGAAAAGTGTTTATATGCCATAAACAAAAACAACCAACCAGCAATCAAGTTACTATTCTTGATACAGTTTAAAAATACAATAATTTTTTAAACAAATTTTTAAATATCTGGACCTTGCCAGAGAACTAAAAAAGTTATGGAATATGAAAGTGAAAGTTATACCAATTGGTATGTTGGTGCCTTGAACAGTCCCAAAAGGATTTAGAAAAGGGCTTGGAAAAGTTTGGATAATCAGAGGAAGGATTGAAACCATTCAGAACACTGCACTGCTTGTAATCTGCCAGAAACTCAGAAAGAGTCCTGGAGACCTGAGGAGACTTGCTGTCCACTCAGACTCGCAGTGGAAAGAGACATCAAAGCTAACACTGATGTGAAAACTCAAAGGAAGTAAAAAAAAAAAAAAAATAATAATAATAATAATAATAATAATAGGAAAAAATGTAAAAATATTCCGTACACAGAGAGATTTTTTGCGACTTCATCACAGTGAATTTTTATTTTTGAGTAGAGAAAAAAGAATATTTTTTTATCATTCTTGAAAAATATTCTTTTTCCGAATTTTTTTTAAAAATTCTGTTTTATCTCAACGATTTTTCTCTAACTCAAAAAATAAAAATGACTCCTGATGAAGGGTCGCAAAAAATCTCTCTGGGTACGGATATTTTTACATTTTTCTATTATTATTATTATCATTATTTAAATTCATCTGATTATTTTAATAATAATAATAATAATAGGCGTAATCCGTATAACATTTTGATAAACTGACCGAAACACATGTGTAAGTGATATCGGATTAAAGTGATATCGATTAAATTCATTTTTATCCTCTACAGTTCTTTTCTTTCACCTCATTTTCCTCTATGTCAGATTCAATTCCTTCCATTCTTACAACACACACACACACACACACACACAACACACACATATATATATATATATATATATATATATATATATATATATAGAGAAGAGAGAGAGAGAGAGAGAGGAGAGAGAGATAGATAGAGACTAATTTTGTGTCTATTTTTCCATCTTTTCTCTCTTTAAATTATTTCACACTTCGTCTGAATCATGTTTATTAAAAAAATCCGTTGTTTTTTGTAGGCTTGATTTTCATAGGCCGAAAATAATTAGTCACATCATTTTTTCTTCGTGTAACAACAATATTGTTCACAAATACAACAAACAAAACTTAACTAAATTTTTCAGTATGAAGGTTGATTTTTAAGGCATGAACGCTAAAAAAAAAAATGTTTGTGAGTTACAATAATAATCAAAGCTTTGCTTTAGATATGGCGGCACAGGCTTGTCGGTTGCTTCCAATACCTGGTGTCGCTTAAGTGGTTACACGTATAAGTATTGTTGCTTAAGTGGTCATATATATCTAAGACTGAACAAGCTCATCGCTTCTTAATTCGAACGATATAGAAGGAAATCAATTGTTCTGATATTTCTATTGATTCAAAATAAATAGGCTTGACCGAATAACTTGACGGGAATTGATATATTATATATATATATATATATATATATATATATATAGTCACCAATATATTTAAAAGTCCGTTTTACCAATGGTTTCGGAACATCTCTTTGAGATCTATTTCTCTGAATGTTTGAGATGAGGCTTGATGATTAGTATTATCTGCGTTAGTATTATCTGCAAGTGGACACATGGCCCTAGTGGATAAAGGAGTTAGGTTAAGACAATTCTAAGTGACAGTTATCTCTAGACTGCAGGTTCAATCCTGGTCAAGGGCAGCAGTAACATAGAATAAGAATTTAATACGGCTTAACGCCTCTACCCCAGTATTGGTTAGCGAATGAGAACAGAATACCCCGTGGACTGAATAAAGAGTTAGGTTCAAGTTCCGTGATGGCTCTCGATTACGACAAGAAGGTTACCGATTACGACAAGAAGGTTTCCGAGTCCGAGAAGGTTCCCCGAGTCCGAGAGAAATACCTGAAGAAGGCCGGGGTACATCGGTCGAAACGTTGTACAGATAGCAATGAAGATGAGGACAATAATATTAATATTTTGGATCTTTCTGGAAGTTAACAATAACCTGATGCTCTAGTAAAAATTGTCATCTTTAATATCCAGTTATATGCAAATTGATCGTGTCCGGATTTAAATTACAGTGGTTCTCTGTAATAATATAAAAAGGAATCAGATCAGCTGACATTTCAATTGTTCTTTAATAAACCACTCATAGCTCTCAACGGCTTTCTGCCTACGCAAAGGCTTATATTTCCAATAAGCTACTAGTACTCACACACATATACATACAGCGTGTTCGGGGAATAATTTGACAGTTTCATAAGGAAAAAGAAAAATGCTTGGTAACTACAAAATTTAATGAATTGTAAAAACAATTCCACAGGCACGGAAATTACACTACTGTCAACAAGTTTCACTCGAAATAAACCGCCATTAGCATCGATCACAGCCTTATCCTGCCCCGGCACCAGGAGCAAGCTGATGTAACAATTTTCCTGGAAAGGGTCTCAAAAATTACCGTAATCCTCTCGATTTCCTGGGCTTTTCTAGTACTGGCACGGCGATTGGTGTCTTCTCAACAGCACCACATACATAATATCCATGGGGTTAAGATCTGGGGAGTTCGGAGGCCAAACATTGGGACTTGTGTAGTCGTAAAAATTCGCCGACAACCATTTTTTACTTTTCCCAGAGGTGTGGCAGGAGGTCGAATCCTGCTGCCATGCATATGACCTACCATTGGCTACCCTTGTTATTCAGGGCTTGACTACAGTGTTTATCAACTCTACGATTCAACCTGATACCCTCTCTGAAAAATGCGGAGGCATCACATCATCACCCTCAGAGGACACACATCCAAAAAGTATCACAGTTTGGGGAAATCTAGTCTGCATGACACTAGTAGTGTCCTTTGGACTGTACGCAAGCCATCTGTTATTCTGTGTGGTTGTTGCTTTTGATCTTGGTAAAAGTTTTTCTCATCGGAAAAAAAACAGATTGTTTGTAGTTCAGCATGATGTTTCACTTTGCTCAAAAGTTTCTTCGCCTTTGTCAGACGATTTTCACAGGCCTTTTCTGGAGCAGTTGACCTCTGCGACGCTTGTATGAGTAGTAGCGAAGGTCTTCATTGAGTGCAAGCTTCATGGTAGAGGCTGAAACATTCAATTCACATGACAAAGCCCGAATTCCAATGTCAGGGTCCCCCAACACTTTTTTCTGCAGAATTTCGAGGAATTCTGCAGTACAGACGCAATCAGATCGTCTATTATGCTGATTTCTTCTAACCACAACTTCGTAGTCTCCATTGCAATTCTCCAGTTCATGCCTGATTGTTTTACAGTGTTCAGGGAGCATTGGGCAACAACTATAATCTCCTTATTTTTGATGGACAGCGCAGATCATCATGATACAAGTTATTCTCTTCAGGTTCCAGTCATCCATTCTATCTGTTATCACGTATATGAATGAGAAGGGTCCAAGCTTTTAAATGATGCATAGTGTGCGTTAATACCTCCCACCTACGGAGAACAATAACAAAATATGTCAAATTTATCCTGAACACCCTATATATATATATATATATATATATATATATATATATGATTTTCGGGATATATATATATATCTGCTTGATTTCATGTGAATATATATATATATATATATATATATATATATATATATATATATATATATATATTAGGGAAAATTCTGGTTGTTTTAGAAGCATGAAAAAATAAAGATCAGAAATATTCTTCTTCTTCTTCTTCTTCTTCTTCTTCTTCTTCTTTGACGCTTTTTTTTTTCGACGCTCTTCTTCTCCTCCACTTCTTCTTCTTCTTCTTCTCTTCTTCTTCTTCTTCTTTCTTGGGCGCTCTTTTTTTTCGACGCTCTTTTTTTTCGACGCTCTATTTCTTCGACGCCCTTCTTCTTGTGTTTTGTAAAAGGTCATTCAGCAAATCTAATTCATAAAGGCGTCCCCTTGAAAAACATTTAAGAAGCTCAGATTATTATTTTTCGATCGTCTTCTTTATCTCGTTACTTGGTCGAGCCGGAAATACGTCGTAGCGTGGGGCGGTCTCGTGATAGATCTCGTGGGTGGTACCCGATAGTTGCTTCCCGTCACGTGATCCTTGTTAATTCAGAATGCGGAGGTTTCGTTAAAAAGAAACACACAAAAAAAACAACACAAAACAGCAGTCCATTATTGAAAGGAATCAAGAAACGAAACGAAACGAAAAAACTGCTGACTGTTGACTTGTGCCAGCTGCAAGACCTTTGCTGATTCATAGCTGCAATATCTTTGCTGCATTCATAGCTGCAACATTTTTGTTGCACTCTTTGCTTACCTACTCACCGATCCTATTTACTTATTGAGCAGGGGATTTCGAATTTATCTATACGTAACTATTTCCACGTGCACAGGGCCGGTTCAAATTCAGTTGGTAGAGTGTTGCGAAAATAAAGACGTCGAAATTGAATTGTGAAGTGGACACAGGGATCGAGACAAAATCCAAGTGTTATATATTCTTCTGGTCATCTTTCGTATCTTATGTAGCTGTGAGTTTTATCTAGCGTCTGGAACTTTCATTTGGAAATTTCGTGTCTGGTCTTCCATTAGGGATTTCTCATCTATCAGAAACCCTGGGTCATTAGTAGTTGTTGGATAAATAACCCAAGACTTAGATTTTCTTTATATCATATTTTATTTAGAAATCCCCATCCAGACTAACTGCGCAGAGTGAGTATGACTCCACCAGGAGTGCGCTGATCGCGACTTGCTATCTCTGTAGCTTGCCCAGTACCGACTAACTATTTCCAATCAAAACCGGAAAAGCCTTTTGTTTCTCATTTCTCTACTAATTCTCACGGTATCTACCGGAAAAGGGGTTAACACGAGGCTAACATGTGCCAATCAGTCTTCTATGATATCGTCACATACTCCCACTCAAAAAAAAAAACTGCTAGCCGTAATTTCTAACAGCCATTTTGATTTCTACACTAAGCCTACATAATTGTTAGGGTACTAACAATTATGTAATACAAGATACACCCAAGTCAAGACGAAGACCAGAGGATCAGCCCAGCATAGATAGCAGAAACGGTGTCAGAAGATATAAGAAGAGTAAGAATAAGAAAAAAGGAGTATTCAGCATAACCTTCACCTTAATACCGGTGGAATTCATTTTGGAACATTGACACATTGAAACATAAGTGGGTCATGCTCTCACTCTAACTGACTTGCACGTCTATTGAGCTATTAGGAATAGCTACAGATAGATGAAATAACAACAAAAATTATCATCATTATCATCAAGTTTTTCTGACTGCACGGATTTCCATGACCCTCTCTCGCCACCCGTCCCTATCTATCATCGCTCCTGGTAATTCCTCCACACGGCATCTATTAGCCACACAGAACTAATCAATGTACGTTTTTGCTAATCGACCAACACTATCATGTTTATGTGTAAGTGTCCACAATAGAACGTCATTTATGAGTTCGTTCTTAGTTTCCAACAGTGTCCAGTGTGTCTTTTATTGTTTTTAATGTTCTAAAATTAAAAGTTGGTATGTTGAATTTTTTTTTAAATCTTAAAATTGTTAGGGTCGTTGTGTGGGAATATCCATCAAGAGACGTTTCAAGACTTTTCATAACTGAGTTGTGTTTTTAGGTTACTGTACAGACTGTTCTAGCACATAAAAAGGGATTGGGGGCTTGCCATAAAAGCAATAGGATTGGGACTGTCAGATAAGTGCTACGACTTGACGTGACCAACCGATTGATCGGAGGGGCGGGGGTTCTCCGACCACCCGTCTAGCCTAAGTAAGGGCCAAGGTAGATTGTTGCATGTCATGGACTGCTCAGCCACCAGGATCCCATCCTTAAGCAACATGGGTCTCCACCCACGGCCATCAGGTGGTCCCATTAGGGGAATTCTATCCTACTGCAGATGTGTAGTTGGTGTATTTCAAAGCCCCAGCCGACAAGACCGGAATAGATTTAAATAACAGAATACCAAATTTTACATTTTTCAATTACTTTTCAACCTGGAACCCAGGGTATTGGTGTCCTGGGATCGTCCCATATTTTAGGTTTTAAGGGTTAATCCTGATAGTTAGGACAAAACCGGTCAATAAATACAACAAGTGCAGCAGCAGCAGCAATAGCTACAAATTGCAGATCACGAAATCTATCTGACCTTGTGAGTTTGTTTGTGCTTTTTTTCTTTCGTTTTTTCTTCTTTCTTTTTTCTTTTGTTTTGTTTGAAAGCAATGAGAAAAAAAAGTTATGAGAAATTTGAATTTAACTCCTCTTTCCAGGTCACCAAATGCTCAAGTAAAAATCGAAATAACTGATAATAGTCTGCTTACCTGTCTCACAAACAATTACACTTAGCACTCTAGGGGGTGGTGGTGTAGTGGCTAACGTGTTGGACTGTGACATCGTAGTAACCAAGTTCGAACGTCAGTCGCGTTATTACGTTCCCATTCGGACAAATATCCCTAGGAAAGGTATGAAACTCCTGATCCCCCGGTTACAAGTTAAATAGCATCACTACTGTTCTTCTACAAGGATGTTTTTAACATTAAATAACCCACGAAGGTTGCTATGCTATTAAACGAAAAAAAAAAGAACAATCCTATACTTAGTTTTATCACAAGACCAGAAGTATGGGTCAACCCAGTGAGAATCATACCTATTAGCAATGATCAGCTCATTAAACAATATACCAGAGTAAACACCGGTTCCTGCAAGATCACCGAAGTTAAGCAGCGACTAGCCTGTTCAATATTTAATTGGGTGACCATTTAAGCAAAAACAGCTTCTGTAAGCAACCTGTGTCTTTTGGGTTAAATCGAACTTAACAGACCTAAATTCCACCATCGTATGTCACCCCAACGAAAGACAAAAATATTTAAAAAATCAGGAAATTAACCGAATTTAATGATATTAATTAATTGATATATTAATGAATAAAAGATATAATGCACTAGTTATTTTATTTAAGAACTCTTTCATTTTTTCATGTCAGTTAACTTTGAGCTACTTATCTTTGAGGCGTAACACAGATTCTTAAAGATACGTGGTTCAAAGTTAACTGACTTGAAAAGATGTAAAAGTTTTTAAATAAAATAACTAGTGCATTATATCTTTTATTCATTAATATATCAACACTGAAATTTTCATTAAATTCGGTTAATTCCCTGACATTTGGTATTTTTTATTTCTTTCGGCGGGGTGACATACGATAGCGGAATTTAGGTCCGTTGAGTTCGATTTAACCGTCCTTTGTTTGTCAAAATGACTTAATTCGACATTAAATAACCCGAAAAGTGTGGATATGCAGTAAAACAAAACAACCAACCAACAAACCAGTGGAGGCACCCATGATATATGGTTATCATATCTCAAATTGTTTTAGTTCGTACCAAGGTTTTTAGATTCTTTTAAAGAGGATATAAGCAAACGTTATATACTTATGAAAATCATTAAATACTAGAAGCCGCTACCCAGCATCGCCTAGGTGGAGGAGGAAAACCCTGGTGTATTGATCTGTTTACTTTTGAGATTCATAAAAACTGGACATTTGTAAGTAGAATTTCAATGCTATTTCTATGTATATCTTAATTTTTAAATATCTTCAAATGGTTAGAATTGCAAATCATCGTCAAAATTAAAATGGAAAATGTTGGTTTGGACATAGATTTTAATGAATTTAATTATTACTGACACAATTTATGTTATTTTTTTTACTTAAAAATAGGTATATAAGAAAATGTGAACAGAATCGTCATTTTTATTATTTATTATAATAATCGTGTCCTTAGTAATAATTAAATTCATTAAAATCTATGCCCAAGCCAAAATTTTCCGTTTTAATTTTGACGACGATTGGCAATTTTTACCCTTCAAATATAAATCAAATCTTCATAATTTTTGCACAAAAAAGCAAGAACCAGTGATTTTTAATTTGTATATATATTTACTTTGTGGTTATTTGTTTTTGTCTTTTTACAGAGTTTCATCCGGACATACAGACACACCAACTGCTCTTTATATATTAGGGACTGGCAAAAAAAAATCGGATACTACGAGTTTTAAAAGCGAATTCAGAATAATTAAATCTATTATTTAAGGTTAAACTTTGTCTAAATCGATAAGTAGTAACATAATAACCATCATTAAAAAAAGAAAAATATAATTACACATGCAGTTTATTTTTAAAAGATTTAAAACTATTTTTTTGGTCAATTTCGACGCGATCCGCCATTTTGGCTGTTTTTCAATGGTTTTAGGCGCTTGTTTACAATTTTAACGTAACATTTGGGATGGAAAAAAAATTACCAAAAATCAGGTAATTATCCGATTTTTATGAAATTTTCAGTATTGATTTAACAATTAATGAATTTTATAATGCATCAGTTATTCTATTTCAAAACTTTAATTTAGTATTTTTGCTATGAAAAATTAATTTATAAAATTCATTTAAAATAAAAATTTTCGGATTTTAAGTTTAAAATGTTATATTTTTAGATTCTGAAAATAAATATCTACTGAATGCAAACCTTATTTTTTCGAAAAAAGTATACGTTTTGAAGAAAAACTCGATTGAAAATGTACCCCCTCCTCTTTTCAAGCAGAAAAAACATCGATGTATAATTTTTTTTCTTTAATAAAATAATAGCCAATTAAATAATTATCGAAATGAGTAAAAAAAAATCTCCAAAAAATAAATTATTTATTATTTTTTTACATTTTTTTTTCGATTTTCGGTACTTATTTTCTCATAGAAGCGCAACCGTAATTTTTTTTTTTTTTTTTTTTTTGGGTTTCTATCTAAGTTCGGTCTTTTATCTCATTATTTATACTGTAATTAGTACAATATATGACCAACTTGAAAAACGTTTTACGCCTCCAAAATAAGGGGGGTCAAAATTAAGCGACCTGAAAAAAATGAGAAAGTTTTGAAATAAAATAAATAATGCATTATAAAGACCATTCATTGATAAATAAACACTGAAAATTTCATTAAAATCCGATAATTCCCTGATTTTTGTTAAATTATTTTCTGTAGTGGGGGGGGGGCTAAATTCATTTGGTCAAAAACGCATTTTAGGCCCATTTTGGGTATACCTAACATATGGTCAACAGTATTAGTAATGTAAAGCAATTTTATTATTAATTGAGGTTTAAATAAAAATAAAATCATGGAGAATATGACGTAAATATCAAAAGGGGATTGTCATTTTGTCAAAAACGCATTTTAGGCTCAGTTTGCCAGTCCCTATTATAATATATATATATATATATATATATATATATATATATATATATATATATATATATTTACATATTAGATATTATTTTAACGGATGATGTTCGGATTTACTTTTATCGGTTACACTTTGAATCCTCTAATGAACAACAAAGAATTTATTGTGCCAATCACTTATCTATGATGTCAGTGACCGACCGACGTTTCTTAGTCACACTCCTCAACGTTTGACAAATATTCGAAACTCCAAGGAGTGGTTACAGTTGTGCCTTTCGCGGGCGACATCCGGGTTCTCATGCCGTGCTATGTAGGCACAACGGGCCCCACCCACACCCATCCACCCCAGCAACAGCAGTGAGAGAGCACGTACGCTTTATTTCCGGCCCAGATTTTGAACGGTAGGTACCACCCCCACAACTTTACATCTACCCCTGAGCAGTTTACGCGACGAATCCAGTGTGTTCACCATTTTTTTGTTTTGTTTTGTGTTTTATTGTCCTGACAAAAGACAGGTTGCAGTACAACTGAACTATCACTTGGTGATATGATAAAAAGCAAGACTACCTGCAGTTGTCCGGGAATTTAGATATTTGCGGTTTTTTTTCTCAAAATTATGAGCAACCTTCGAAACAAAGAAATGTTCTTTCTTTTTTATTTTTGTTTTGATTATTTTTGTTTGTTTGTTTGTTTTTTTATTTATTTATCTATTTTTTATTTGTTTATTTATTTATTTTTTTTTTTTTTGCTCAGTAGGTTTAGTTCAGTTGGTAGAGTATCTGCCTTGGAACCACAAGGTTTCGTGTTCGATACCGGCCCTCGTGAACTCAGTAGTGCAGCTTGGGTTTGTGTAGTAAAGAGGGGAGCTGATGTTATGTATGGCGCTCCACCTCAGATACTAAAACAATCTCCCTTGTCTAGCGTTAGTGAAAAGGGGAGAGATTCCCTCGCTGTCCGGTTGATACTGACAATAAGCCACCCGCCGACTTTACTTACTTTTCAGGAGAAAATTCCTTTTACAAATATAAAAGCCCTGTCGGCGGGTATTTGAATACGCTGTCTGTAACTCCCGTGTAAAATATCCTCTCTAGAAATGGGGGGTGGGGGGCTCTGGTTATCTAATGGTAAGACTCCAGTTCTGGAACTTTAGGTGGTGTGGAGTACTCCTTCGTTGCCATTACTCCTAGATCCACTCTTACCCGGTTGGTTGGTTGGTTGGTTGGTTGTGTTTTTACGGCATGTCAGTTTTTGTTGGGTTATCTTATGCCGAAGATGTTTTGTTTGATTTATTATTGGTGGGTACTCAAGTTTTTCTTTTTAAACACATTTTTGGGATCATTTTTTCTCTATTTAACGCATAGATGAGACTCTAACAGGTACTACCGCTCCGGGTCAGAGAAATGGTGATGAAGGGGTACTCCACATTCCCCAGAGCTCCAGAATTGTAACTTTACCATTAAGTACAGTTTAACGTCATACTCTTGTTTTTAATGTCATACCCAAGACAATAAAACCTCCAGCCACCAACTTCTAGAACATATGATAAAAAGAGTTGGGAGGTGCCATAAGAGTAATAGGGTTAGGACAATCATATAGGTGCTAGGGCTTGACGTGACCGACCGATTGATTTGAGGACGCCTCTCCGACCACACGTGACACATAGGGAGCTGCTAGCGTACTAATATTTAAACAGTCCTTCGACAAGGTTTACATGATATATGGCGTTGTTAATTTGCGTACAGGTTTGAACAAAACCGGGTTTAATAAATAATTGTTTGGTGTTATTGAACTCTAATATTATTGCTTTATTCTCCCACGTATTAAAATCAATCCTATGAATGATTTTATATAGAAACCCCATAAAATATAATTTAAATAAGTGTAATCTTTTTTATATGCGTTCTTATTTAATTCCGCTAGTCTTTCTAATTTAACATATTTCATCACATTATAACTTAGATAATTATGCCCGGAGGGTGCATATTCTTGCTAGTTTAAAATAACACATTTTTAAAAACATTTTACCGACACGCTTTTCTAAGTAATACATTTGAATACATAGAATACAAGATGTATTCCAAAGGGATAGAGACATTCATCGGCATTTATGGATGTTTACGGAAACCAATCAGTGGATGTGAGCACAGTTAGGCGGTGGGTAAGTATTTACTTAACCCGTTCGCCACGGGTAGATGTGACACAAGGTCACAAGTATGGGACATCCAGAGAGAGTCGGACTCACTATTCAGTACTAATTGATCTGCAAGACTAGCCTGCTAACCATTACACCACGCTGGGACGCCTCTAATTGTGATTAGGTATTTACTCTATCCGTTACCCACGGGTAGGATGTGACACAAGGTCACAAGTATGGGGTATCCAGAGAGAATCATACTCACTATTCAGTAGTGATGGATCTGCGAGACTAGCTTGTTAACATTTACAACACGATGGGGCACCCCAAAATATCATAAGGTATTTATCCAACCCGTTCGCCTCGGGTAGAATGTGATACAAAGTCGCAAATATGGGATATCCAGCGAGCATCAACTCACTATTCAGTGGTAATTGATCTGCGAGACTAGCTCACTAACCATTACACCACGATGGGACGCCCTGGTCATGCTGTGGGGGATACGTTCCAGTGATGTAAATAGAACTTTCAATTCATTGAATTTCCATTATGAAGTGGAATAAATGAGATAAAAGATGTTTCAGCATCTCTGGAATCTTCAAGGAATCCAACATTTTAATCGAACTTCTTGAATCCAATGTCACTGGAGTAGTCTCAAAAACATCTTCTGCACATGAAGAGACTGTATTTTCTGATTACACCTTGGATATTGGCACAGACACGGCATTGCCGAGAACCAGGTTCAAATCTTCTGGGGTGAGAAAACCACAAGTTAGTGTGTCCCAATTTTTTATCACAAAGTAGACTGACTATACAAGTCACAGCGAATTAAAAGTAAAGGGGATAATGGCCCAATTAACACATCCGCGCGAATCGGGCCGTTGAAAGATGGACTACGAAATCAGTATTTTTTTTTAACAACAAACGAACAATTGAAATTGAACTGATGAATTGAAGGACTAAAGGAAGTAAATTTGTAATTAAAGCAGTATTCAAACGGGATAGAAATATATTTACGAAGAGGCGCGACTTACGTAACGGTTATTGTCGTAGGAAATGGGATCTGGTACAAGAAGTATCAATAATATCGATCAAAAACTATCGATGCAACCGGTAAAAAAAAAAATATCGAGGCAGTTTATCAAAACTTCCGTAGTGACTCACCAACCCGAGAAATGAACGTAAACTTCTTACGTCTGATGGGGGTGGCATGCGTTACATTAGCCGGATTTTCTTCTTCTTCTTCTCTTCTTCTCTTCTTCTTCTTCTTCTTCTTCTTCTTCTTTCTTTCTTTCTTTCTTTTTCTCTTCTTCTTCTTCTTCTTCTTCTTCTTCTTTCTTTTTCTTTCTTGTTTCTTTTTCTTCTTTTTCTTCTTCTTTTTCTTCTTTTTCTTAGTGGTCAAAAATGAATCCAATGTATTTTATTGTATACAAATAAAAATGACATTTTTCAGGTTGAAGTTGGAGACCAAACAAGTGTCAGAACATAGTTGATCCGTTCTGTCAACTTCCGTTTTGATCGAACGACAACAATGATGTCATCTAAGTACGTAGCTACACCCTCTAGTCCAGTGTCTATGTTCAAATATAAATACTGATTATCTAGTGTTGCTTATCCTGCAGAATTTTCATTTCTTATGAGCGTCGCTACCTCAGCTAAAAATAACACATTCAGTTTTTATTAGAAAGAAAGAAAGAGAAAAAAAGAACCTGTCACTCAGAAAGAATATAATAAGAAAGAAAGAAAGAAAGAGTATATGAGAGAGAGAGAGAGAGAGAGAGAGAGAGAGAGAGAGAGAGAGAGAGTGAGAGAGAGAGAGAGAGAGAGAGAGATGGGATGAGCGTCTTGAAGCGATGACGCTAAGTTGTTTCAATCGAACTTACTAGTTTCAATCGAACATAGTAATATTATATATATATATATATATATATATATATATATATATATATATATGAGTATAGATAAAAGGATATGAAACACCACAAAATGCTGTTAAAGTGAAAACATTTTATAACAGCATTTTGCGGTGTTTTCATATCATTTTATCTATACTCATACCGTCGGATTCATTTCCTTTCTTTTAACTTATATATATATATATATATATATATATATATATATATATATATATATATATACACACAGAGAGAGAGAGAGAGAGGGGGGAGAGAGAGAGGGAGAGAGAGAGGGAGAGAAACGTGACCCGTTGGGTCACACATTGGGCTCTGGGTAGACAATTGTGATCAGAAAAGAAGTTTGCAAAGCGAATTAATTTAGAAAGATTTCTAGCAAAGGAAAAGTTTGACCAAATTTAAATTTAAATGGACCTGATTTTTGAAATTCTATTAATAGCTACGGTGTTAATAAATTGTGGGAATAACAGACAATTCTTTTTTTTATGTAATATCAAAAATAATATCTTTCTACTTACTTCACCATAATTTTAATTGACAAACAAAATTGAAGTGGAAAAAAGTTTTGAAAATAAAGTCAATTCATTTATACTTCTTCGGTAGTTGGATAAACAAAAAAATAAAAAAAATAAATAAAAATAAAAAAAACACTATTGACAATTTTTACCGCGTCATAGATTTCTCTCGGCTGCTGGTTGAATAGTGGTTACAGGGGTCAAATTAACAACCAGCAGTTAGCTCTGACTTTAAAAGAGTGATTCTTCAAATTCTCCCACAGAGATACTAAGATATAATAGAAGGGGTGAAATTGATAGGCAGATGACTAGTGAGAGATGGGTTACTGCAAATTACTGCTAATTAAAACAATTAATTTTTTTTTTCAAACATAATTTAATCCCAGAAGTAAGGAATATTTTAGTATTTAATTTTAGTCATTAAACTTAACAGGAAAAAGCCTTTGGGAAACAATCATTGATTCGCTCAGCTTTAGTATAATAACAAATATCAATAACTAGCAAGACTTATGGATATACCGATCTTATATATATATACATATATATATATATATATATAATATATATATATATATAGCGAGGGCTTTTTGTTACACCAAACGGTAACTGTAAATTGAGAGGAAGCACAGTGTCTGTGCATTCTCAGCAGTTCCCTGGAGGCTGTAGAGACCTCGACTTCTAAATAGACCTTTGAGAAGTCTAGTTTGATAAAACAGGTGCCGCCATTGAGTATGGTGAAGATATCTGGAATCGTTAGTGGGTATTGGTGATCCCCCGGCACTTCATTGGGAACAGTTTTGAAATCAGCATACAACTGAATTGGGCTATCGACCTTTTTATCCACTACAATGGTTGCTGTCCAATGTGAATATGTTACTGGTGTGATGAACCTTCATTTCCTCCAGCCGTTTTAGTTCTCCGGTAAAGAATATGTTCCGCGAGTAATGTGGTTAATAAAGAAGGTCATGCTGTCAGTCTTCAGGGATATGAAAGGGCACATCACTATTGATTTCCTTTAAAACGGTGCAAAGGAAAACAGTTCTTTCTATTAATAAATGGTTTTACTGCTAAATTTTAATCCTAATATATATATATATATATATGGGCACGCCACAGAGGGCCGACCGGCAAAGACATACATTGACCAGCTCTGTGCGGATACTGGATGCCGCGTAGAGGAGCTCCCAGGAGCAATGAATGATAGGGAAGGTTGGCTAGAGATTGTCATGGATATCTATGCTGTCGGCGTGACATGATGATATATATATATATATATATATATATATATATATATATATATATATATATATATATACCAGTTATCACGTGTTTACTTCTCATCAGTGCGGTTCGACTTTTTAACGGCTACCTCTAGCCGGGCGCGAAACCCGACAGAATGTTCGTCTGTCAAGCTCCTTACCCTCACGGTTACTGGGAACTGTCAACCAGGGGCGAATATTTAATTGATACAAACAAACTTACAGGATGTTTGTTTTTTACAATAACCAGAGAACTCAACAACAGACGAGTATTTGCTTTTACGCTGAACAGTGAAAGGTCAATTAATGTCTCCCCTACAGTGCTCAACCATGAAAGTTGGGAGCATATATATATATATATATATATATATATATATATATATATTATATATACCAGTCATCCACAGACACGTGTTTCGAAGTATACTTCTCATCAGTGCGACTCGGCTTTTTAACAGCTACCCCTAGCTGGGCGTGAAACCCGACAGAATTTTCGTCTGCCAAGCTCCTTTCCCTCACGGCTATCAGGGACTATATATATACACTCTTTTTGAGTTTTGTTGCGGTTGTCAGGTGTTCAAATTGATTTCTCTTTCCCACACTAGGCTAGATTATCACCAGATTAACAAAGAATCCCTTGAGGAAAGAAATATTTCCTGGAGTCGAAATGGCAGGGATTTTGCCTTCTCAATAAAAGGTCCCGTTGTTTGGCTGAAGGATTTAACACTTAGCAGATTAACGATAATCCGAATCTCCTGCTTCCCCAGCCTCTTTCTGTCTGATCGGATTCACCATTGGCTTTTAAGAGGACGAGGGGGCAAATAACTCTCTATTTGCATAGGCCTTTTTATTTATTTACCTATTCTTTTTTTTTTTTTAAATCAACCCTATCCGGGATTGAAACCGTCATGTCCGTATCACTTGACCAATCTGCTTTGGCAATAAAGAATGGTAATCTGTTTAAATTCTTCAAAGCTCACATCCTGTTTTAATGGTTGGTTGGTTGGTTGATTTTAATGGCATATCAACCCGTATGGGGTTATTTCATGCCAAGAGGTTAGGAAATAATAATATATGTTGGGTTAAATCGAACTTAACGGACCTAAATTCCACCATCGTATGTCACCCCACCGAAAGAAAAAATACCAAAAATCAGGGAATTAACTGAATTTAATGAAATTTTCAGTGTTGATATATCAATGAATAAAAGATATAATGCAACAGTTATTTTATTTAAAAACTTTTACATTTTTGCACACACACACACACACACACACACACACACATATATATATATATATATATATATATATATATATATATATAATCCAAAAGTCCAGTCACAGAGCAAATTTATAAGTAAAGAAATAACAAAAGACTTAGATATTTTGCTTTATAGTCTATTTCAAGGAGCTTAGACAAAGTGTCTAATTCTCCTAACTCATTATGTCTAATTCTCCCAACATCTGATGGGTTGGGAGAATTAGACACTTTGTCTAAGCTCCTTGAAATAGACTATAATGCAAAATATCTAAGTCTTTTGTTATTTCTTTACTTATATATATATATTATATTTTTGCTTGAAGGCAATTACAATGCATGTATCGCATAAAATTTGATACTTTTTTTTAATAGAAAATGAACTTGACAAGTGTAATCCCGGCAAATGATCGCTCGGTGTGTAGAACATCGTACAGACTGTTTCGACTTTATTAAGTCTCATCAGCGATGTAATACTAACGACTTCCCCCCGACAGAAATCGAATATATATATATATATATATATATATATATATATATATATATATATCGGACTAAAAGGATTTTATGAACTTCAGGAACTGAAAATAAAAAGGGAAAATCGGAGAAATTTGAAAATAATTTAGCAAATTCCTTATCTAATTTTTTTTTAATTCTGTAAAAATTCGCATATTCGTTTATTTTAGCAATTGTCTGTTTTTGTTTACGTTTAAAATATCATTTTAAAAATTTGTAACACAAAACTGTTCATTGTTTTGAAACATAATTTTATCTAAAAAATTTTTTAAAATAAAAGGAGTGTGTTCCAGTTGTTTACGTGTCAATAGATGTTGTCCTGATAAGGACAATTCGCTTGTTTTTTTTTTTGTTGTTTTTTTTTTTTTTTTTTTTTTTTTTTTTTTTTTTTTTTTTTTTAACTTTTGTCCTTAAAAGGACAAGATAATTCGCATAAACATAATTTGGCTTAAACGGATCTTCTTCACTTCATTTTCTCACTCTTCGTCAGGGTCGAGCAGTCGGACGTCTCAATTTATTAAAATGAATATTGGTTTTTAGTGGCAATAAATGACTGTTTTTTCCGGTTGCCAATAGGAGCTAAAAGTTATGATATCTCTTGTTTTGAAACGTTTTTACTATTTTTTTTTTTTTTTTTTTTAGTTCTCCAAAAGATTAGGATTTATTTTTTTTTACATATCAGATAGATACAGAATTAGATAGATATGTACAAAATTAGAAAGAAAGAAAGAAATTGATAGATAGATAGATATATATGTACAAAATTAGAAAGAAAGAAAGAAAGAAAGAAAGAAAGAAAAAAATAGATAGATAGATAGATAGATAGATAGATACAGAATTAGATAGATATGTACAAAATTAGAAAGAAAGAAAGAAAGAAAGAAAGAAAATAGATGGATAGATAAATAGAGATAGATACAGAATTAGATAGATGTGTACAAAGTTAGAAAGAAAGAAAGAAAGAAAGAAAATAGATGGATAGATAGATAGAGAGATAGATACAGAATTAGATAGATGTGTACAAAGTTAGAAAGAAAGAAAGAAAGAAAGAAAATAGATGGATAGATAGATAGAGAGATAGATATAGAATTAGATAGATGTGTACAAAGTTAGAAACAAAGAAACAAAGAAAGAAAATAGATAGATAGATAGATAGATAAAGAATCAGATAGATGTGTACAAAATTAGTAAGAAAGAAAGAAAGAAAGAAAAGAAAGAAAAAAAATAGATAGATAGATAGATAGATAGATAACCTTTCCCACACTTTCCACTTTCAACTATATCTTGGCTTGCCGAGTGAGTAGATTTTGTATCAGGCTGCTTTATTCGAAATTACGATGTAAAATTATAATATATAATGGAGATTCGGTGTCTGCTAGTTTATCAATGAATATTTAATCTATAGTCAAAATCATTAAAACATAGAATAAATCTTATATATTAACAATGTCTCTATGAAAATCTGAATTAGAGTTGCCTCAAAACAGCTCATATTATTAGTGTGTTTAAAATCCGATGATGCGTCTTATATATCAATAAAAAATAACTTTTTTTTATATGATATGATTAATTTGCATGCTGATATTAACCGGGTTTAATAAATAATTACTTGGTGTTATTGATCTCTAATATTATTGTTTTATTCTCCAATGTATTAAAATCAATCCTATGAATGATTTTATATAGAAACCAATTAAAATATAATTAAAATTAGTGTAATCTTTTATATGCGTTCTTATTTAATTTTGTTAGTTTTTCAAATTTGATATATTTAATTACATTAAAAATTGAATAATTACTAATTCTGGTAAGTAGTACTAAACAACATAACAATAATTTTCAAAAAAGCACTGAAATCAAATTTCGCCAATGGAATATGGGTCATGTGTTTTTTTTAATTACTTGTGAAGAGTTGTGAAGAGTTCCATGAATCGATTTATTTTTAATTATTGAATCATATCATTTAATTACTAAAAATCAAAAACTAAATGTTGTACTTTTATTATTAAAGTATATACGCGACTTTAATGCTCATTAACATATCTTTTCTGAGTTATAAGTCGACACGTACATACCAAAACATACTCAACACCTTTATATATATATATATATATATATATATATATATATATATATATATATATGACAATTTAAATCACTAAATAATAATAAAAAAATAATATAAAACGCAAGGAGATATACAATTAAAAAAAAGTAAAGTTTAACTTAACAATGAGCCCACAATCTCGTGTAGTTTTCCAGCTTCGGAAGGGTGGCCTGTCACAACAAACCTAGGCTAAATAGCCATCTGGAATGTTCAGACAAATCTCAATCTTGAGGGATCTTGAAACCCCAAACAACGAACTGGTATCGTGTCAAAGAATTCTCGATATGGAGCAGACATCGTGACCCTTGCGGAGGTCCGCTTTAGCGATGAGGACCAATTGACAGAATTTGGGTCCGGTACACTTTCTCTTAGAAAGGCAAGCCAATGGTAGCTGTAAGGATTTGAGGTAAGTCAGCTCGAGCACCCCATCCTGAAGCGGCCTCTACATAAGCGGATCATGACGGACGGCACGTACACATTTCCTACAGTAAAGACAGACCATATATGTGACCTGTGTGGCAGGGCCTGCCTGTCAAGGGATGGGCTTTTCAGTTATGTATGGTCGCAGGCGAGAGGAAGCCGAGAAAGGGGTCATGTGTGACAGGGAACATTTAAAAAAAATCAAATGTGGGCCCTCTGCATGCTCACAACCGAATCACTTGTAGAAATGGCTTTCTATATATATATATTGTGGAACAACGCCGCCATTATTTGTCTGCAAATCTTGTTCCATGTCCCGAGTGTGTGTGTGTGTGTGTGTGAGGTATCCAACTTGGTAGTAAGGGATGATTCTATATGTGATATCTAAGACACACTGTATTATTATTGTATGATCCAGTATGTATAAATACAGTGAATCTTTAAATCACTACAGAGAGCTCAATGTATAATAATCTTTTTAGATTATATACAGAGCAATATATATATATATATATATATATATATATATATATATATATATATATACAAAGACTTCATAAGCGGGGAGACATGTGTCTGTTGAATTATACATTTTTTTAAAAACTATCCTTACACACACATATTGTGTGACGAATTTTCGTTGACTGATAAATCACATGGAAACTTCCTGTACTATATTCTTATAAAATCATGGCAAAATCTCTCTCTCTCTCTCTCTCTCTCTCTCTCTCTCTCTCTCTCTCTCTCTCTCTCTCTCCTCTCTCTCCACCCCAGCAAAAAAATAATCACCCTGGTCTGGCGCTAGCGAAAAGGGGATAGACTCCCTCACTGTCCGGCTGATCCCGACAATAGGCGACTTTACTTTTACTTATAAATGTTTACTACACACAAATTAGTCGGGCAAGGAGCCACCCTTTTTTAGAAGGAGGACCAGTAAGGATCGACCATTAGCTCATGGGTCTGTGATATTTGTTTACTATCCTTCGGTGCACATCTTAAGCATAAACATGTGCGCGCGTATGTATGAATATTTTCACCGTTCGTTGTGTTTAAGGACAAAAAAGTCAGAATTAATAAACATGTACAAACAAAAAACGTATTTTCTATTTCAATATTACGGGCGACGCGAGTTTTCTTAAGTATGGATGACCAAACGTGTAATAATCCGTGTTTTTTATGTTAATAAATTCTCGGAAAATGTTTATCTCCCTTAAAAATTAGTTCTCTTGTGGCTCTCTGTGGGAAAATAACGTCTAATGAAAAACGGTTAAAAACACAACTAACGGTTAAAATTTAAGTAAAAAAATAACATAAATCGTGTCCTTAGTAATAATTAAATTCATTAAAATCTATCCCCAAGTCAAATTTTTCCGTTTTAATTTTTACGACGATTTGCAATTATAACCCAAGATAGAATAGTCTAAGACTATTTAAACAGTGCTCTCAATACTGAGAGAGCAACATAACAATTAACGTTTTACTGCATGAGTCGACGCACTCAACAGTGTGGGATATTTTCCTCGTATCCCACTTGTACAAGGTCAGGCACAAGACCCTATTAATGTGGGACCACCCACGAACCGAAGCTCATGGTGTGGCGGATACAAAAAATGCGTTGATCCCGTCGGCATAACCCCTGAAGGGGGGCGCCTCATGTACCGGGCAATAAACCCAGCCCTGCCCCTTTAAATCGAGGGTACAGGTGTTGCCTGGGGGGGGGATGGCCCACTGAGATCTACGCTATTAATTTACCCAGCCGCCAACGCACTCAGCAGTGTACACTATTCTTCTACGAAATAAACTACCACTTACTTCCTACATGTGTGTCAACCTTACTTTTTTCATGACACACCATGTTCCTTTCTGTCCAGGTAAATAAATCTTCAGGCTGGATACTTTTTGAACACACCTTGTATGTTCATCTACACTAAGGTTTTGTTGACCGCGACTTTTTCGTCTCTGAAAAGAAATTGTCAACTGTGTCTCGTAACTAGTTGGCCAGGTAACCGTGACCTTCGAGGACAGATTAGTGTTAAGTAGTCGACACGCTAATTTAATCTTAATTAACAATGAAATCAATCTGATATGCTTTTAATCTTGTAATATTCGCTAATCTCCTCCCCCCACACCCCAAAGAAATGCTGTGGCGTTTGTTTTATTTATTTTTTACATTTTTATTTTTATGCACTTTTGCCAATTCTATTCTTTTAACTTGCTCTCTCTTTCTCTCAACCCTTACCTCCCTCCCCCTCTCTCTCTCTCTCTCCCTCTCCCGCTCTCTCTCTCTCTCTCTCTCTCTCTCTCTCTCTCTCTCTCTGTGTGTGTGTGTTTATCATTGATTCTTTTCCCGTTTCTCTCAGTCTTCCTTTATTTCCGTTTTCTCTCTTCTTAACTATTTCCAATCTCTCTCTCTCTCTCTCTCTCTCTCTCTCTCTCTCTCTCTCTCTCTCTCTCTCTCTCTCTCACACACACACACTCTCATCGACGCTTTCCCTATTCCACTCCCAAGCGAGGCCGCCATTACCTTTGAGAATGGTATGAATACAACTATTACAACACGAGTAAACATTGGGACCGACTGGGTTCTTTAACCTTGGTTAGATAACCATTCTATGGGAAGGAAAACTGAATTCAAACCTGTTAAATTCCGCTTAAGAAATTGACCTTGTGCCGCATCCTGCTCGTGTTGAGGGGTTAGGTAAGCATATAAATAACCAAAGACTTAATCAATGAGCTGGTCACCTCAAGCCGTAGCACCTATATGATTGTCCCACCCATATTGCCCTTATGGCAAACCCCAACCCTTTTTGTGATATATGCCCTAGAAAGCGGTGGCTGAGAGTCTTAATGTCCTGGGTATAACGTTAAACTCTATCCGAGGGTGAGGTTACAATTCTTGAGCTAAGTGGAAATGAGAAGTACCCCTTTATCACCATTGCTCTCAGGTCCTCTGTGACCCGTAGTGGTATTACCTGTTACGGTCCCATCTATGGATTAAATTTAAAAAATGAGTTTAATTTTTTTTATTTTTTAGTTGAGTTTTTAAAAATTGAGTACATATGAAGAATGAATAAAACAAAATTTATTCGGCATGAAATAACCCAACAAGGGTTACCGTAAATCCAACCAACCAACCAACCAACCAACCAACCGGTTCTTTTTCATTTTCGCAAATGCCTTGATGTCTATTATTACTATTATGTGGTTTTTCACACCCAGCTAAGCTGGTAGTTCATTGGTGGCTGAGTGACAGCAAGTCTACTCAGGTCTCCAGGACTCTTCTGAGTATTCTAGCTTTTGTAAAGAGTGCTGTTGTTTAGATGGTCTCGATTCTTCTTCGGATTTCCAATTCCTCCAGACTCATTTCCAAACCCTGGGAACCCTTCCAAGGGCCCCACTTACAATTAGAACGACCTTTGCCTTCATGTTCCAAAGTTTTTTCAGCTCTCGAGCCAGATTATTATTATTATTATTATTATTATTATTATTATTATTGAGTTTTCACACCTTAGTGGTGGTTCACTGGAGTCACAGCAAGTCTCCTCAGATCTCCAGGACTCTTCTGGGTATTCTAGTTGATCTTAACGGTGTTGGATCTTTCTCTGATTTCCAGTTCACCCAAATTCTTTTCCAGAGCTTTAGAAACCGTTTCAAGGGCCCCAATTACAATTATTACGGCCTTCCCCTTCATATTCCACAGTCTCCCCAGTTCTCTGACAAGGTCTAAGGATTTCTCTATCTTTTCACTTTCATTTTCACTCGGTGGTCGACCGGGACGGCAAAATTAACTAGATGACAGATTCTTTTCTTCTTGTCAATCAATACTAAGTCCCGTGTCCTGTACCTCGAAGTCCCAGAGAAATTGTTATGCGTCTCGTTCTCCAGGACAAGTTCAGGCTTGTGCATATATCATTTAGTTGTATGGTGAAAATTGAATTTCTTGCACAATTCCCAATGGATTACCTTTCCCATCGAGTCGTGCCTAGTCTTGTGATCTCTTTGCTCTAGTTTGCTGCATTCGCTTATTATATAATTAACCGTTTCGTCTCTGTCTCCACACACTCTGCACTTGCTATTCTGCAGCGTCTTATCTATTTTTGCCTTTATATAGTTTGTTCTTATGACATTGTCTTGTGCTGTGATTATAAGACATTCGGTTTCTCTCTTGAGGTTTCCTCTTCTTAGCCATGTCTATGTCTTCGGATGTGATTTCTCTTGAGTTTGACGCTTGAAGTACACATGTAGTTGTTTTTCTTCCCATTTCTGTTTTTTTTTTTGTTTTTTTTTTTAGTTTTGATGTATTTCTGCACTGTCAATGTGTTGTAATTGCTTTTCCTGACTGCTGCAATTAGTCTTACTTACTTTTATTAGCGTGTCCTTTGTCCTTTGGTCTATCTACCAGAGCTACTTTCTTGTCCATTTTAGGAATGGTCGCGAGTATCTTACGAAAGGGACAGCCCAGGTGTTTATTCCCTTAATAAAGTTTCTGCTACATAACTTGGTTTCTAGGAGCTTTCTTGTTCTTCTGAAGTATTCCTTTCTTACTTTTTCTTTCATTTCTGTTTGTTAAATGGCGCCTGCTTCTAATATCCCCAGATATT
>CM042149.1:47698892-47706392 GCA_023376005.1 Doryteuthis pealeii | reverse complement strand
GAGAGAGAGAGAGAGAGTGAAAGGGAGAAAAGGGGAGAGAGAGATATATGAACAAACATCAGAATAGATTGAATGGTATATATAAACAGGCCGAGATAGATAGATAGGTATAAACAGGCCGAGATAGATAGATAGATAGATAGATAGGTATAAACAGGCCGAGATAGATAGATATAAACAGGTCGATATATATATATATATATATATATATATATATATATATATATATATATATATAGAGAGAGAGAGAGAGAGAGAGATAAACAGGCCAAGATAGATAGATAAATAGATATAAACAGGCCGAGATAGATAGATAGATAGATAGATAGATAGATATAAACAGGTCGAGATAGATAGATAGATAGATAGATAGATAGATATAAACAGGCCGAGATAGATGGATAGATAGATATAAACAGGCTGAGATATATATATATATATATATATATATATATATATATATATATATATATATATATAAAATAGGCCGATATAGATAGATAGATAGATAGATATAAACAGGCCGAGATAGATAGATAGATAGATAGATAGATATAAACAGGCCAAGATAGATAGATAGATAGATAGATAGATATAAATAGGCCGATATAGATAGATAGATAGATAGATAGATATAAACACGCCGAGATAGATAATTACACGAGTATATATATATATATATATATATATATATATAAAGATATAAAGATATAAAGATAATCTACTGAGTCAGACGAACCTACTATTAGTTTCGCATAAAGCTCTTCAGGGCTAAAATCTGACATATATATATATATATATATATATATATATATATATATATATATATTGGGGGAAGCACGTGGTGTTATTGTTAAAGTAGTAGGAAATGTACTCGTCGACGAGAGTTCAAATCATGGATGAGGCCATTTGCATTTCACATAGCGATAATACCCTTGGGAATGGTATGCATCCAACTACTATGGGTAAAATAGTAGGACAGACTGGGCTCTTTAACCTATGTATGGCATCCAGTCTAGGAGAAGGAAAACTCAGAATCTGAACATGTTAAACTACGCTTAAGAAATTGACCTTGTGTCTTACCCAGCTCGTGCGGAGGGGTTGGTATATATATATATATATATATATATATATATATATATATATATGGTTTCGTACGGATGGATAAAATTTATTGTTCTTATTTGTCAACACGTGCTTCGATCAAAAATGTGTGATCGAAACAGGTGTTGACAAATATCCATAATTAATTTGATCCATACCAAAGTATATATATTTTTCTTCCAATTATCTTTTCAACATATATATTTATTTTTTAACTATTTCAAACGAGATAGGAACAGAAACACACACACACACACACACACACACACACACACACACACACACACACACATATATATATAGGGTGTTCGGGATAAATTTGACATGTTTATATTTGGTTATTTTTCCTCGTAGGCTGGAGGTATTGACGCACACTACGCATCATTTGAAAGCTTGGATCCTTCTTCATTCATATACGTGATGACAGATAGAATGGATGACTGGAACCCACCTGAATCCTTGAAGAAAATAACTTGTCATGATAATCTGCGCCGGCCATCAAAATAAGGAGATTGAGGTTGCTGCCCAATGCTCCTTGAATACTATAAAAACAATCAGGCATGAACTGGAGAATTCCAATGGAGACTACGAGGTTTTGATTAGAAGGAATCAACATAACAGACGCACTGACTGCGTTCGTACAGCAGAATTCCTCGCATTTTTTCAGAGAAGGTATCAGGTTGAATTCAGATGCCTACGTGGAGTTGCTAAACACTGTAGTCAAGACATGGATGACAAGGGTAGCCAATGGTAGGCCATATGTATGGCAGTAGGATTCGGCCTCCTGCCACACCTCTAGGAAAAATCAAAAATGGTTGTCGGCGAATTTTTACGACTACACCCGTCCCAATGTTTTGCCTCCGAACTCCCCAGATCTTAACCCCATGGATTATTATGTATGTGGCGCTGTTGAGAAGGATACCAATTGCCGTGCCAGTACTACCAAAGCCAAGTTAATCGACAGAATTAAGGTAGTTTTTGAGACACTTCCCAGGGAAACTGTAACATCAGCTTGCTTCAGGTTCTGGAGCAGGATTGAGGCTGTGATCGGCGCTAATGGCGGTTATTTTGAGTGAAACTTATTGACAGTAGTGTAATTTCCGTGCCTATTGAATCTATTTACAATCCATTAAATTTTGTAGTTACCAAGCACTTTTTCTTTTTCCTTATGAAACTGTCAAATTTCTCCCGAACACCCTGTATATATATATATATATATATATATATATAGGAACGACCAAGTTGTGTATGCAAATTTTGCATAGTAATTATGCATATATGAATACCAGGATGTTAGTAAATTGTTAAACAAGAAAACCGAGGTTGCGTCCAAGTGCAAACGCTGAAATATATTTTTCATTTTGCCATCTGTAAGTAATTTGCATAATTCACAAATTCTCATTTTTTAAATCGGTGAACGACATATTTTTGTAAGTGATTTGAAATTGAATATATGTATTTACCCAACCCATCCGACACGAGTAGGATGCGACACAAGGTCAATTTTTATTTTCGCGGAGTTTTCCTTCTCCTAGACAAGTTGCCATAACAAGGTTAAAGAGACCAGTTTTTCTGTACAATTTTACCCATAGCTAGTGGGAGAATATTTGGACGCATACCTTTCCCAGTGGTATTAGCGCTATGTGAAATGCAAACATCCCTATGATATGAATCTAATTATTGTGCATAGACGTGAAACCCAGAGTCTTGGGAAATGAGTACTGCAATTTTTTAAATTCTGTTTTAAAACTCCCCTCGGTAGAGTATCCATCTGTGAATCGCAAAGTTCCGGGTTCGATTACGGCTCTCGCCAACTCAGCGTATGAGTAGCATCATTTGAGTAATCTGATCTGTGCTGTAAAGTAGGGAACTAATGGTAGATGTAGCGCTCCACCTTAGCATCAAAAATAATATCCATTGTCTAGCGCTAGTGAAAAGGGGATAGACTCCCTCGTTGTCCGACTGTGTCCGAAATGTGTGTAAACGGAGAGAGAGAGAGAGAGAGAGAGAGAGAGAGAGAGAGAGAGAGAGAGAGAGATATGAACTAAAGACAGGAATATTTCTTTGTAGTAATTCCTTTTTAGATTGCTATATGTAAGGCAACGCTCTCCTGTCAAAAAAGATGGAGCACTCTCTGGCGGCCTTTACATAGATACAGATGTGTGTATTTATCACTTAAAATCCCCTTCTCATTCTGTAAGTAACGATGGCCGATTGTAAGTAACCAGCCTGACAGATGATGAATCGATCAGGTTTCGATCCCGTCTGGGGGTAGTTTGCAAATATCTAGCCACACTGAAGAGACGTAATACCGCGAAACATGCTGTCTGTGAATGACTATATATATATATATATATATATATAGTCGACGGGGTGGCCTAAAGTCAGTATCAGCCAGAGTGCGAGGGAGTCTATCCCCTATTCAATAGCGCAAGACCAAGGAGATTGTTTAAGCATCTGAGGTGGAGCGCCACACCTACCATCAGCTCCTTACTTTACCGCACAGATCCCTGTGCTACTCATACGCTGAGTTGGCGAAGACTGGTATCAAACTAGGAACCTTGTGGTTTCTAGCCGAACGCTCTACCGACTGAGCTAACCCGGCACTGTGTGTGTGTGTGTGTGTGTGTGTGTGTGTGTGTGTGTGTAAATATGTGGATGTGTCATAGTTATTGGTATTTACCCAAACCCTCCACACGAGCAGAATACGACACAAAATGTGGAGTACAACAGTTTTAAATTCAGTGTTTTCCTTCTCCTAGACCGGTTGCCATATACGAAGGTTAAAGAACCCGATCAGCTGCAACTATTTAACCAATAGTTGGAGTGAGAATAATTGTATATGGGTATTAGCGCTATGGGAAATGCAAACAGTCTCGTCCAGTATTTGAACTCGGTGAACCGTATCCATTTCCTACGATGATAACCATTCCACAACAAATACCCCTATAGTTATCGGTGTGCAGCATCTTACGAGTAACTCTCGAAAAAAAAATGCGTGTATACTGAATTTGATCCTTACTGGGCGCGCCGGCATCATGGCCTTGTGCCAAGCTAAGCTGTTAACTGTTGTTAACACGAAATTTTTGTAAAACACTAACTGTAAGAAAACGCTTAAAAGTAGATGATGCTATCCTTAGAGAAATAAACAAAACCGCCCACATTTACCCCGAGGTATGTGTGACGGGTGAGGGGCGGGGGTTGCTCGGTTCTTAAAACGCATCCGATTCGTGGCACAATTATCTACTGTCACGTGACCCTTAACAAGCGGTTTGTTGTATGGAAATCTGATCCATCTGATAAAATAAAACGGGAATTCTTTCAAGCTGTAGCCGTATGGGTACTACTCAATGGTTGCACCACTTGGACTTTAACTAACCGTTGTGCAGTCAGAAAAAAAAGCTTGATAGGAACCCTGCGAGGATACTGGGTGTTGTTTTGAACAAATCATGGAAGCAGCGCCCAACAAAACAGCTGATGTACGACCACATCACAATTATATAGTACTAGAAACGGCTACCCGGCGTCGCCTGGGTAGAGGGGGGGGATAAAAAATAGTCTTGCAGATCCATTCATTGTTTTGGTCTTCCATAATTGATTTGTTTATGTTTTAATCACGAATGCCACCAATGACTATCCCTTCTCTTACTATTCAAATTTTTAAATATATTTACAAATATGAATAAAATTTTAATTATTTTTTCACAAAAAGCAAGTTCTGGTGATAGTGAATGTGTATATATATTTTCCTTTTTTGTTGATTATTTTATTTTAGTAGTGTCCTCCCGATATACATACACACCAACTGTACTTGATATATGTATAGATTAGGTAAGAATTAGATAAGAATACTTGAAAACATATGATTATGTGCAAATTATTAGTATTAGATAAAAATACTTGAAACCATATAATTCTTTGCATCATCATCATCATCATCATCATCATCATCATCATATGCTAGGAGCAAGGATATCCTTAGCAATCTCTCGCCAACCGTCGCTATTATTTATTGTCATCGGCAGGTACTCTGCGCAGCATCCAGTATCCGCGCAGAGCTGAACAGTGTAAGTGCTTGCTGGACAGTCTGCTGTGGTGCTCGCATGTGCTGACTTCCACTGGAGATCGTCGCTAAGGAGTTCGTCCTTGCTTCTCCAGCAGTAACCAGCATGTCTTGTTCGTCTCACTCGGATAGTTTGTGTGTTAGGTGACAAGTGGTCGTACAGCTGCTTTCTTGTGGGGTGTTGTTTCCAGGATTTGTTTAGGATCACACGTAGTATTCGTGTATAGCTCCCATCTCGCTTATTTTCTAGGCGTTTTGTTAGGGTCCTAGTGGTGCCACCATACAGTAGTACTGATACAACTACAGCTTGAAAGAAGTGTCATTTTAACTTGCCAATGAGATATGATTTCTATATGAATGATAATCTGTTTATATGCCTTCCCTCTGCGTGCATTAACATCGCTTTCTGTCGATGAGATATTACTACCTAGGTACGTGAATTGTTCTACTGGCTCACTGTCGAGTGTGGAGATGCCTTCTTTCTTTTTAAAACACATGAACCTAATTTTATCGGCGTTCACATAGAAGCCGATATTCTGTGCTGTGTTTTCCAGGCTATGTAGCAGGGTTTCGGCTAGTGCTGCTGTATTTGCAAAAAGTGTCAGATCATCTGTGTAGTCGGCATCCGTGATAGTCTGTGCGGGGTATCGTCTACTTCTTGCCTTTTTTAGTGTGAGGCCTTTTTCTTTCATGATATCTAATGATGTACGTAAGTAAGTAAAGTCGACGGGGCGGCCTAAAGTCGGTATCAGCCAGTCAGCAAGGGAGTCTATCCCTTTTTGAATAGCGCTAGACCAAGGAGATTGTTTTAGCATCTGAGGTGGAGCGCCACACCTACCATCAGCTCCTTACTTTACCGCACAGATCCCTGTGCTACTCATACGCTGAGTTGGCGGGGACCGGTATCGAACTAGGAACCTTGTGGTTTCTAGCCGAACGCTCTACCGACTGAGCTAATCTCAATGATGTACGTAGTCTTGGCATAGTATGCCTAGATGAAAACATATAGTTATGTGCAAATTATTAGTATTAAACAAAAATACTTGAAACCATATAATCATCGGCATATCAAGCGCTAATTATTTGTATTAGCGGAACCGATATTTGTGTACGACGTGATTTCTGTAGCTGCATGTGCTGACATATTAAAAAAAATCACCTGTTAAAAAAAAATAGGGTTTAAGAATTTTGCCACCAGGAAATTGGTTAGTGTCAATAGTTTGATTGGAATCCAATAATGCTATCAAAAAAGTTTTAAAGTCAACCAATTTCAAGTTATTGAGGATTTCTGATTTTTCCTAGCAAGATCAATATCCCGATGTGGCACTGCATCTATGACATTTTTTTCTATTATTATTTCACATATATTAAACATTATTTGTACCAAAAAGATAGTTTGATATTTGCTCAGAACCGAAGCTACAACAATAGTTAAAATTTTGCAAATCAGAAATCATTAATAACTTAAAATTGGTTAACTTTAAAACTTTTCTGATAGTAATTTTTGGATTCCTTGGGATAAAATGCGTTTATAAACCAATTTATAGGAGTAGGGAATATCTAGAAGTCATTTTACATACAAAAAAAGATTATAAAAAGTCGCCATTTTTCGCGATCCCACTCAAATTTGGAGAGCTAAAAATCGACATAACTCCACTAATTTTTGGAATTGGAAGCTCAAATTTGGGGGATTGTCTAACTTTGTCATAATCCAAACTTGGGCAAAATTTCAGAAAAATTGAAGGGGACGGGTGGCATGGCCTAGATGATTTGACATGAAATTACCCACCCTTATCCTGCTTCATCACAAAATGTAAAAGTTAATATAAAAGAAAATCACGTAGTTTTTATTAAACGATATAAACTGATAAATAAATAAAAAAGGCCGCTAATACGTACAAAACTGTAGTTTGCTCTACATAAAACCACTCTTGTGTTTCATAGAATCCACCGTTGTGTGTCCGAGGGGATATTTTATTCATTTATTTATTCATCACCGTTATTTATTTATTTATTAACGTGCGATAACATCAACACCTGTAACGCGTGTAAATTAATTACGCGATAAAGGTAAAAAAAGATGTCGCACCTTGCCAATCAACAATTTATATCCCGCGTGACAAGTTTGGGTTTGTTTTTTTTAGTTTTGCATTTTTCTTTTTTAATTATTTGACAACCACCTGGTTTCTTTTAGTTAAACATATCCGTACAGGCAATTAATATGTACGTAGGAAATTATAATAGCCTATCTTGCTGTAAGAATCGAGACAAAAGCGGATTTGAGTTATTTATTCTCATAAACATGTACAGAATACATTCTCTTTTAGATCCTG
>CM042149.1:47683892-47691392 GCA_023376005.1 Doryteuthis pealeii | reverse complement strand
TTTATTTTTTAAAGTCATACGTAATTAAAAACAACCTTAATCCCCTAAACCGTAAACCCAATCGCAAAATGTTAATCATAGACTGTAGTTAAAACTGTCATTGGGTACCAGCAAAAAATTTTCCGTTTTAATTTTTCCAACCTAAGTCAGAAGTCAGTCCTACATTCTATGAATTAACATTTTGCGAATTGGGTTACGGTTTTAGGGATTTAAGGTTGTTTTTAATTACGTATTGCTTTAAAAAAATAAACAACAAAAAACCCAAAATTACTATAACATTTAATTAACCATTGAAATTAATTATTGACTATTATTGAGAACAGTTGTTTGTGTTAAATATAGCAATGTTTAATTTCAATTAAACTTAGTTTAAAAAATATTTTCAAACATAAAAATTTATAGTAATTTGTGTTTTTTGTTGTTTATATTTTTAAGCAATACGTAATTAAAAACAACGTAATCCCCTAAAACCGTAACCAAATTCGCAAAATGTTCATTCATAAGACTGCAGTTAAAACTGTCATTTGGTACCAGCAAAAAACTTCCGTTTTAATTTTACCGACCTAAATCAGAAGTCAGTCTAGTTTGTTTTAGTTTTAACTAAAACAAACTTTTAAGCCGAAGAAAACTTTCACTTAAACAGTGGGGTATTAAATGTTTGCTCATTTGAATTCTATAATATTTAAATATATAAACTATTTTTTTTACCCAACATGAAATAATTTTTAAAGTAAAGTTTAATACTCTATGAATTAATAATTAAAGTAATTTAAAAATATCTATTTTAAAGCATGATTTCAATTTCGTAAAATTTACTGCTCAACTAAAATTGAAATCATGCCGTAAAAAGATACTTTTGTTTGTTTTTATTAAAACAAACCAAAAATTTCTATGTGGTCTGGAGAAAGGGAGGGCGAATTACTTAGAGTTAGGAGGTGCTGATGAGGTGGTTGCCTGCTGATTTTAACAGACAAGTGGGCCCCAACTCCGGTTAATTCGACTACTCACATTAACTCGCCCACTCACGGTAACTCTATATAGAGGAGAGGGAAGAGAGTCAGGTAGGTCTAATTTAGACAGGATTGTCGGTGGTTGACTTAATTGCTAATTACGCCTAATTAAAACCAATTAAACTGAATTTTTTTTCAAACACTTGTAGTGCTAAAACCAAGAAATATCTAAGTATAAATATTGTGTCCATAACATAATAGTGAAAAAAATTCTTTAGCTGGCGAAGGTTGATAACTCAGCTTTAGTATGATATATATAATATATATATATATATATATATATATATACATATAATAATTAATTTATATATATATATTATTGTAATGATTTAAATGAAATATGAAATACTTATTTAGAATGCTTCAGTTCTCAATAAATACAAGCATTAATACCGCTGTTACGACTGGAATCCAACGTACTCGCGGTGTCTATATAATGCTGCATGCACAGATAAGCAAAAAGAGTTCAGACATCTAAGATTTCTATCCGCCATTCTTTTTTATCAGCACAATAAAGACGAGGAGAAAGTGTCCATTTTCTTTCTTTTTTCATTTCCTTTTTATTTCGAGATTAAAGAGAATGCGCTAGGCAATTTCCTTTTTCTGCACTCTTTCACTTTTCAGGTTTTACGACAGTAAAAAGGGATGTTCTTAATACATGAACTGTCTCGTTTGATGTATTCTAATTAATGCAGACAAAATCACGACATAACATTACATAATTGATAGGTTGTCTATAAGTATGTATGTAGTGTAGTTACAACAATAAAATAAGATTGGTGAAATAAGATGGTGAAAAGAAATAGCATGAAGGTAGTTTTAGATAATGACAAGAAATAAACTAGGACTTCTAATTGAGGAGCACAATAAATAAATTCGTAATTAAACAGTTATGAATTTCAAATGGATTAAAGTCGGGCATGTGCATGACAGGACTAAAAATTATGTTACAGTAGTGTAGAAATTAAAAAACAACGATAATTATGAATCATGGAAAAAACGTATAAGTAATTAACAGACTTAGCCTTTTATCAACTCTGTAGTTGATGATTGACCAGAGCAAAGCGTGAGAAACATAAAGATAGTTTAGAAAGAATACAATACTGGGCCAGTTAGAAAGCCAGTTTTGGCGCGCTACTGAAACGGAATATGGTTAAAATGCGTCAGCGGGCCATTTTTTCCGCATTTATTCTTATTTGGGTTAAATAAAGACTCGTCTAAAACAATATTCAAGTCTTAACGACGAACTCAAGGAAAAAACCAGAAGTTCAGACTGGATAGCAAAGATAAAGATAGCAAGTTAAAGATAAATAATAATATAATAATAATAATAATAATAATAATAATAATAATAATAATAATATTAACTAAGAAGACAAGAAGAGAAGAAGAATATCTCAGGCAGAACTAGAAATAACTTCCTAAAACCAAACTAACAGCAATAAATCTGATCAAAGAATCAATACCTGGCCTCCCATATAAGACACTCAGGGACCATTCTTAAAATGGACAAAAAGAAAGAACTCAGCCAGATTGACAAGAACGAGAAATTAATGACCTATGCACAAGGCTCTTCACCCTAGAGACGATAGAGATAATTATATGTGTCAGAAAAAAAGGGGAGAGGTCTTTGCAACATAGAGGACTGCGTAGAAACCACAATCACAACTTGAGGATTAACAAGAAAGAGCAAAACAAATTACTTTGGCGGCAACAATAGTAAGAAGTGACAGATGGAAAAAGAAAAAACAACAAAGACTAGGAAAACAAAATGGGTAAGAAAACAATTATTGGCACTTCAAACGACAAATACAAGAGGGATTGCACATGAAAGCTTGGAATGGTTAAGAAAAAGGAAACCTTAAAGAGAAAAGAATCATTAATAAATTGCTGCACACAATAATGCCCATAAGGACAAACTATATCAAAGCGAAAAATTGATAAGACCAACAAATAGTTAATGTAAGACTTTGTAGTAATAGAGAATGAGTGTAAACATTATACTCTTGCGAATGTAACAAATGACAAGAATACAACTAGTAAACGACTGGTGGAAGGTGATCCACTGGGAATTATGTTAAAAATTAATGTTTGACCATACACAAAAATGGATATATGCAATAAACCAGATCTGTCTTGGAAAGACACACATAAAGATTCTTGACTTTGAAAAAAACAGATCACTTATCTAGCAGAAGACCGTCTGTGTTGATAACAAAAAAGAAAATAACTTGTCAACTGTGGATTTTCGTTCCAGCTATCACAGGTAAATCTAAGGAAAATGAAAAATAAAAATTCTGGACTTCAATAGAACTGAAAAGTATAATAGAATATGAAAGTGATGAAAGTATACCAAATTGTAGTTGGCAATGCAATGAGAACTGGTCGTTCCCAAAAGGATTGGAAAAGGGTTGGAAAGTTTGAAATAGCAGAGGAGGAATTTAACATTCAAGACCTGGCACTGCTGCAATCTGCCAGAATATCAAAAGATCGTGAGACCTAGGAGATTCCTGCTGTCATCAGACTCCAGTGAAAGACCATCAGGCTAATGCTGATGTGAAACTCAAAGGGCAAATAATAATATATAATCATAAATACTATAATAATAATAATAATAATTAATTATGTTGGAGTTAAAAGAGAAACTTAATATATATGAGAATGCAACAATAGCTATGGATTATTGACTGGGTTGAAGTTTCTACTGGAATTGTGCAAGAATAAATTTTACCCAAAACCTAAATGACTAAATATATATATATTACTACCCCTCGCACTACAGGATGCGAACAAGGTCAATTTCTTAACATGTTGGATTCGGGTATTTTTTCTCCTAGATGAGTACACTTCATGAGTTTAAAGAGTCCAGTTGCCTGCTATTACCATAGCTGGAGGAGAACTGGATTATACTTTTCCAAGGTATTAGCGCATGTAAATACAACGTTTCGTCCAAGAAATTAACTCGGTTGACTAGTCCTTCTCTAAATGGTATATAACGCCTATACGTAATACCACCACCGGGTCGAGTGGATCCTGAGTAATGGTGTTGATGTTATAACATTACCCATGTCCAGAATTGAAAATTCACCACGAGTTCTATGTTTAAGTTCCATACTTAGACAATAAAGACCTCAACTACCGTTTTCTAGCACATCATAAATCAAAACTAGGTTGACCTGAAAGCCATGATCGAGAGAGGGTCTCTCTTGACACGTCAAGCCTGGTGAGGAAAAGTGCGGTGTTTTTTCATGAATCTAGCCATTATAATCCCAATTAAGATCACGTCGCCACCCAGGGCTCAGTACACCATTAGGGAATTTTACTACTCTAAAGAGTGCAGTCGAATATTCTTCAGGTCTATTTGATAGCGCAACGTTCATGTGATGTCTTGCGCCGATTAACCAGGAGGAGCCATCCAAGTCTATAAACTTGTTTGAATTCAAGTTTTCCTCTACACGGTTACTACTAGAGTTAAAGAACCCAGTCTCACCTACTGTGTGTTTTTAAGGGATTAAAAATAAGACAAGGATGGTAAAAATGGATACAAATGTTATTGAACAACAAGAGTAGAATTACACAAGAAAGATGGGAGAATGCGTCCGACCATACAGTTACGAGCTGACTCGCAATATGTTTTCGTTCAACCAACAATTGTCTTGCTATATATAGTGTTGGCGATTCCATTTATGTACATAGTTTAATAACTATACACCTACTATGATCTATAGAAGGAAGGAATAGGTGGCTTATATTTTTCATGGCTATTTAACCTATGTGAATGCAATCCATCTTATTCAGGATTGACACGAATAGCCGAGTCCATTTCTTTACACGCTAGTTGTTACAATACGAGCGCCTCATCAAGTGTACCACATGAAAATAAATGTGATTGATTAGATGTGTAAAAAGATACTTAAAAAATAACGTCTTCTTTACTGCATGTCTAGATTTTGTATTACATGTTATATTTCACTTACTAAGAAAAATTTCCTATAGGCGAACGCGTTTTCGCATTTGTTTTGACAGCACTCAGTGTTATTTATATATAAATAATATATATTCTATATATATATAGAGAGAGAGAGAGAGAGAGAGAGAGAGAGAAGAATTAAGGAAATGACAATCAAAATGATTTTTCCTATATGTGCAGGACGTACTGTTGCGTGAGTTCTTCATATACATATATAAAGAGCATTCGTATGTATGTATGTATTATGTATTATTTCGGAATGAACTACGAAAATACACAATATCATATTTTAATTATTATATATATATATTATTATAATAATAAGTAATGTTCTTAAATTCTTGCACGTTTTGAAATTGAAACTTAATTCACGTTGTACATATGAAGAATCATTTAAGTAAAAACGAATGAAAGTATTGCATTCAGTATTTTATGTAGTTCTTGATTATTTGCTTCCTACCATGAGCTCTTTTTGTTACCATTCTAAATCTTTACAGATTTCATAGACACTCTATCTATTATATCTACTAATCTATCTACTCTATCCTACTATAATAGTGAGTGATGAGCTTATATTATATATATTATTATATGAAGGTAAAGATATGAATCCAAAATATTGTAGAAAGTTTTGGTAATAAAACAACAGTGGTTAAAGTTTTGACTAAGAAATCTGTTTCACCATATACGGTCTTTATCAAAGAAATTGTAAACGGAAAAAACGAAATAATATATACATCAATCACGAGGCACAACCAACTCGATCAGTTCTCGGAATTTTCAAAATTTTAAACATGGTATTTATAATAATAAAAATACATAAAATTTATTTTTAAATATTAAGCAATTTTATCATTAAAAACGCAAAGAGTTTGCAAGAAAAGGTGTATATAAATATAAAATTCAGGAAAATGAATCCGTACAAACGAAGTTTAAAAATGATACGAACCGTCATAAAGAAGATGACATTTCAGAAATCTGTAATGATGCAATTCTGGAGTCGTATTATATTCGAAAATTGATCTCGGATGTATTAATTTAAAATATTCCAACTATATATATATTATTATATATTATATATATATATTTATATGAGAAGTAAACAAAAACATGTGTTTATTGACCTTAACGCCGGACAATTTTTTGGGAGATATTGGTTAATTAAAGTTATGTTATTTGACTTTAAGTAATACTAAGTTTTGAAATTCATAATATGAATTAGGCGCATATATATATATATAATATATATATATATATATATATTAAGCCATCATGCGTCAATTTTTTTATAAAGTTGTTCATCTTTAAAAATTCTAAAAAAATTGTCACACCTTTCTTCTTACGTTTAAACATCACCACCTATCACTTATAATTAATTTAATCTCAGAAAAAAACTTAAATGATAAAGTCTTCTACAATTTTTCACTTTGAAAATTGAATTAAAGCAATTTTCAACTATTTAATGTTGAATGCCAATATTTGATAACAAATACAATGCTTACCACGAAATACTACGACGAGCTATGAGCAGAGTGTTTTTATTTGTTGCTAATTTTTAGTTTTTGGTTGGATTACGGCACTTCACGCTTATTGGTTTTTTATGCGAGGAAGTTTTTTTTAATTCATTTTTGTGGTATTCAATTTTTTAACGCATTTCAACTCATGAAAATGAGTTACAAAAATGAGTTAAACAATTTAGATAAAACGAATTTTTTAAATAAATATTTCAATAAAAAATCTTTTTTTTTATCTAATTTTTATCCAATTCTTTTTAATCACATACTGTATTGAAGGCATTATAGGACGCCCTTTTTTTCCAAATGGTGACTCAAAATGCCTTAAGTTATATATCGTAGGTAAGTTGAATTTTTATATTATTATTATATTATTATTTTATTTATTATTATTATATTATTACCTACTATGAGATGATATAGTGAATGCTTATTGATTACCTTACTGCCAAATTGCTTTTTTACAGCTATTTCTGATAGTGTTGCGTAGCTGTTTTTTAACAATATGCTTAAATACACAAAACTCTTTTCTTGTTTTCATGATTTCGTTATTTTTTCCCATTTATTATTCGAGATACGGTTTATATTTTTTTACTTGAAAGGTTTTTAAACCTAAGTAACGGTAAATAATTTTTTGCTCAAACATTTGTATTTTTCTTTAATTTTATTTAGATTCTTTTTAACTAAACACATTTCTTTAGTGTTTTTCTTTCTGTTTCTCTGATTTGGGGTCCTTACGAGGCCATGATTAGACTTTAATGCTGACACATGACTTGATTGTATTTAATGATATTGATGTCCAGTTATTTAGTTCTTTGGTTAGATTTGTGTCCCATTTTTAAACAGATACCTCTTTAATCCAACATACTTTTTTTAATTATTTTACTTGAGATTGACCGGATATATCACTTTTGTCGTTTTACTGATCGTCAGCGTGTGAAATTACTTATCCCCTTTTGGGTTGTACCAAAGTCATTCCTTTAGCGATTAAACTATTCTCTCTCTT
>CM042149.1:47653254-47683792 GCA_023376005.1 Doryteuthis pealeii | reverse complement strand
AGTTCAGTCTGACAGTTTAATTGCCATTTACCCAACCCCTCCGCCACGAGCGGGATGCGACACAAGATCAATTTTAAAGCGGATTTTAACATGCTTTGAATTTGAGTTTTCCTTATAGACCGGTTGCTATACCAATGCTAAACAGCCCAGTCTGCGCAACATATTTGCCATAGCTGAGGGAGATTTAATTGGATGCACACCATTCTCAAGGATATTAGTGCTATGTGAAATGCAAATTGTCCAGGACTTGAACTCCTGTGACCGTGACTATTTCTGACGACGATTAACCGTGACATTCCAGCGCCTCCTTAACAGTTGAAGACAATTAGATTTTATTGATATAGAAATCCAAAGGACCATAAAAAATTAAAGCTTGAACATAGTTATTTATTAAGTTATTTTTAGTGCTTCCATAAAAATTCATAAATCATTAATGTATCATTAAGATTAACCCTCCCTTAAGATATATCTGATAATAGATTAAAAAGAAATACATAAATGAATAAAAAAAAAGGTTAGCTCAGTCGGTAGAGCGTTCGGCTAGGAATCGCAGGGTTCCTGGTTCGATACCGGCCCTCGCCAACTCAGCGTATGAGTAGCACATGGATCTGTGCGGTAAAGTGAAGAGCTGGTGGTAGGTGTGGCGCTCCACCTGAGGCGCTTAAAAAAATCTCCTTGGTCTAGCGCTAGTAAAAAGGAGATAGGACTCCCTCGCTTTGTCGGGCTGATACGACATTAGGCCGCCCGACGACAACTAAATAGATTACCAAAACCTAGTAGTATTCACAAATAAAATATAAACAAAATGAATAAAGGAAAAAAAAGGAGGTGAGAGTTGAAGATATGTGACAGATAGAATTACAAATTACTTTTTGCCTGAATAAAGGAGACTAAATTTATAGAAAGCAAATCTTTAGTTTCAAAGGAAAACAGTCCAGACTTAAAAGAAACTAAAATTCACACAAACTAATTAAATTGACAGAAAGAGAAATAAAAATAATTCCAAGCCAGACAAGTATATATAAAATGTAGCTATCTATAATTTTTAGTTCTCCTGAAGGTGTACCACATTGAACATCGAAATCATGGTAGAGAAAAAAACTTTTCTCCCCTCTCTCTCTCTCTCTTCTCTCTCTCTCTCTCTCTATATATATATATATATATATATATTATATATATATATATATATAATCCAAAAGTCCAGAGAAGAAATCTTCCTTACGACACAAGAGTTTTATTTAAAAAACCTGTCGTAGTTTGAGAGCTCAATGTGTGCTCTTAATGTTAGAGTCGCAGAGCAAATATTATAAGTAAAGTAATAACAAAGACTTAGAGATTAGCTTTATAGTCTATTTCAGGAGCTTAGACAAATAGTCTAAACTCTCCTGACGCATCTGATGAGTCGGAGAGTTAGACTATTTGTCAAGCTCCCTGAAATAGACTATAAAGCTAAATCTCTAAGTCTTTTGTTATTTCTTTACTTATATATATATATATATATATATATATATATATATATATATATATATGTATGAGGACAGGAGGATTGGGGTAAACCGACAGAATGTTGGTAAAGAATAGAGGGAAAAATGTGGACAAAAGAACAAACTCAGACAAGTAGATGTAGGGATATATTTCGCTGTGCCTGAGCACGGCTTCAGTCTTTTGATGCTTCATATAAATTAAAAACTGAAGAAACCTGCTCAAGGCACAGCGAAATATATTCCCTACATCTACTTGTCTGAGTTTGTTCTTTTGTCGACATCCCCCCCCCTCTATTCTTTACCGCACAATGAAAATGGAAGTGAATCCGACGGTATGTTGAAAAGAGAAATAAAGGAAAGAAAGTATTGAATGGATAAAATAGGATATTTTATTTAATTTAACTTACACGTTTTCGGTCAGGAGTTTTCCATGTGTACATTATTCAATCTATTATTATTTAAATAACAGAATGAAATGAAATAATAATAATAGATTAATCAAAATATCCTATTTATCCATTTCAATATTTTTTTCTCTTTTCACACAACACACACACACACACACACACACACACACACACACACACAACAGAGACACACACACATATATATTCTCTTTTCAACACATACACACACACACACACACACACACACATATATATGTGTGTGTGTGTGTGCATACAGGGCCGGCATAAGTAACGCCCTTTGTTTAATTAAATTAACTAATTTAATTAAGATTAATTAAAAAATCAAATTAAACAAAGGGCGTTACTTATGCTGCACCCTGTATATATATATCTGGCAAAGACATGCTACACGATAAGCGTCTCCATGACCAAATCAAGTTACGGGATCACTGATGATGATGATGATGATATCGCTGTAAACGATATCATCATCATCATCATCATCATCATCAATGGAATATAAATATTCATTTGAAACTTGGACAAGTTCCTTCTGTCCTGGCGGTCAGTCTTGTTTTTCCTGAAAAACACATAAACAACTGAAAAGTATAAACAAGTGCATCAATTCATTAATTTCCTCATTGAAACCCATATTTGCAGCTTGAACAACTCCCACTATCAAAGCCTAGCAATGTCCAGTCTATCATTCTAGTCGGTGGCTGTAACTGTCCATCTGGTTCTCATTAAATCCCTCTGTCTTTTCAGAGGGTGGGGGATGGAAAAGGCGAGGGGGCGAGGGTGCGAAGTTTCTGGCCGGCGGCAGTGCGGGTTGTTTGTCGAGCCATTTATCTTGAATCTTCAAGCTTTCTATTTGTTTGTTTGTATTCTTCGGTCGTCAGCTGCCGATGTGGATCGCCCAACATGGCCGGCGCAAAAAAAGGGCGGGAAACTTGCGCAGAAAGTAACCATCTGTCACTGGTCAGTATACACCTGCCCGCCAACCCAAGAATTAGACTTTTGTCAAGATGAAAACAAAATCGAAGAGGCGGATTAGTACAGGCGGGTTAAAATCCAACCAGGGGATATACAAGGTGAGGGACAGATTAAACGTAAATCGAGGGAGGGGGCGGATATTTTGTTAATCCACAGGAAAATAAGAAACTTATATCGCCGAATAAGAGCACCTCAGGTGGTGTAATGTTTAGCAAGCTAGATGAGCAGACCGTTGTTAGTGAGTTCGATTCTCACCGGGCACCCCATAGTTCTAGTCTTGTGTTGAACCTAATTAAGCTTAGTAAATAACTATGTATTGTAAGGGAAGATATTTCCGCTAGAAGATAGTTGGCCTCGTCCAATGGGACACATATTAAGGTACGAACACGCGAGGTTATTCTTAGTACTATTCGTAGTCCAGTCGCTACTAGTCAAGTAGCTAGTCATGCTGTTGGAGAACTGCGCGTTGACTCTAGTATTTATATTCCTATACAAAAAGTAATAAACCTTTTCCGGATTTTCAATATTGTTAATTGATTAATTGAGTCAAAATATAGAACCATAAGGTCCCTGGTTTGATACCGAACATCACCAACTTAGCACATACCGACAATAGGCCACTTCGTCTACTTTACTTTTTTTTTACTTACTTTAGAGCAAAGATTTAAAAAATATTTGCTTCAAAATTTCACTTTTAAAGTATTTTTTTAATCATCTTCTAGATAAATGGTTGGAATTACTGGACTCTTTATCTTTGGTAAGACAACAAGTCTAGGAGAAGGAAAACTCTGAATTCAATTCACCTGTGAGGGTGTGTGGTGTAATGGTCACGATGAGATGAGTTAAAATCCTGGATGGAGCTGTTTGCATTTCACATAGTGCTAATACCCATGGGAAAGGTATGCATCCAACTAATCTTCCTCTAGCTATGGGTAAATAGTAAGGTCAACTGGGCCCTTTAACCTTGGTTAAACAACCAGTATAGGAGAAGGAAAACTCTGAATTCAATTCAACTGTGAAGGTGTGTGGGTGTAATGGTTACGATGTGAGGAGTTTTAAAATCCTGGACGAAGCTGTTTTCATTTCACATAGTGCCAATACCCCTGGAAAGGTATGCATCCAAATATCTACTCCATCTATGAGTAAATAGTAGGGCACACTGAGTTTTTTAATCGTGGTTAGGCAACTAGTCAAGGAGAAGGAAAACTCTGAATTCAAGCCTGTTAAATTCCGCTAAAAAGTTGACCTTGTGTCACACCCGACGCATGTGGAGGGGTTGGTAAATATGTCTAACGCTGAACGGATAGTCCCATATCTCGCACCAGTGATATCAGCCGGGGTTCAATCTCAAGTGAAAGATTAAAAAAAGACTAAGTTATTGTATGTTGGATTTCAAGGTAGGTAATCTTCGTTTAAAAAGATTGGCGGAACACAATCTACCCACACCCATTACCCAATTCTTGCGTCTCATTAGTTAACATAAAAGGTAGTTGTCTTGGGATCAATCATCATTATCATCATCAAGTCATGATGTCAGCAAGTATTCCTTTAACTCTGTCTCGTATCGGTCACCGCCCTTGGTAAGGACCCCCCTCCTTTGAGATGGAATTAAACTTCTGCAGAGGATACAGTTAACGTTTTTAAAGCGTCGCCTAAAAAATTAGGTGTTAGTTAAGAAAAAAATTTTTTAGTTAAAAGAATTAAATTTGGTTAAAATAATTATTGGTTAAAAGTATTTGGTTAAAAAAAAAATTTGATTAAAATGTTTTGAAGCAAAAAATTAGTTTAAAAAGTTATTGGTTTAAAACTTTCAGTTAAAAAAAAATAACCGTATTTAACGGCATATAAGACGCACGGCATATAAAGACGCACGGGCATATAAGACGCACCCCCATTTCAGTAGGTCCAGATTCAAGAAAAGAGTTTTTTGTGTATTTAAGCATATATTGTTAAAAACAGTCTAGCTGTGCATTACACTAGCAGAAACATAGCTGTATAAAAGCAATTTGGCAGTACAGGTAAGCAAATAAGCATACACTATACATCTCAATAGTAGGAAATAATAATAATAATAATAATAATAATAATAATAATAATAATATAATAATAATAAAAACTTCAAACTTCACCTACGATATATTAGACGTAGGGCAATTTTTTGAGCCAAAATTTTGGAAAAAAAGGGCGTCCTATATGCCGTCAAATACAGTATATGATAAAAAGAATCTGGATAAAAAATTAGATAAAAGAAAAAGATTTTTTTATTGGAAAATATTTTTATTTAAAAAAAATTCGTTTTAATCTAAATTTGTTTAACTCATTTTTGTAACTCATTTTTCATGAGTTAAAGATGAGTTTAAAAAATGAATACCCAACAAAAAATGAATAAAACAAAACTTCCTCGGCATAAAATTAACCCAACAAGCGTTGAAGTGCCGTAAAATCCAACCAAAAAACTAAAAAATTAGCCAACAAACTAAAAGCCTCGCTCATAGGCTCGTCGTTTAGTATGTACTCGTGCGTATGCAATGTATATGTGCATCAATATGCAATTAACATTAAATAGTTGAAAATTGCTTAATTCATTTTCAAAGTGAAAAATTGCTAGAAGACTTTTATTCATTTATGTTTTTTTCTGAGATTAAATGAATATAAGTGATAGGTGGGTGTGTTTAAACGTAAGAAGAAAAGGTTGAACAATTTTTATAGATTTTTTAAAGCAATGAACAACCTTTATAAAAAACATTTGACGCATGATGGCTTAATATATTTATATTATATATATATAATATATATATATGCCCGCCTAATTCATTAATATTAATTTTCAAAATTAGGTATGACTTAAAGTCAAATAAATACCTTAATTAACCACATATTCTCCCAAAAATTGTCGGCTAAGGTCATATTAAACACATTGTTTTTGTTTACTTCTCATATATATATATATATATATATATATATATATATATATATATATATATATATATATATATTGGAATTATTTAAATTATATCACCGGAGGCTCAAATTCGAATATAATACGACTCTACGAATTTGTCATCATTACAGATTCCTGAAATGTTCCATCTTCTTCTATTGTACGGTTGGACGTATTATATTTTTTAAAACTTTCGTTTGTAACCGGATCATTTTCCTGAACTTTTTTATTTATATACACCTTTCTTGCAAACTCTTTTGAGTTTTTTAATGATAAAAATGCTTATATTTTTAAAAAATAAAATTTATTGTATTTTAATATAAAATACACATTTTTAAAAAATTCTTTGAAAATTCCGGTACTGATCGAGTGCGTTCTGTGCCTCGTGATTAATGATATATTTATTTCGTTTTTCCGTTTACAATGTTGCTTTGATAAAGACCGGATATGGTTTGAAACAGATTTCTGTCAGCAAAACTTTAAAACATCCTGTTGTTTTTTCTACAAACTTTCTACACATATTGTCGGATTCATATCCATTTTACCTTTCATATATATATATATATATATATATATATATATATATATATATATATATAGATAGATAGATAGATAGATAGATAGATAGATAGAGTGTCTATGAAATCCTGTAATAGATTTAGAATGTAACAACAAAGATGGCAGTCATGTAGGAATGCAATAATCAAAACATACATAAATACTAATGCTTAAACTTTCATTCGTTTTACTAAATGATTCTATCATTGTACAACGTGAATTAAGTTTTCAATTTCAAAAACTGCTGCAAGACTTTAAGAACACCTTATATATATATATATATATATATATATATATATATATATATATATTATATATATATATTGTTGTATTTTCGTAGTTTCATCCGAACATACATACATACATACATACATACATACCAAGTGCTCTTTATATTATGTATAGATAGAACTCACGCAAGCACGTACGCATGCACATATAGAAAAATCATTTTTGAGTTGCATTCCTAATTCATCCTCTCTCTCTCTCTCTCTCTCTCTCTCTCTATATATATATATATATATATATATATATATATATATATATATAACACTGAGGCTGTCACAACAATTGTGAAAACGCGTCCGCCTATAAAGTGAAATGTTTTCTTAAGTAAATGAAATAATAATCACATGTATATACAAAATCAGACATGCATGTAAAGAAGACGTTATGTTTATGTATCTTTCTACACATGCAAATCACTCACATTTATTTGCATGTGGTAACACTTGATGGAGGCGCTCGTATTGTAACAACTAGCGTAGTAAGAAATGGACTCGGCTATTCGAGTTCAAATCCTGAATAAGACTGGTTCATTTCACATAGCGTTAATAGCCCTGGAAAAATATGAATCCACCTATTCTCCTTCCTTCTATAGATCAATAGTAGGTGTTATAGGTGATATAACCTATGTACATAAAGGAATGCGCCAACAACTACTATAAGTAGCAAGAACAATTGTGGCTTGAGACGAAGCAATGCGAGTCAGCTCGTAACTGTATGGTCGGACGCAATCTCCACTTTCTTTGCTACTTATAGTAGTTGTTGGCGCATTCCATTTATGTACATAGGTTATATCACCTATAACACCTACTATTGATCTATAGAAGGAAGGAGAATAGGTGGATTCATATTTTTCCAGGGGCATTAACGCTATGTGAAATGCAACCAGTCTTATTCAGGATTTGAACTCGAATAGCCGAGTCCATTTCTTACTACGCTAGTTGTTACAATACGAGCGCCTCCATCAAGTGTTACCACATGCAATAAATGTGAGTGTTTGCATGTGTAGAAAGATACATAAACATAACGTCTTCTTTACATGCATGTCTGATTTTGTATATACATGTGATTCATTATTTCATTACTTAAGAAAACATTTCACTTTATAGGCGGACGCGTTTTCACAATTTGTTGTGACAGCCTCAGTGTTATATATATATATATATATATATATATATATATATATATATTAGAGAGAGAGAGAGAGAGAGAGAGAGAGAGAGAGATGAATTAGGAATGCAACTCAAAATGATTTTTCTATATGTGCATGCGTACGTGCTTGCGTGAGTTCTATCTATACATATATAAGAGCACTTGGTATGTATGTATGTATGTATGTATGTATGTTCGGATGAAACTACGAAAATACAACAATATATATATATATATATATATATATATATATATATATATATATATATATAAGGTGTTCTTAAAGTCTTGCAGCAGTTTTGAAATTGAAAACTTAATTCACGTTGTACAAATGATAGAATCATTTAGTAAAAAACGAATGAAAGTTTAGCATTAGTATTTATGTATGTTTTGATTATTGCATTCCTACATGACTGCCATCTTTGTTGTTACATTCTAAATCTATTACAGGATTTCATAGACACTCTATCTATCTATCTATCTATCTATCTATCTATCTATATATATATATATATATATATATTATATATATATATATATATATATATGAAAGGTAAAATGGATATGAATCCGACAATATGTGTAGAAAGTTTTGTAGAAAAAACAACAGGATGTTTAAAGTTTTGCTGACAGAAATCTGTTTCAACCATATCCGGTCTTTATCAAAGCAACATTGTAAACGGAAAAACGAAATAAATATATCATTAATCACGAGGCACAGAACGCACTCGATCAGTACCGGAATTTTCAAAGAATTTTTAAAAAATGTGTATTTTATATTAAAAATACAATAAATTTTATTTTTTAAAATTATAAGCATTTTTATCATTAAAAAACTCAAAAGAGTTTGCAAGAAAGGTGTATATAAATATAAAAAAGTTCAGGAAAATGATCCGGTTACAAACGAAAGTTTAAAAAATATAATACGTCCAACCGTACAATAGAAGAAGATGGAACATTTCAGGAATCTGTAATGATGACAAATTCGTAGAGTCGTATTATATTCGAAATTTGAGCCTCCGGTGATATAATTTAAATAATTCCAATATATATATATATATATATATATATATATATATATATATATATATATATATATATATGAGAAGTAAACAAAAAACAATGTGTTTAATATGACCTTAGCCGACAATTTTTGGGAGAATATGTGGTTAATTAAAGGTATTTATTTGACTTTAAGTCATACCTAATTTTGAAAATTAATAATTAATGAATTAGGCGGGCATATATATATATATATATATATATATATATATATTAAGCCATCATGCGTCAAATGTTTTTTATAAAGGTTGTTCATTGCTTTAAAAATCTATAAAAATTGTTCAACCTTTTCTTCTTACGTTTAAACACACCCACCTATCACTTATAATTCATTTAATCTCAGAAAAAAACATAAATGAATAAAAGTCTTCTAGCAATTTTTCACTTTGAAAATTGAATTAAGCAATTTTCAACTATTTAATGTTAATTGCATATTGATGCACATATACATTGCATACGCACGAGTACATACTAAACGACGAGCCTATGAGCGAGGCTTTTAGTTTGTTGGCTAATTTTTTTAGTTTTTTGGTTGGATTTTACGGCACTTCAACGCTTGTTGGGTTATTTTATGCCGAGGAAGTTTTGTTTTATTCATTTTTGTTGGGTATTCAATTTTTTAAACTCATCTTTAACTCATGAAAAAATGAGTTACAAAAAAATGAGTTAAACAAATTTAGATTAAAACGAATTTTTTTTAATAAAATATTTTCCAATAAAAAAATCTTTTTCTTTTATCTAATTTTTTATCCAGATTCTTTTTAATCATATACTGTATTTGACGGCATATAGGACGCCCTTTTTTTCCAAAATTTTGGCTCAAAAAATTGCCCTACGTCTAATATATCGTAGGTGAAGTTTGAAGTTTTATTATTATTATTATTATTATTATTATTATTATTATTATTATTATTATTATTATTTCCTACTATTGAGATGTATAGTGTATGCTTATTGCTTACCTGTACTGCCAAATTGCTTTTATACAGCTATGTTTCTGCTAGTGTAATGCACAGCTAGACTGTTTTTAACAATATATGCTTAAATACACAAAAAACTCTTTTCTTGAATCTGACCTACTGAAATGGGGGTGCGTCTTATATGCCCGTGCGTCTTATATGCCCGTGCGTCTTATATGCCGTTAAATACGGTATATTTTTTTTAACTGAAAGTTTTAAACCAATAACTTTTTAAACTAATTTTTTGCTTCAAAACATTTTAATCAAATTTTTTTTTAACCAAATACTTTTTAACCAATAATTATTTTAACCAAATTTAATTCTTTTAACTAAAAAATTTTTTTCTTAACTAACACCTAATTTTTTAGGCGACGCTTTAAAAACGTTAACTGTATCCTCTGCAGAAGTTATAATTCCATCTCAAAGGAGGGGGGTCCTTACCAAGGGCGGTGACCGATACGAGACAGAGTTAAAGGAATACTTGCTGACATCATGACTTGATGATGATAATGATGATTGATCCCAAGACAACTACCTTTTATGTTAACTAATGAGACGCAAGAATTGGGTAATGGGTGTGGGTAGATTGTGTTCCGCCAATCTTTTTAAACGAAGATTACCTACCTTGAAATCCAACATACAATAACTTAGTCTTTTTTTAATCTTTCACTTGAGATTGAACCCCGGCTGATATCACTGGTGCGAGATATGGGACTATCCGTTCAGCGTTAGACATATTTACCAACCCCTCCACATGCGTCGGGTGTGACACAAGGTCAACTTTTAGCGGAATTTAACAGGCTTGAATTCAGAGTTTTCCTTCTCCTTGACTAGTTGCCTAACCACGATTAAAAAACTCAGTGTGCCCTACTATTTACTCATAGATGGAGGTAGAATATTTGGATGCATACCTTTCCCAGGGGTATTGGCACTATGTGAAATGAAAACAGCTTCGTCCAGGATTTTAACTCCTCACATCGTAACCATTACACCACACACCTTCACAGTTGAATTGAATTCAGAGTTTTCCTTCTCCTATACTGGTTGTTTAACCAAGGTTAAAGGGCCCAGTTGACCTTACTATTTACCCATAGCTAGAGGAAGATTAGTTGGATGCATACCTTTCCCATGGGTATTAGCACTATGTGAAATGCAAACAGCTCCATCCAGGATTTTAACTCATCTCATCGTGACCATTACACCACACACCCTCACAGGTGAATTGAATTCAGAGTTTTCCTTCTCCTAGACTTGTTGTCTTACCAAAGATAAAGAGTCCAGTAATTCCAACCATTTATCTAGAAGATGATTAAAAAATACTTTAAAAGTGAAATTTTGAAGCAAATATTTTTTAAATCTTTGCTCTAAAGTAAGTAAAAAAAAAGTAAAGTAGACGAAGTGGCCTATTGTCGGTATGTGCTAAGTTGGTGATGTTCGGTATCAAACCAGGGACCTTATGGTTCCTATATTTTGACTCAATTAATCAATTAACAATATTGAAAATCCGGAAAAGGTTTATTACTTTTTGTATAGGAATATAAATACTAGAGTCAACGCGCAGTTCTCCAACAGCATGACTAGCTACTTGACTAGTAGCGACTGGACTACGAATAGTACTAAGAATAACCTCGCGTGTTCGTACCTTAATATGTGTCCCATTGGACGAGGCCAACTATCTTCTAGCGGAAATATCTTCCCTTACAATACATAGTTATTTACTAAGCTTAATTAGGTTCAACACAAGACTAGAACTATGGGGTGCCCGGTGAGAATCGAACTCACTAACAACGGTCTGCTCATCTAGCTTGCTAAACATTACACCACCTGAGGTGCTCTTATTCGGCGATATAAGTTTCTTATTTTCCTGTGGATTAACAAAATATCCGCCCCCTCCCTCGATTTACGTTTAATCTGTCCCTCACCTTGTATATCCCCTGGTTGGATTTTAACCCGCCTGTACTAATCCGCCCCTCTTCGATTTGTTTTCATCTTGACAAAGTCTAATTCTTGGGTTGGCGGGCAGGTGTATACTGACCAGTGACAGATGGTTACTTTCTGCGCAAGTTTCCCGCCCTTTTTTGCGCCGGCCATGTTGGGCGATCCACATCGGCAGCTGACGACCGAAGAATACAAACAAACAAATAGAAAGCTTGAAGATTCAAGAATAAATGGCTCGACAAACAACCCGCACTGCCGCCGGCCAGAAACTTCGCACCCTCGCCCCCTCGCCTTTTCCATCCCCCACCCCCCTCTGAAAAGACAGAGGGATTTAATGAGAACCAGATGGACAGTTACAGCCACCGACTAGAATGATAGACTGGACATTGCTAGGCTTTGATAGTGGGAGTTGTTCAAGCTGCAAATATGGGTTTCAATGAGGAAATTAATGAATTGATGCACTTGTTTATACTTTTCAGTTGTTTATGTGTTTTTCAGGAAAAACAAGACTGACCGCCAGGACAGAAGGAACTTGTCCAAGTTTCAAATGAATATTTATATTCATTGATGATGATGATGATGATGATGATGATATCGTTTACAGCGATATCATCATCATCATCATCAGTGATCCCGTAACTTGATTTGGTCATGGAGACGCTTATCGTGTAGCATGTCTTTGCCAGATATATATATACAGGGTGCAGCATAAGTAACGCCCTTTGTTTAATTTGATTTTTTAATTAATCTTAATTAAATTAGTTAATTTAATTAAACAAAGGGCGTTACTTATGCCGCGCCCTGTATGCACACACACACACACATATATATGTGTGTGTGTGTGTGTGTGTGTGTATGTGTTGAAAAGAGAATATATATGTGTGTGTGTGTGTGTGTGTGTGTGTGTGTGTGTGTGTGTGTGTGTGTGAAAAGAGAAAAAAATATTGAATGGATAAAATAGGATATTTTGATTAATCTATTATTATTATTTCATTTCATTCTGTTATTTAAAAATAATAATAGATTGAATAATGTACACATGGATAAACTCCTGACCGAAACACGTGTAAGTTAAATTAAATAAAATATCCTATTTTATCCATTCAATACTTTCTTTCCTTTATTTCTCTTTTCAACATACCGTCGGATTCACTTCCATTTTCATTGTGCGGTAAAGAATAGAGGGGGGGGGATGTCGACAAAAGAACAAACTCAGACAAGTAGATGTAGGGAATATATTTCGCTGTGCCTTGAGCACGGTTTCTTCAGTTTTTATTTATATGAGCATCAAAAGACTGAAGCCGTGCTCAAGGCACAGCGAAATATATCCCCTACATCTACTTGTCTGAGTTTGTTCTTTTGTCCACATTTTTCCCTCTATTCTTTACCACATTCTGTCGGATTTACCCCAATCCTCCTGTCCTCATACATATATATATATATATATATATATATATATATATATATATATATATATAAGTAAAGAAATAACAAAAGACTTAGAGATTTAGCTTTATAGTCTATTTCAGGGAGCTTAGACAAATAGTCTAACTCTCCCGACTCATCAGATGCGTCAGGAGAGTTAGACTATTTGTCTAAGCTCCCTGAAATAGACTATAAAGCTAAATCTCTAAGTCTTTTGTTATTACTTTACTTATATATTTGCTCTGCGACTCTAACATTAAGAGCACACATTGAGCTCTCAAACTACGACAGGTTTTTTTTTAAATAAAACTCTTGTGTCGTAAGGAAGATTTCTTCTCTGGACTTTTGGATTATATATATATATATATATATATATATATATATATATTATATAGAGAGAGAGAGAGAGAGAGAGAGAGAGAGAGGGAGAAAAGTTTTTTTCTCTACCATGATTTCGATGTTCAATGTGGTACACCTTCAGGAGAACTAAAAATTATAGATAGCTACATTTTATATATACTTGTCTGGCTTGGAATTATTTTTATTTCTCTTTCTGTCAATTTAATTAGTTTGTGTGAATTTTAGTTTCTTTTTAAGTCTGGACTGTTTTCCTTTGAAACTAAAGATTTGCTTTCTATAAATTTATGTCTCCTTTATTCAGGCAAAAGTAATTTGTAATTCTATCTGTCACATATCTTCAACTCTCACCTCCTTTTTTTTCCTTTATTCATTTTGTTTATATTTTATTTGTGAATACTACTAGGTTTTTGGTAAATCTATTTAGTTGTCGTCGGGCGGCCTAATGTCGGTATCAGCCCGACAGCGAGGGAGTCTATCTCCTTTTTACTAGCGCTAGACCAAGGAGATTTTTTAGCGCCTCAGGTGGAGCGCCACACCTACCACCAGCTCTTCACTTTACCGCACAGATCCATGTGCTACTCATACGCTGAGTTGGCGAGGGCCGGTATCGAACCAGGAACCCTGCGATTCCTAGCCGAACGCTCTACCGACTGAGCTAACCTTTTTTTTATTCATTTATGTATTTCTTTTTAATCTATTATCAAGATATATCTTAAGGGAGGGGTTAATCTTAATGATACATTAATGATTTATGAATTTTATGGAAGCACTAAAAATAACTTAATAAATAACTATGTTCAAGCTTTAATTTTTTATGGTCCTTTGGATTTCTAAATATCAATAAAATCTAATTGTCTTCAACTGTTAAGGAGGCGCTGGGAATGTCACGGTTATCGTCGTCAGAAATAGTCACGGTCACAGGAGTTCAAGTCCTGGACAATTTGCATTTCACATAGCACTAATATCCTTGAGAATGGTGTGCATCCAATTAATCTCCCTCCAGCTATGGGCAAATAGTTGCGCAGACTGGGCTGTTTAGCATTGGTATAGCAACCGGTCTATAAGGAAAACTCAAATTCAAACATGTTAAAATCCGCTTTAAAATTGATCTTGTGTCGCATCCCGCTCGTGGCGGAGGGGTTGGGTAAATGCATTAAACTGTCAAGACTGACCACAGATATAAAAGCAATTTTCGACCGTATACCAACCCACGTGGGGTTATTTCTTGTTTAGAGGTCAGAGAATCACGTTCACTTTACATCTATATCTACATTTTGTGTGTAGTTGTTTCTAAAAAGATTTTTCACACAGTTATATATATATTTACCAACTCCTCCGCACGAGCAGGATGTGACACAAAGTCAATTTCTTAAGCGGAGTTCAACAGGTTTGAATTCAGAGTTTTCCTTCTCCTAGACCGGTTGCCTAACCAAGGTTAAAGAGCCCGGTCTGCCCTACTATTTATCCATAGCTGGAGGGAGAGTAGGATTCATACCTTTCCCAAGGGTATTAGCGCTAAGTGAAATGCAATTACCACATACCCATACTCACAGCTATATATCAAATACCCTTATCTAATACAAATAGGTCCCTTCCGTTCAATCCGCTGTCCTGGTCAAGCCCTAGTACCTATATGATTGTCCCAACCCTATTGTCTCTATAGGGAATGTGGAGCACCCATTCATCACCATTACTCCCAGGTCCACACTGGCACGGAGTGGTAGTGCCTACTATGGTCCCATCTATGAGTTCAATAAGAATTATTTAAATTTTATTAGAATTAGTGAAATAGATCTCTAATTAGGACTGAGCCTATTCTAGTAGTGACCACCCCAAGCGGATTTAACAGATTTGAATTCAAAGGTTTCCTTCTTCTTGTCTGGTTGCCAAACCAAAGTTAAAGAGCCTAGTCCACCCTACTATTTACTTATAGCTGGAGGGAGAGTAGTTGGATTCATACCTTTTCCAAGTGTATTAAGTAGAAGAAATGAGTTTTAAAAAGTTTTTAAAAATTGAGTTTAAAAAAAATGAGTAACTATCAAGAATGTATAAAACAAAACGTCTTTGGCATAAAATAACCCCCAAAGGGTTGACATGCCGTTAAAACCAACCAATCAACTAATACTAATAATTTTCACAGTTTTGTGATTTCAAGTATTCATATTTCATCATCATCATCATCATCATCATCGTCATTACCATCGTGTTGCGCGACCATCCCTATTAGTCATCGCTGCTGGCAGGTCTTCCGCGCATCATCCAGAACCCAAACAGAGCTGATTTATGTAGGATGTTGATGGTGTGTCCGTGTGTAGATGTCCTTAGGAGAACGTCACTTATGAGTTCATCTTTACAACTTTCCAGCATGTCTCATTCATCTCATCTGTATGGTTTGTGTACTAGGAGGTAGGAGACCATTCAGTTATTTTCTTGTGGGATACTACTACTAAGATTTGTTCAAGACAGCGAGCGACATCCTTCTCTAGAACCCATCTAGCTTTCTTTCTCCCAGCGCTTCATTAGGGTCCAGGTGGTGCAGCCGTATAGTAGCACTGATACAGCTACTACTTGGAAGAATTCTCGCTTTATCCTATCAGTGAGATCATACTTCCACGTGATGGATAATCTGACTATCGCAGTTCAAGTAACTAATAATGATTATTGGTTGGTTGTTTTGTTTTGTTTTTACGGCATATCAACCCTTTCCGAGTCATTTAATGCCGAATCAAGTCATTTTGATATCTTTTGCTTACAGTACTTGCTGTTGTTTAAATGGTCCCCCCATCTTAAGTATTGAACAGGCTCGTTGCTGCTTAACTTCGGTGATCTAACGGGAACCGGTGCTTTCAACGTAACTTGATCGTAAGCGGTAATGATAATACTTAGTAAACAATTATAGATTCAAGTAATTATTCTCAATACAAATAATTTACACACAGTTATATGGTATCAAGAATTCCCATCTAATACTAATAATTATGTTTCAAGTAATCATTTTTATTTAGTAATGGTCCTTTGTTTGCATACAGTTATATGGTTTTAAGTAACTAATAATAAGGCTTAATAAACGATTATAGCTTCAAGTAACTATTCTTGATACAAATAATTTAAAACTGAATCTAGTGGTGGAGTTTCAATTTTGGAGTTTTGAGAAGTGTGGAGTATCCCTTTATTGCCATTACTCCCAGGTCCACTCTGGTACAGAGTGGTTATACCTGTTAGGGTCCCATTTATTGGTTAAATAGGAAAAATGAGTTTTAGAAAATGTTTAAGTACCATATTTGACGGCATATAGGACGTACTTTTTTTCAAAAATTTTAGCCCCAAAAATTGCCCTGCGTCTTATACATCGTATGTGAAGTTTGAGACCGCCCGTAGGCCTAGGCTAATTTTCTCTATGATGCTCACTAACCCAGCTTGTGCTCAGTACTTTTACCTACCCTAAACTCCTTGCATCCTTATTTTATTGCTGGTATTGTTATAATCAAGGTTAACAGGAGCGTATGATAGACTGTTTTCAACAATATATGCTTAAATACACTAAAAACTTTTTTTCCTGAATCTGACCTGCTGAAATGGGGGTGCGTCTTATATGCCCGTGCGTCTTATATGCCGTCAAATACGGTAATTCAATTTTTTTAATGTTGAATATCCATCAAAAATTAATAAAACAAAACGTCGCCGGCAGAAAATGACCCAAGAAGGGTTGACATGCCGTAAATCTATCCAACCAACAAACCAACCAAAAAATAGTTAACTTACAGTTATATGGTATAATAAAGTATTCTCATCTAATACAAATAATTTTCAAAGAAATGTATTTGGCCCAACGACGAGACCCTAAATTTTTTTTTTAATTTAAAAACATTGGCAATGGGCGTACTTTCATTTTATGTTTATTTTTGTTTAAGGATACGCTTCTCTATTATATACTAAATGATATCCGTTTTAATTGTAGGATCTCTTATTCGAAACAATAAAATCGTGGTATCCGGTTTAAAAAAATAACCTTTTGTGAAATTCATAAGAGGGTACTTATTTATGAGTAATACAGTACCTAATAATATCCGTTTTGATTGTATAATGCCGGATAAAAAAATAATAAAATCACTAGCAAGACATGTGGATATAGCACAGTATGATAATCTAATTATTACAACGTTTGATAGGTTTACTTAAGAGCTATTGCCAAATAGTTCAATATGCAAAAAGTATAATAATATTGATTAAAATCTCTCTCTCTCTCTCTCTCTCTCTCTCTCTCTCACACACACACACCACACACACACACACACACACACGCACACACACACACACACACACACACTATTTTTCTTTCCTTCTTTTCATCTTTCCATTATGTTCGATTGAAACAGATTAACGTTATCGCTTCCTCACGACCACGCATCCCCTCTCTCTATCTTCACGTACTTTCTTTCTTTCTTTCTTTCTTTCTTATTATATTTTTCTATGTAGTATGTCCTTTTCTTCCCCTTTCTTTCTTTATAATAAAAACGGAATGGTCCATTATTTAGCTGAGGTGATGATACTCAAAAAAAAAAAAAGAATTCGGTGGATAAGCAACACCAGATAATCAGGATTTACATTTTTGCATTTCATCTTGGATCATTTAGACTGTCTCATTTTTTAACCAGAGGGTGTTACAAGATGATAACGGTCGTACGAACTCGAGTATTAATATATAGATATCTATGATAGTATGGAACATTCCCTTTGTTTTGAATTTGAAAATGGTAAAAAAATGAAAGAAAGAAAGAAGACAAATAACGAGGAGGAATACAAAAAAAAAGAATACAACTTTTAAAATGGGGGATTTTCTGTGGCTAAATGAGTTGTTTCAGCGCTTGATCAACGTTAAATATTTGTGGAATGATACTTAGGTTATCAAAATAATAGTCTCTGCTGGATTCATATATTTGTAGAGGTAGGAACTGCTTGAATAGACACTGTAATATATATTGATTGACTAGGATTAGAAAGAGTTACTTCTCTCTATAAATTCTATTGAATTAAGTAGCAATTATTGGAGTAAACGAAATGAGAGGTTATGGTGGTTTCAGCAAGCAGACGATGGAGAAAATTGCTTGGATGGACACCATGCGGCGAAGAGGACAGAATACGTTTCTTTTTTGTTTGATATTTTTAAAAGTATTTCGTATCTTTTTCTTTCTTTTGTATTTCACTATTTATTTCCTTTTTTATTACTTCCCTTACTTTTTTTCACATGTTTTTTATTTATTCTTCTATTTTATCATGTTTATTTTTTGTTTGTTTGTTTGTTTTTTTCTCTCCTGTAGCCTTTCTTATTCTTTATTTCTTCTTCTTTGCTTAGAGCCTTTCTTCTTCATTTATAGCCTTTCTTCTTTCTTTTTGTAACCTTTCTTTCTTGTTTTCATTCTTTTTTCTAATCTCTTGTTTTTCATGTTTTTTCTACTTGCTTCTTCTCTTGTAGCCTTTGTTTTCCTTCTCCCCCCCTTCTTCTTTGCTTATAGTTTTTCTTCATCATTTATAGAATCTCTTTTTCTTTCTTTTCTTTTTTAAACCCTTCTTCTCCTTCCTTTATAGCCTTTTTCTTTCTCTTTGTGACTTTTCTTTTTTTCTCTTTCTTTCTCATTCTTTTTTTTGTAATTTCTTTTTGCTTTCATTTTTTCTTCTTCTTGTTTCTTCTTCTTTCCTTAGCTTTTCTTCATAGCTTAGAGTCTTTCTTTTCCTTCATTTATAGCTTTTTCTTTGTCTTTATAGTCTTTCTTTCTTTTTCCTTTTTTCATTTCTCATTCTTTCTTCTAATTTTTTTTTTCAGTTTTTGTTCTTTTTCTTTTTCTCTTTTAGTATTTCTTTTTCTTTTTTCCTTTTCTTTTTTCCTTTTCTTTTTTGCTTTGGACCATTCATCTCTTTCATTTATAGCCTTTTTCTTTTTCTTTGTAACCTTTCTTTCTTGCTCCCCCCCCCCATTCTTTCTTGTAATCTTTTCTTTCGTGTTTTTCTTCTTGTTTATTTTTCTCTTGTAGTCTTTCTTTTCCCTTTTTTCCTTCTTTTTTCCTTCTTTTCTTAGAGCCTTTCTTCTCCTTCATTTATAGACTTTTTCTTTCTCTTTGTCGCCTTTCTCTTTCATTACGGTCAAGTAACGCTGAAAGCACCACATTCCATTATATCATTGAAGTTAAGCAGCAGAGAGTTTGTTCAATATCTAATTGGGTGACCACTTAAGAAGCAGCAGGTACTGAAAGCAACCCAAGCCCTTTGTTGATCAAAATGATTTGATTCGGCATTAACTGACTCGAAAAGGGTTGTCGTGCCGTAAAACAACTAACCAACCATTTTTTCTTTCTTCTCATCTGTTTTTTTTTTCTTTCCTGTTTCTTCTTCTCTTGGAACCTTTCTTTTTCCTTTATTTCTTTTTTTTCTTCTTCTTTGCTTGGAATCTTTCTTCTTCTTCTGTCATAGACTGATACTTTATCTTTGTCACCTCTCTTTTTTTTCTTTCTTTCTATCTTTCTTTCTTTCTTTCTCCTTCTTCGTTATTGGGTTATTTTTCATTCCCTTAGCTCGTTACCTTTCTTTTTTCTTTCTTTCTTTCTAGACATATTTGTTTCCCTTTCTTTCTTTCTGCCTTTCTTTCTTTCTTTCTTTCTTTCTCTTTCTTTCTTTCTTTCTCCTTCTTCATTATAGGTTTCTTTCTCTTTCTCTCAGCTCATTACCTTTCTTTCTTTCATCTCAATTTCTTGACATAATTCTTTCTTTCTTTCTTTCTTTCTTTCTTTCTTTCTTTCTTCATTTTCTTTCTTTCTCCTTCTTTGTTATAGGCTTACTTTTCATTTTCTTAGCTTGTCACCTTTCTTTTTTTCATTCATTTCTAGATATGTTTCTTTGTCTTTAACTTTCTTTCTTCTCTTTCTTTCTTTCTTTCTTTCTTTCTTTCTTTCTCCTTCTTCGTTATAAGCTTTATCCTTGATCTTTGTCACTTCTCCTTTTTTTCTTTCTATCTTTCTATCTTTCTGTCTCTCTTTCGCCTTCTTCATTTTTGGCTTCTTTTTCATTCCCTTAGCTTGTCACCTTTCTTTTTTCTTTCTTCATTTCTATACATATTTCTTTCTCTTTCCCTTTCTTTCTTTCTTTCTTTTTTCTTTCTTTTTCCTTCTTCGTTGTAAGCTTCTTTTTTCTTTCTCTCAGCTCATCACCTTTCTTTCTTTCTCATTTCCTTTCTTTCTTTCTTTCTTTCTTTCTTTCTTTCTCCTTCTTCATTATAAGTTTCTTTTTCTTTCTCTTTTGACTTTTCTCTCTTTATATTTCTTCCGTTGTAAATGTTCTCTTTTTTTCCTTTTGATTCTTCACTTTTAGCAAATCTTTTTTTTTTCGTCTATCCCATTTTTATATCCTATAAAGGAATTTCCTTTTTTGCTGTCCCCATTTTCCGGTGTGTGTGTGTGTGTGTGTGTGTGTGTGTGTGTGTGTGTGTGTGCCTGTTTAGTTATTTCTCTATAAATTCCTTTAAATTGAGTAGCAATTATTATAGTAAACGAATTTGAGTGGCTATGGTGATTTCATCTACCAAACAATGGACTCTATTGCTTCAATGTTACACCGTGCGGCGTATTTGTCTATTGGACGGAATGGAATCTTTTTTTCCTTTTTTTCTTAAAAAAAAAGTACTTCGTATCTTTTTCTCTCTTGTATATTTCACTTCATTTTCCTTTCCATTTTTTTTACTTCCTTTTTTGCCAATGAATATTCGTTCTTTTTCGAATTGTTTGCTTCATGTTCTTTTTTTTTATTATTATTTCTTCTTCTCTTGTAGACTTCCTTTTTTTTCTTCTTCATTGATTGGAGACTTTCTTCTTCATTTATTGACTGTTTTTTTCTCTTTGTGGCCTTTCTCTCTTCTTTCTTTCTTTCTTTCTTTTTTCTTTTTTTCTTTCTCCTTCATTCTTCTAATCTCTTTTTTCGTGTTTTTTCTTATTGTTTCTTCTTCTTTAATTATAGCCTTTTTTTCTTTTCTTCGTCTTCTTTGCTTGGTGCCTTTATTCTTAAATTATAGACAGCTTCTTTCACTTTGTCCCCTTTCTTTCTTTCTTTCTTTCTTTCTTTCTTTCATCATCTTTCTTTCTTTCTTCTTCTTCTTTGTTATAGGCTTAACATTCATTACTTCAGCTCATCACCTTTCCTTCTTCTTTATCATTTCTAGATATATTTCTTTCTCTTTCCCTTTCTTTTTTTCTTTCTTTCTTTCTTTATTTATTTTATTCTTTCTTTCTTTCATTCATTCTTTTTTTCTTCTCTTCTTGTTATAGGCTTAACATTCATTACTTCAGCTCATCACCTTTCCTTCTTCTTTATTCATTTCTAGATATATTTCTTTCTCTTTCCCTTTCTTTCTTTCTTTCTTTCTTTCTTTCTATGTCTTCGTTATAGACTTCTTTTTCTTTATCTTAACACATCACCTTTCTTTCATTTATCTTCATATCTATACATATTTTCCCTTTTCCCCTCTCTTTTCTTCTTTCTTTCTTTCCTTCTTTCTTTCTTTCTTTCTCCTTTTTCGTCAGAGACTTTTTTTCTTTCTCTTAACTCCTTTTTCGTCAGAGACTTTTTTTCTTTCTCTTAACTCATCACATTTCTCTCTTTCTTTCATCTTCCTTTCTCGACACATTTCTTCCATTTTTCCTTTCTTTCTTTCTTTCTTTCTCCGTCTTCGTTATAGGCTTCTTTTTTCTCTCTCCTAACACATCACCTTTCTTTCTTTTGTCTTCTATATATACTTTTCCTTTTTCCCTTTCTTTCCTTCTTTCTTTATTTCTTTTTCCTTCTCCGTCAGAAGTTTCTTTTACTTTCTATTAACTCTTCTTACCTTTCTCTCTTTTCTTTCCTTGTCATATTTCTTTCTTTTTCTTTTTCGACCTCTCTTTCTTTTTTTACTTCTTCTCTTGTAAATATTCTCTCTTTTTTCCCCTTTGATTCTTAACATTTAGCTTATCCTTTTTTCCAGACTCTCTTTTGTTATCACACAAAACAGTTTCCCTTTTTTTTTTTACAATTCACAATTTCCCGCTGTGTATTTGCGTTTAATTTGAATGTTTTTCTTGGGTTTCCATTGGTTGTTTTCTTTTCTTGTAGTTGTCTCACTTTTATAGTCTTTCATTTTTCCTTCTTCTTTATTTAAGTTTCGTCTTTTCTTTTCTAATTTTCTTCTCTTTATCATTTGTTTGATATTTTGTAGTCTTTTAACTAAACTCAACAACTCTCCTCTGGTGCCGCTGGCCAATGCTTCATGCCCACCACGGCCACCAAGAACATCCTCAGTGATCTATTACCGATTCCACTATTTCGTTTACCAATTCTTTTTATTTCTTTCTTTTGGTGTTTTATTTTACGTTCTTTGACGCGGACATTTTGTTCTTCTTTCTTTCTTTTTTCTTTTTTTCTTTTTAACTTTATGCTTTGAGTAAAACTTTACTAGCTTTTTTTGTATTTTTATTATTTATTTTTTTCAGTACTTTTTTCTTTTCGTGAGCACCTCACACATGTTAATGATAAGCAAGCCATCCTAACGGATCACCTCTAGTGAGGTATATTCTCACTGGGTGCTCCATAGTCATAGTCTTCCCTTTTCACCATGATAGTCTTTCCTTTTATATTTCTCTATTTCTCTTTCTCTCTCTCCCACTTCCCTCTATCTCTCTATCTCTCTCTCTTCTCTCTCTATATATATATATATATATATATATATATAATATAGCTATCTCTTTTTCTTTCTTTCTTTCTTTCTTTCTTTCTCTCTCTCTCTCTCTCTCTCTCTCCCTCTCTCTCTCTCTCTCTCTCTCTCTCTCTCTCTCTCTCTCTCTCTCTCTCTCTCACACACACACACACATAGTCACTTCCTTTCTCCCCACTACTATTTCCTTTTATGTTTCCTTCTTTTTCTTTGTTGCTCTTTATTTCATTCTCTCTCTCTCTCTCTCTCTCTCTCTCTCTCTCTCTCTCTCTCTCTCTCTCTCTCTCTCTCTTCATTATTTCTCGCTCTCTTTTTTATATCTTCTTTCTTTCTTCCTCTTCTCCCTCCCTTTCCTTTCTCACCACGACACTATTCGAATCCACGTTTCTTTCTCGTCCTCCATTCTTGCAAACCCGAGCAGTTTTAAATAGTGGGTCAAAGCCTCTGCGGGGGGTGGCCTGAAGAAAATAAGGAATATCAGAAAAAAGGCGGTCTGAACAGAGGCATAAGAGGGAAAGGCTTAAAAATTGGGATGATTGGGGTCAGAGTTCAGTGGAATGAAGTTGGGTATAGGATGGTATGTCGTTATCAACAGACAGGGGGGTCAGTGGTTGGCTGCAGGCATGAAAAGGAGAACTTCAAAGTAGGACCGCAATTATGGTGGGCATGGCGAAAAGGTGCGCAAACTAAGAGGGAAATTAACAGAAGAAGAAGAAGAAGAAGAAGAAGAAGAAGAAGAAGAAGAAGAAGAAGAAGAAGAAGAAGAAAGAGAGGTGGGAAAAGAAGTAACATTGAAATGAGCGGGTGGAAGGTAAAATTGCAAGAAGAGAAATGAAGAAAGAAGTAACACTATTAGCTGTAGAAAAAGAAGAAAAATGGTAATGAGAGAGACAGAGACAGAGACAGAAAAAGAAAGAATAACATAAAGAAAAGGAAGGAAAAGGGGAATACAGGAGAAGAAAAGATAGAAGTAGAAAGAGTGGGAAAAGATCGAAAAAGGAGTTAAAAGAAGGAATAGTAGTGGACATGAGAGAACGAAGAAGAAGAAGAAGAAGAAGAAGAAGAAGAAGAAGAAGAAGAAGAAGAAGAAGAAGAAGAAGAGAAGAAGAAGAAGAAGAAGAAAAGAAGAATCTGTTAATAAAGAGAGAGAATAAAATCGTCTGGAATCAGTACAAAGAACATGATTTAAGGATCTATGCTGAAAAACTGCGCTAAGAGGAATTGTACAAAAAAGAGGAAGAGTGAAAAGAGAGAGAAAGAGAGAGAGAGAGAGAGAGAGAGAGAGAGAGAGAGAGAGAGATAGGCTAAAGAGAAGGCAAAGAAGACAAAGAAGAAGGCAAAGAAGGCAAAGAAGAAGAAGAAGAAGAAGAAGAAGAAGAAGAAGAAGAAGAAGAAGAAGAAGAAGAAGAAGAAGAAGAAGAAGAAGAAAAAGGTGATCGAAAAAAGACATTGTGAAAATAAAAAAGTATGATATTAATTAAAGTAAAAAAATATAATTAAGGCAAAGGTTTGGTTTGATTTCTTTATTTAGTGACATATCAAACTTGATGTGTTATTTAATGCCGAAGCCATCCTTATAGAAGAACAGTAGTGGCAATATTTAAATATCATAGCTTGGGGGAGGAGGAAGTTCGTACTTTTCCAAACGGTATTAGTTCGAAAGTGAACGTAATACGCGCGACTGGAGTTCGAACTCTCTAACTACGATGTTGCAGTCCTGGATGCTAACCGCTTCCCCCACCCATTGTGAGGGAAAGGGAACAATTAAGTGAATGATAAAATGAAAGAAGACATAAAGCGAAGGAAGAAAACAGCGAAGAAGCATCAAAGGTAAAAGAGCGGGAAACGAATGAAAATGAAGAAAGTGAGTTAGAAAGGAATTGAAGAACATGGACGCCAGAATGAAACAAGAGAAAGCAGACAAGGTTCAGAGAAGTCATCTTTCTTTCTTTCATGTTCTTTCTTTCTCTTTCTTTTTTTCTTTCTTTCTTTCTTATTCCCATTCTTTCTCTCTTTTTATTTCTGCTTGATTATCTTTCTTTCATTCATTCTTTCATTCATACTTTTCTCTTTCTTTCTTTCTTTTCTTTCTTTCTTTCTTTTTCTCTTTTTTATTTCTGATTCAATTTCTTTCTTTCTTTCTTTTTTCCTTTTCTCTTTTTTATTTCTGATTCACTTTCTTTCTTTCTTTCTTTCTTTTTTCCTTTTCTCTTTTTTATTTCTGATTCACTTTCTTTCTTTCTTTTTTTCTTTCTTTCTTTCTTTCTTTCTATTTCTGATTCCCTTTCTTTCTTTCTTTCTTTCTTTTCCTTTCTGTTTGCCTTTATTTCATTCATTCATTCTTTCTTACTTTTCTCTCTTTATTTCTGTTTTCCTTTCATTTTCTTCTACGCTTTCTTTCTTTCTTTCTTTCTTTCTTTCTTTCTTTTGCGAACAATTTCCATTCTTCTTTGAATTGACTTTCTTCCCTGTAGTCACTGCCATTTCTCTTTGATTTTAGCACAAAGGTAAAAGCAATGCCAAATTCTTAAAATGGTTGACGAAAACCAAGGAACCATAGAAGCAACGGGAACACAAGGACATTACAGTGGTGAAAATAGTCAGTACGATAGCGTTGGTAGCAAGATGGCGGCATCGCCAACAATGGAATTATTCGTGGATATCGTGTCGGTGTTTGTACAGTGATAGAGGATTCGACAGACAGGAGATGAAAGCGCGGCAATTGCACTGTAGAGTAGGTCGATTTTGAATCTGTAATCTATCCAATTAAGCGAAAGGTGCAAATTGACATAAAAAAATACCACTCAAAATATGGTTATTTCCTAGTTGAGTAACATGAGTGACAAAAAAAAATCAGAATCCAAATTATTTATTTATTTTCCCATTAAACTAACCCTAAACCCCAATCCTAACCCTAACCCTAACACTTGTTGGACTTAAACTTTTAAAAAAATTAACAGTTTTATTTCAAAATGTGTGGGTTCTGTTTATGTTACTATAATGTTACTCAACTAGGAGGGGTTAGGGTTAGGGTTAGGGTTTAGGGTTAGGGTTTAGTGTTAGGGTTGGGGTTTAGGGTTAGTTTAATGGGAAAATAGATAATTTGGGTTCTGTTTTTTTCTGGGTCACCCTATAATATCATGTTACTCAATTAGAAAATAACCCAAAATATTTTCTTCAAAAGTTTTTCTTCATTTGAGGAATTTTAAAGACTAAAATAATCGTAAATTGGTTATGGTTTCGGTGTTACCCGAAAATATAAGTCGGTCAAATTAAAACCTGGTTTTGAAGAAAACGAATGTAGAAAATATGTTTGATAATTGTTATTTTATTACAATGTCTATAATGATCTCGATGAATCGAATTTAAAAAAAAAAATAAACACTGTAAAATGTATAATTCAAAATACAATATTTTACTTTTATTTATTTAATTGTTGTATATTTTGGCAGCAAGTTATTTTGTAGGCAGGTGTTATTAAACAACACGTAACATTTCTTTTTCATGATCTTGATTTGTATCTTTTCCAGTCTTCTGACTAATGTTAGAATCTAGTTGAAATGGGATTTTCCCATACTATCAACCCATATTTGCGTATGTTTAACATGTGGACCGATAGAAAATATCTTCCTAAACACGACTTAACTTTTATGAATACAAAAATAATTAAATCTATTGTATCTTATAATAAAATAGACTCAATTATTTTAAAAAGGAAAACTCAATAATTCTTTATTTTTAAAGTTATTTTCTTTTATTGACGTTGTCGAGAATAGATGATATTCCCTCTAAGAATAAAATGGACCGTTCTATTTTAATATAATCCTTGAAGGTGACCCTATTGACGGACCATGAAACCGGTGTTCCTAGTTTGAATTTTGGTTGAAGCTGCTTGTTTACGTCATTTCTCCCTAATATCATTAGGGAAGGCATGAATCTACTTCGCCCTGCATGGCGTCAGATATTATTGTGATTCGAGTATCAGAGTTAACAGAGAAATAATAGGAAGAAACAAAAACGCGTATTAAGGATAGGGGAAAATATCTTATTGGTCGGCTTCTCCACTATCTGGCACTTTAAATCATCATAATCGACAACTGATGGCTGCTCGTTTCTGAGATTTGTGTCCGCTGTTTAAAGTCGGTGGAGTGCCCAAGCCACCTTGGTATACCTGGAAATGACAGGGATCATTCGGAAGCAAAGAAAGTTATGAAAGACACAATAACAAAAACAAAAAAATATCATATACTGATTATAAAATAGTTGTGAAATAAATTATCATTAAAAAATGGTAAAATCATTGGAATGCACTCATGAAACCTACCAATGGAGATTGGAACTTAAAATACAACAAAAATAGAAGAAAACAGGTTGTACTGACCCACCTTCACCACACCTACATCACCCATCATCATTTACTAGAGGGCACAGAATCCCCAATATGTACTACATGCCAAGAGAGATTTACAGTAAAGCAAGGATTTACCGTGAAACACAGACTGCTAGAGCGTGTAGACTTTGATCTAGTGCGAACAAAATACTACCAAGCGAGTAATTTGAAAGAACTTTTCACGAAGATCATCCAGGATTTCACATTTCCTAAAAGAAGTGGGATTATACTAAAAAATATGAGTAATTGAACAATAGTTCATATATATATATATATATATATATATATATATATATATATATATATATATATATATATATATATACATTTGTTTTCTACCTAACTATCGCTACGAATCCAAAACGTAGTCAGCATTAAATGATCCACCGAGGTTGAAATGCCGTAAAACAAAACAAAACAAAACAAAACAAAAAGGAGTGACCTATTGTCAGTATCAGCCGGACATCGAGGGGGTCAATCCCCTTTTTGCTCGTGCTAGAATAGGGGGATTGTTGCGTCTAAGGAGGAACACAACAACTATCATTAGCTCCCTACTTTAAGGCTCAGATCCCGCGCTGAGTTTGGGAGGACCGGTATCGAACCCGGAACCTTGTGGTTTCTAGGCCAATAATAATGTTATTACTACAAATAACTCACGTGTAATCTTTATATCTTTCATTTGAACGACATCATACAAAAGTTTTAGCATCATAGCCCTGGCCAATGCCAATTCTTGATTCATCACTGAATATCACATTCATCCAATTGTCCACACACCATGATTGTTTTTCTTTAGTCCACTTTAACCTCATTTTTTTATGTCTCCGTACCTAACAATTATATGTTTGAAGCATTTACATGTTCGTACATGTTTTCGGGTGTTTGTTGCTACGGATCAGGAAGAAACCCATTCTCTTTATATCCCTGGCGCCTGCTTCAGCACTGCTGGGGTCTGGACAGTCTCGGCTCTTCGAATATTCGATTTCCCTCTTCTCGTCCTTCGAAACTTTGGAATGGGACTCGGTTCGTCTGTTGTTGGGTAAACCGAAAAGTTTACGCACTTTTCGCTGTCAAACAACGCGAGGAACGTTTTATTCTAAACTAATTTCATTTTTATTTTATTTTGACAAATTATATTAGCATTCATTTTTTAAATTTTCAAATTTGGCGTATTTTTGTTTATTGATTCTATTGTTACACAATGAATAGGCATAGCCTATCATTTTTGTAATGTGGTGTATGAATCCCTTCATCTCCCAGCAGGCCGGCTTAGCTCAGTCGTTAGAGTGTCCGGCTGGGAACCTCGAGGTTCCTGGTTCGATCCCGGCCCTCGCCAACTCAGCGTATGAGTAGCACATAGATATGTGCGGTAAAGTGAGGAGCTGATGGTAGGAGTGGCCTCAGACATTCAAACAATCTCCTTGATCTAGAGCTAGTGAAAAGGGGATAGACTCTGTTAAGTTTTTATGGGCCATCCTTTGGCCTTCAAGCAAGAGCGCTTGTCCAGCAAAAATCCTTTGGTAATCCTCTGATAAAAAATCCTGAGTATTGCAAGTTCCTTCGTCAATGGTCGCAAGTATACTGTGAAATAATCAGTGTTTAAGTAGTTAATCAGCCGAAAATTATGGTTGCTGATTGATCACGTGACCTCGCCTAGTCTATAAATTCAGGGTGGGAATTGGAGCACAACTTATATCACAAAAACTCCAACAGACTCACTCGCTGTCTGGAAGTTACCGACTTTAGGCCACCCCGACGACTTTACTTACTTACTTATTGTTCTTCTACAAGATGACTTCGGCATTAGATAACACATGAAGGTCAATATGCCATTAAACAAAGAGATAAAACCAAAACAAAGCAAACCAGGACACTAATAAGTTTTTTTATGATTATTGTGTGAATCAGGACAAGCGTAAGTAAATCAAAAAGAGATTATCACTACTGAAATTGGCTAGACTCCTGGTGCCTACTTCATCACTGCCAAGGTCTTGACAGTCTCAGCTCTTCGAATATTCAGTTTCCTTGTTCTTGTCTTTCGAAACTTTGGAATAAACCTCGGTGCGTCTGTTGTTGGGTAACCTAAAACCTTTACACTCTTTTCACTGTTAAACAACAAGAGAAACGTTTTATTTTAAACTAATTTCATTCGAAATAATAATTTTCATTTTATTTTGACAAATTATATTAGCATTCATTTTTTCTGCATTTAGTAGTGAAGTTCCAATTCTGGAGTTTTGGGGAATAGGGAGTACCCTTTCATCGCCATTACATCAGGTCAACTCTGACTCGGAGTGGTAGTACCTGTTAGGGTCCTATCTATGGGTTAAATAGAAAAAAATGAGTTTAAGAATATTGCTTTAAAAAACATTGAGTTTAAATTTTTTTGAATTAAATACCCATCAAGAATGAATAAAATAAAATGTCTTCGGCACAAAATAACGCAACAAGATTGAAATGCTATAAAATCCAACCAACTAACAAACTATTAGTTTTTAAATTTTTCAAATATCGCGTATTTTTCTTGATTCTATCGTTTTGTAATGTAGTGTAGAATTTTTTAAAAAAGCGTTTAACTATTTAACTGAACCTATTGAAAATCACCATGAATTTTAGTGACAGGCCTTGACCTAAATTGACATCGAACACTACGCACTCATTGGTTGAGAAAGTCGCGTAACCGAGGAACGTATGGGAAAATTAGTATGAGAATCCGTTGGTGATCCTTCGGGTTTGTACACGTAATCTGCGTCTGCTGGTTTCTTCCTCTGCCGTTGAGTTAAAATAGGAATCAGAAAATGAAAACTAACGTGTACATCAAAAAGAAATGTCTCCGTGTTTATGATTAAGACAT
>CM042149.1:47645754-47648254 GCA_023376005.1 Doryteuthis pealeii | reverse complement strand
TATTAAGATCATGTCGTTACAGACTCCTCAGGCTCAAAATCCTTACCTACAACCACACGCTACACTACCCACACTGTTCATCATCCCCTAAACTAAGGAGTCAATCCTGTGTGTTACACCGAAAGATGCTAACTCACTTGGTCTAGGCCTCTGACCTTGGTGCCACAAACACGAACGCTTTTCAACATAGAAAACTTTTTGATTTCTTTCCTTTTTTTCCTTTATTTATTTTTTTGTATACACATCTTACATTTTTTCTTACTTGTTATCGTACTTCACGTATTTTTCGCCTTTAGGTTCCTGGCGCCGTCCGATACGATTTCAAGTTGTCGCTAGTGTAAAGTGAGATGAAGCAAGGTTGATTTATACCGAGCACCTTTGTACAGATACATACACACACACTCGCGCATGCGCATACAAGTAAAAAAAAAAGAAAAAGAAAAAGAAAAGAAAAGAGAGGGACAAAAGAAAAAAAAACTAACTTTACTTACATGAATAAACAAAGATCTTGAGCGCCTAACGTAATAAAACGATGGTTAGCAAGTACATCTCACGTGGCCTCTCGCTGTTGGAATTCATCGCCCCTCTAGGGTCGTCTTGTGCCAGACGAAATTAAGGTTAATTTATATCTCAGTCGGTAGAGCGTCCGACTAGGAACCACAAGGTTCCAGTTTAGATACCGGCCCTCGCCAACTCAGCGTATATGAGTAGCACAGGGATATGTGCGGTAAAGTAAGGGGCTGATGGTAGGTGTGGCACTCCACCTCAGACGCTAAAAAACAATCTCCTTGGTCTAGCACTAGTGAAAAGGGGTTAGACTCCTTTGCTGTCTGGGTGATACCGACTTTAGGTCACCCCGACGAATTTACTTTTTACTTTAAGGTCTGCAAAATATTTAGAAATTACAGAAACGTTTATTGTCTATTGTCAATAATTTTTACATCATTTTAAACTTTGAACATGTATCTCTGTTTCTACCTCATCGCCATTTCGGTCGATGCATTTTTGTAGGTGCTATAACAGTTTTTGTATACGCATATCATACCAGCTCAGCACAATGTCATTGAGGAAGCCTTAAATCTCACCGTCGTTGCAAACTCCCTACACCCCTTGCGAACGTTTTTGACCCCCATACATGACTCTTCATACACTCACTTTAATTGTTCAGTGAATTTCAATGTAATAACTTTTGTGTTCTAGAACGTAATGACTGTCGCGAATTTCACACTAGGTAGTGGCGACAATAGGAAGCTTCATCAGAAACGACTGGCAAGCCAAAACTGAACGTGTCAGCGAGGCATGAGCAGGGACAAACGAAGGTGCCAGCATGCAAAAACACAACAGTGGTGCCAATAGCCACCCGAAAAAATTTCCCTGCATCCACAGAGCTTTTTACTTTTAGGATTACGATCGTATATATATATATATATATATATATATATATATATATATGAGCAATTCCATGTCAAATCATCCAGACCATGTCACCCAGCCCCTTCAATTTTTCTGAAATTTTGTACTATTTGTGGACTATGTTAAAGTTAGACAATCTCCAAAATTTGAGCTTCCAATTCCCCAAAATTAGCGGAGTTATGTCGATTTTTAGCTCTCCAAATTTGAGGGGGGTCCCGAAAAATAGCGACTTTTGGTAACCTATTTTTGACAAAAATAGATTACAAAAAGTCGCCATTTTCGCAAAAAAAATACAAGATTTGGATATCTAAAATCGATATAACTCCGCCAATTTTTGGAATTGGAAGGTCTAATTTTGGGGATTGTCTAACGTTAACATAGTTCACACCTGGAAAAATTTTCAGAAAAAATGAAGGGAGTGGGTAACAATTTGACTTTTTTCTGGATGATTTGACATGGATGGATTACCCTGATACAACTAATCTATTATTCTAACAAATGGTAATAGTACTGGTAGTCTACATCGTCTGGTTAAATATCAACTCCCACACATAAGACGCAGAAGATTCTTTTTAAATATGTTATATGTTTTATATAACATCAAATCAGAGGAGGCGTTTGTTGTATAATGGTTATCGTCGTAGGAAATGAACACGGTGAGCCGAGAGGATGCTGTTTGTAATTCACAGAGCGCTAATAAACATGGAAAAGAATGAAAAGATAACTTCGTTTGTGTCCGTTTTTATTCACCCCAAGAAAACTTGTTCACATTCATTACCTGGGCCACGAATCTGGGGAATTAGTCGGACCATAGATAGAAATCATCAACTGCTTCCTTCAGCGATTCTCAACAAACTAAAGTTTTAATCTAACTTCTAAATTTCTCGATCCCCTAACTAAGATTATCCAAATACACCAAGTTCTCAAATGATCCTTGGATCATTACCCGTCAATCAAACTCATTTGTATGTGGATTACTTAGCTTTTTTTCTTCTTTTTTTTTTCCTATTCATATTATAGCATTCAGGAAATTTCAAATATTATCTCGAATACCAATCATGTCATATTTTTAAATAAAACGCTGATA
>CM042149.1:47580754-47643254 GCA_023376005.1 Doryteuthis pealeii | reverse complement strand
TATGAGTTGAACATGGCAGATTCGAATTGAATATGTGACACGGTCTTTATTTTTAAAACAAATTAAAATTAAGAAACAAATCCTATATATCTGCATGTAAGTAATTAATTCATTTTGGCACAAGGCTATAACGTGACAGAATAGAACGTACGACTTTTTTTATTTATCATTTAATTTTTGCTCCTTTTTTATCCAAACTCACTCGGTTTGGCTTCTTGGGTTTCCAGTCGACAGATTAGTTGGTTGGTTGGTTGGTTGGTTGGTTGGCTGATTGGTTGGATTTTACGGCATGTCAACCCTTGTTGGGTTATTTTATGTTGTGTTTTATTCATTCTTGATGGTATTCATTTTTTTCAAAAACTCAATTTTATTTTAAACACATTTTATTTAAATTCTATTTAACCCATAGGTGGGACCCTAACAGGTACTACCACTGCGGATCAGGGTGGATCTGGGAACAATAACGATGAAGGGGTATTCTATATTCCTCAGAGAAATTCCCTAGAAAACCATCAGGTAGAGTTTAACATCATACCCAGGACACAAAGACCCTCAGACACCCCCTTCTAGCACATATATGACAAAAAGGGATGGGGGAGTGCCATAAGGGCAATAGGGTTGGGACAATCATATAGGTGCTAGGGCTTGACATTACCAGCCAATTAGCTCCGACCGAGTCTTTGTAAGGACCAAAATAAAGTGTTGCCTGTCATAGACTGCACAGCAACCAGGGTTCCATCCTTAGAGCATCACGGGTGTCTACCCACGGCCAACAAGTGGCAGAGGTGCAGTCGGCGTATTCTAAAGCCCTAATCGGGGCTCCACATCGTGGTACAATAGATTTTAGGACTATTTTATTAATCGTTTCATTTTTAGCTCATTTTTTATTCCAACTCACTCGTTTTGGTTTCTTTGGTTTCCAGTCGAGAGAGCGTCCACCTTGGAACCACAAGGTTCCGGGTTCGATACCGGCCCTCACCGCATAAATAACATGTGGCGTAGGTGTGGTGCTCCATTTCAGATGCAAAAAACAGTCTTCCTGGTCTAGCGCTAGGGAAAAGATAGATTCCTCCGATGTTCGGCTGATACCGACAATAGGTCATTCTGACAACTTTTTTTACTTCGTGAGTTGTTTAATGCCAAAGCTATCTACCTCACCCACGCACAATCTATAAAACTATCTATCACTGGCAATTATAAGCAGACAGGGTGGGTATTTTTATTTATATGAGGATCTACGCGATAGACCCTGGAATAGAAAGGGGCCCAAAAAAGATTGAATCTCCAGATGTAATTTTATTAGCAGAAATTACAGTGTATTCTAAGCCCCGTCGACATGCCGTGAATATTTTGATTTAAAAAAAAACGTGCAGTGGCAGTGCGTGATAGCCACAAAAATAATGAAGATGCAAAAGAAAATAAGAAGACTGAAAAATATTGGGGAAAAAATGGAAATAGATAATTTCTCACCTAACCATATTAATTAATACACTGGTAAATCTCTACCTACCTCTGAAGATTTGACGTACGTCACTCTAAATGGAAGGATGAGTTAGAAGTGAGGTAAGACCTGAACCTCCCATACCCATGCTTACGTGCATTTAATTCAACGATCAGCAGGCGAACCTGTCCGGGAAATTAATTCTTAGCACACCAGCTTTCCCCACTACGATGTTAACAACTTGTCTCGAGGTTCCTGGTTCGATTCCGGCCCTCGCCAACTCAGCGTATGAATAGCACATGGATATGTGCGATAAAGTGGGGAGCTGATGGTAGGTGTGGCGGTCCACCTCAGACGCTAAAATAATCTCCTTGGTCTAGCGCTAGTGAAAATCTGATAGACTCTCTCGCTGTATGGTTCATACCAACATTAGGCCGCCCGGACGATTTTACTTACTTACAGCATTGTACCAAAAGCGACACTGGAACTAATGTAGCAATTCGATAACTTCGCATATAAATGGTTTGTCAACCTGCTAGCAACAGGAAGAAAAAACTGTTATGGATAGTAACTTTTGGGTTCAAACCCTGGACTAGTGAGACTCCACCGAAAAACTAACAAAATCACGAGATACGAGCCACACCTAGATTTTACACACACACACACACACACACACACACAGATAGAGAGAGAGAGAGAGAGAGAGAGAGAGAGAGAGAGAGAGAGAGAGAGAGAGAGAGAGAGAGAGGGTGTATAAAAAAAAGTATCGATAGAAGCTAAAAATAGAAGAAAAATGGAACGTTAATTTTTTTCAGAATACAAGCTGTGCAAAAAATACCAAGTTTAAAACTGTATTTACCAAGATACAAAGGAAGAATGAATGGAACATTATTTTTTTAGAATACAAGGTGTGTTAAAAAGTACAAAAATCTCGATATTTTTTGACACACATTATATATATATATATATATATATATATATATATATAAAGTAATGATAGCATAGACCCAGAGTCAACACCACTTAGTGACTATCAGTTTCTCGCCTATGCGATCATCAGTACAAATCTGATCTTATTAACTTAATACCTTCGCATATAGATGGTTTGTCACCCTACTGGGAGCAGTAAAGAAAAATCTGTTCCAGAGTTCGAACCCCGGGCTAGCTGAGCAACCTTGGCGAAAAATCAAAATGTCTACCAGCTGAGCTACAACCCAACCCCGTTGGCATTTTGACACTTTGAGAGACAAGTTCAGTGATGGAAAGATTCATATTTGAACCCGTGCCTGCGCATTAACATCTTCGCCCTTTTGACAACAACGAGTGGCGATGAAACAGACTTAATCACATTAATGTCCAGACATCACTCAGTCGCATTCGCACTTGCCGGCGTAGCTCACAGGTTGAAGCAAGGGACCGATGATTTAAAGGTTCAGTTCTTTTTTTATTTATTTTTTTATCTTTAGTCACATGCAGGAATAGATTGGAGGTTTCTCATTGAAATATAGGCTACCTTTTAATTAAAAACAAAAAATATTTTGCAATTCCAGCCCAGATGCTTGTAACTCGACAGAAAAGTACGAAACGATACACTAAAGCGTTAACATAAGTTTAAAGTCGTTATATTTACTATATGTCTTCCCTAGGCGTAAGTATTTAAGTTTTAATGTAATAGAATATCATGTTTTAGAAAGACCTACGAAACTAAATAAGAACGAATATAAAAATATTACACTTATTTTAATTGATATTGGATTGTTTTTCATACGTAATCAGTAACAGCAAATAGTTATTCATTAAACCCAGTTTTGTTAAAATCATTATGCATATTATTCCACCCATATACTATGTAAATCGTTATTTCTTAGAGATATATGTGCCCCGTATTTCAGGATTTTAAGTGCAATAATATGACAGTTTTGTGGCAAATCTAACTCAGCTAGAGACATCGTTAATGAATAAGATGCTAAATCAGATTAAATAATGACTATTTGATATTCGTTGAGAATATGAATTGAATAGATAAGAAAATGGTCAGTCAGTGGTGACGTAGTTTCGGTTACAGTTAGACAGTTACATAATCTACATTATAATATATATATATATATATATATATATATATGTGTGTGTGTGTGTGTGTGTGTGTGTGTAACCGAAGGTAAAGTATCTCATATCTTCATGACAATTGATAGATAAAACGCGCAAGACATGTTTCATCTGACGATAGTATTTTATCAAAAATATGAAACTTTTTGTAATGAAGCTGATATGAAAAGGCAAGATAAACTTTATTTTAGATTTTATTCTGAACGACACGCCAGCATTTGTGTAGTCTCTTGATTTAAGAAAAACGTTCTTATAATATTTTGTTCATTGACTCATATATATACTAGCTAATGTACCTGGTCCATGACCGGACTAAAAAAATAATTAAATTTCAGTTGATTTAAAGGTGCAAAAATGAAAACATTGTTTTTCAATCATAATTTTCATTATTTCCATGAGCTGAAAATTTTTAAAAAATCATCAGGAGTTTGTTTAATGTTTCATCTTTCGAATTGAAAAAATTTTTTCAAGATAATATCAATTTTTATGCAAGTTTCATTGTGTTAAATATTGGGGAGGGGGTAAATTTCACAGGGAGAATTGGTGGTAACTAATAAGGAATAAATATCTATCAATTTTTTTTTAAATCGCCGAGAATTGTCTAATGAATAAACGGTCGAAATAAATGTTATATTCGAGACGACACTAATATGAATGAATTAAAGTAACTTCTAAAGTTAAAAAAAATGTAAATAAATGATTAAAAGAAATCTCGAGATAAGGGCTGAACTTAAAAACGGTCGGAAAATTAGGGTGACCCCAAAAAAAAGAACCCAAATTATTTATTTTCCCATTAAACTAACTCTAAACCCTAACCCTAAACCTAACCCTAAAACCCTAACCCCCGTAGTTAAAATTAAGTTTTATTACAAAATGTGTGGGTTCTGTTTTTCTGGGTCACCCTGTATATAGGTGACCCAGAAAAAATAGAACCCAAATTATTTATTTATTTTCCCATTAAACTAACCCTAAACCCCAACCCTAACCTAAAACCCCTAGTTAAAATTAACAGTTTTATTACAAATTTTGTGGGTTCTGCTTTTTCTGGGTCACCCTAATTTTCCGACCGTTTTTCAAGTTCAGCCGAGATAAGTTTGAAAGACCATTTTTGACGGTTTTTAGTAATAAAAAAAAGAAAGTGAGAAAAAAAAGTGGTGACTTAATTTTTTTTAAAAATCTGCCTATTTATTTATCATTAGACTTCTGATAAATAACAAATTTTCTCATTCAAGTTACGTACATTAGAATCATTTTTATTTTATGTTTCTTAACTTAACATTTCAAACACTGTTTTGTTTATATACAAAATGTTAATTTAAACTTCTTCATATGATTTATACATCGTATTTTTATTATATTTTTTGTTTTTATTACAATACAACTATATGTTTACTTAGTTACGAAATAAGTAGTTATATAATCTAACTACCTATTTTTGTAAAAGGCTTTTTTTCTAAGACTCTTTTGTATATATACGAAAAAATTAAAAACAAAGTTGAGTTAAATGTTTTCGCTTATTATTGTTATTTACTTCGCTGTAAAAATAATTGAATCGATAAAACCACATATTTCTTACCAAATAAATATTTGTAAGATAGATTATTTCATTTCATTTCTAACTAAATTAATATTTTAAAGACAGGAATAAAAAGATTGCGATATGAATAAGATTCGATTTTTCGTAAACATACTTTTGCTGTCCTAAGCAAATTAATTTTTTTCTAACTCGCTATAAAAAAATAATTCAATGGATAAAGACTCATACAAATTATATATTGAGAAAGATTATTTTCTCTTCTTTTCAACCATATGGATATTTTTTAAGATTGGACAATAAATAGGCGATAAATTCCTAGCTGAACGGCTTAAGACTGCGAAATGTATTCAATAAAATTGAATTCACTGCTGATAATCGCTTTTATAAAAAGTCAAGCAGGGGACAATATCTTATCATCAGCAGGAGTTGGTATGCGGACAGTTTCGCAAATTGGGTGATTTTGGCTTGATTAATTATGTCCCTTAATCAGTAAAAATCAATAGCCAAATTTGGCGTGTTTCTTAGTTAGAAGGATATTAATATGTATGCAAGGTTTCGAATCAGAGTGACCTCCCGTTTTGAACTTATACGTCGACACGTACATACCAAAAACTTAGTCTTATATATTTAGATGAACAAAAGTAATAAGGGAATTAGGAATACTCTTGTTATGTCATTTATTTTTTTGATCGTTATCAACTACTTTCAACCATAGGTAATTGCCAGGAGAAAACAAAATTATGAAAAAAATGTTTTTAGGAAGTTTTAAAAAAAAATGTTTTTAAAGTCGTTGATGAGCTAAAAAAAAAAAGAAACTGAAACGTTCTGGTGTGGTAAGTAAAAGTAAAGTCGTCGGGGCGACCTAATGTCGGTATCGGCCAGACAGCGAGAGAGTCTATACCCTTTACAATAGCGCTAGACCAAGGAGATTATTTTAGCATCGGAGATTGAGCGCCACACCTACCATCAGTTCCTCACTTTACCGCACAGATCCTTGTGCTACTCATTCGCAGAGTTGGCGAGGGTCGGTATCGAACCAAGAATCTTGTGATTCCTAGCTAGTGAAGTAGCAGATCCATTTGATGAGTGAAAATCATCTCGAGTTAAATTGTCCTCAATCACTTTTATATATATATATATATATATATATATATATATATATATATATATATATATATATATATATATACATATGTCGGTTAAATCGAACTTAACAGACCTAAATTCAGCCATCGTATGTCACCCCGCCAAAAGAAAAAAATACAAAAAATCAGGGAATTAACCAAATTTAATGAAATTTTCAGTGTTGATATATTAATGAATAATACACTAGTTATTTTCATTAGAAACTTCTACATTTTTTAAGGACAGTTCACTTTGAACCATGTATCTTTGAGAATTTGTGTTACGCCTCAAAGATACGTGGTTCAAAGTTAACTGAGCAGAAAAATTTAAAAGGTTTTTAACTAAAATAACTGGTGCATTATATCTTTTATTCATTAATATATCAACACAGAAAATGTCATTAAATTCGGTTAATTCCTTGATTTCTAGTATTTTGATTTCTTACAGTGGGGTGACATATAACAGTGAAATTTAGGTCAGCTAAGTTCGATTTAACCTATAAATATTAGTAGAGGAAAAATTAAGAATGTAACCATGGTAGACCCTTAATTTTTCCTATACTAATATTATTATAATTATTTAGATTATTTACTGATGCCACTGCAACGTAAATTTTAAAGTGGCAAATTGATACAATATATATATATATATATATATATATATATATATATATATATTGCTTGAAGGCAGTTACAATGCGTATATCGTATAAAATTCAATAATTAATGAAAATAATCATGACAAGTGAACTCGGCAAATATCGCCCCCCTACGTAGAACATCGTACAGCTGTTTCAACTTTATTAAGTTTCATCAGCGATGTATACTTACGATTTCCCTCCGACAGCTGATGAGACTTAATAAAGTTGAAACAGCTGTACGATGTTCTACATAGGGGGGCCATATTTGCCGATTTCGCTTGTCATGATTATTTTCATTAATTATCGAATTTTATACGATATACGTATTGTAACTGCCTTCAAGCAAAAAATATGAATAATATATACTTTACTCAACAATGCTTCTAAAGCAAATTATCTTAATCTCATATATATATATATATATATATATATATATATATATATATATATATATATATATATATATATATATATATATAGTCAATTATAAGTGATTGGATAGTTGTAACGTTGTTATGAAAACAACAAAATATGGAGCACCCAGTAAGAATTAAATTCGCTACCACTTAGTTCGTTCTGTAGCCATTGTGCCACTGGAGGCGTCCATAACCGATATGTGAGTTGATCGTAATGATGTCATTTATTTCTTTATATGAAAGTATTTAATAATCCTTCAGGTAATAACAATTGCCGCCAAGCACAAAGTTTCTATGCATTTAGTGCACATGTTATAGATGCACATGGCAATCTAGATTGCATGCAAATAAGATCAGATATCAAGTCAACCCTCAAATGCACAATCATTTCCTCCTACTACTACTCCTCCCCTCCTCCTTTTGTCGCTGGTTCTCTCAAACACACAGTCACACACATACACACACACACATGCACAGACTCAGACACATTCACACACACACACACACACACATACACACACACACACACTGATACATACTCACACACACACACGCACACGCGCGCACACACACACGTCCCCACACACTCACTCACACATACATACTCACACACACACTCACAGACTCACACACACACTCATACATACAGATACAGACTCTCTCTCTCACACACACACACAAACACACACAGATATTCTCACACACGCACACGCACACGCACAGAGACTTTCTCTCTCCCACACACAGATACACACACATGCACACACACATACACCCATACACATACACATACATACATATACACACAAACACACACACGCCCACACGCACACACAGACTCTCACACACACAGAGACGATCTCTCTCTCTTTCTCTCTCTCTCTCTCACACACACACACACACACACACACATATATATACATACATGTGCGCGCGCGCGTGAGCGCGCGCAGTCACACACACGCACACGCAGACTCTCACATAAACACAGTTTCAAACACACACACACACACACACACACACACACACACTTATAGACTGATGTTCAGGTGAATCACCTTTCTCCTACCAACCATTAACTTTTCCCGCGATTTTTCAAGCGCACATCAGCGCTGATTGAGTTTGGCGACCGCAGCCCGGATTTGAACTCGTCTTTTGACCGCTAGACTCAACGCCAATAGCCAGGGGTCAATTCCAGGCTGACGTTGGACATTTGATTCCATTTTTGTTCCTTCCCATTCTCAGTGGTCAGCTGGCGCCCGCTTGCCAATCACCTGTCCAGTCGGCCGGTGGCCTCCCCATTTCGGGACAGCCAGAATTTGGTTTCGCCTTTCGGACACCATGAAAATGATGGGTCGAAAGGGTCCAACTATCTGATGTAGTGTTAAGACTTGGTTGAGGGGTGGGTGGAGCTTGACGTGTGAGTAGCTCTGGGGGTGGGGTGAGGTGAGGGGGTTGTTGAAGATAAAGAGTTTGGGGGATATTTGCAAACTAGAATTGATGCACACAAAACACGAATAAATTTACGTTCACTGATTCCAAGACAAATTTTCTTGAATGACTATCGTGGAAAAATAAATTGTACAACAGTGTCCTGGGTATGACACTAAAATGCATCTAATGGTGAGGCTCCAGTTGCAGAGGGGTGTCCTAGATATATTGTTCAACTGTATTTGATGATGAGGCTCCAGTTCTCGATATGTAGGGATTTTATGTACATCTGCTTTGCCATTACTACCTAATCTAGGATATATCATCTTATATGAACTCAAACGTACATACAAAGATTTTGTTTATATAAATACAAATATCGGTGTATGTGCATATTATTACAAATGCGGAGTATATCATAAATGAATAAATGAAAACCTTAATTTATTAGAAATAAATTTATTTCGGCTACTTCTGCCTCTTCAAGTCTGATTTTAGGAAATCAGAATTGAAGGGGCAAAGGAAGCCAAAATAGATTTATTTATGATAAATTAAGATTTTCATAATATATATATATATATATATATTAGAAGTAAGTACACAAACGATGTGTTTTGATATGGCTTTTTTAGCCGACAATTTTTGGGAGAATATGTGCTTAATTGAAGTCGTAACTAATTTTGAAAGTTAATTAATTAATAATTATGCCCGTCTAATTAATTAATTATTAATTAATTAACTTTCAAAATTAAGTACGACTTCAATTAAGCACATATTCTCCCAAATACACACACACACACACACACACACACATATATATATATATATATATATATATATATATATATATATATATGTATATATAAAGTAAGCCTAATGAATCAGAGAATATCTACCTAGGTTTCTCCTAACGGATCATCAAGATAATCCATTAGGAGAAACCTAGATAGATATTCTCTGTCTCATTAGGCTTACTTTATTATTTATTGGCTCTACTTTTGTATTGAGCACTTTAGTATATTTAACTTAGGCAACTCTTGCAGTTTTTTTTCTTTGGGCCATCTGGTTATTTTCAGGAGCTGCATAGGATTTGGTCTTTTCTTTTTTTAATATTTTTTCTCTGGCGAAAGTTTGTATTGTGTATTTACAGACTATAAAACCGGGAGTTTTTTTTTTCAATACTGACGGAGTTTAGAAATAAACATAAATGAATATATATATATATATATATATATATATATATATATATATATATATATATATATATATATAAACGCAATGATCATCTGTTTGTAGATTTGATCTCTCTGGTGATTCGTTTCTGATCGTAGTTAGTTGTTTGTTCTTGCCACACTGATGAGACGTGAAACGTTGAAACACAGTGTCTGGGGATGACTTAAATATATATATATATATATATATATATATATATATATATATATAAATATATATTATATATTATATATATAATATATAATATAATATTATATATTTGATATATATTATATATATAATATATATATATATCTGTACGGTGTTCTACATAGCGAGCCATCCTTTGCGGGATTTACTTGTCAAGATTATTTTCTATAATTATCGAATCTTATTCGATACATGCATTTATAATTGCCTTCAAGCAGAAATATAATAATAATTTATTCAACTTGCTTCTATAAAAAAAAAAAAAAAAAAAAAAAAAAACATCCAAAAATCTTATTCACTTCGCCGAAGAGCTAACGGCCGGGTTTGTTAAAATAAAAAAAAAACGTCCACTTGCCTGCTATGGCAGGGGCGTGTATAGTAGTATCATCATTGACAAGTTAATTTCGCAGGGATTGTTCGCTATGTACCGGCGGCCGAACGGATATGGTCTCTGACTATGCCTGTGAAGTCCCGGTTTCGATTCCTGTCGGAGGGGAGTCGTTTATACATCGCTGAAGAGACTTAATAAAGTCGAAACAGTCTGTACGGTGTTCTACATAGCGAGCCATCCTTTGCGGGATTTACTTGTCAAGATTATTTTCTATAATTATCGAATCTTATTCGATACATGCATTTATAATTGCCTTCAAGCAGAAATATATATATATATATATATATATATATATATATTATATATAATATATCATATATGCTTATCATGCATAAGTAATATATATATATATATATATATATATATATATATATATATATATATATTGTACTTATGCATGATAAGCATAAGTATAAGCCCATGAAAAGCTGAGTGAACTTCAATTGCATGTTAATTGTGGTGCTGGAGCTAGTCGTGGTGCTGTTAACCCTTTCAAAACTATTGATCAGTACAGAATCAGGTTTCATATCGATGATAATGATAATGCCTGAGATTGTGACCGTTCGTTTACTCGTGATGACGACACTAATGATAAAAGGCTTATCAGAAAAGAATATCTCTCTCTACTGTTAATGATAATTCTATCGATGAAATAGCCAGCAGGGTAGTGATAATGATGATGATGTTGATGATAATACCGCTTGGCTCATTACGACGAAGATAGATAATCCGAGAGAAACGATGGTAAATCCTAAATTTAGTAAGAGAGTGTGGGAGTGGAATCCTTCTTTTTTTTTTTCTTTTTTTTTTTTTTTTTTTAAATTATAAGAAAAGGAAAGAAGAGAAGAAATTAATGGTAGTGGCGGTTGCAGATGAAGTCAGGACTGGAGCAGTGTCGCCGCTTGGTAGCTCTTCGTGGCTGGAGGCCACATCGGAAGAGACGAGATGGAGTAATTACGAATGGTACAGTTAATTGGCCTTCCCATGAGACCTGAGAATCGTCGTGAAAAATACCTTCCTAGAAATAGCCTTTTGAAAACTTTCAGGCACCATACCGGCCTTTTCAACCTTTCAAAAGACGTTCATTTCCCTTATATATATATATATATATATATATATATATATATATATATATAGTAAAACTACGTTACACAGGGTACTTGGATATATATATATATATATATATATATATATATATATATATATATATATATATACCGAGGTAGATCATCTACCGTTGGTATCTCACCATTCACAGATGATTTTTTTTGTTTTGTATTGATTTTGTTTTTTTTTTAGATCTCATCTCTCGTTTTATCTATCTATCTATCTATCTATATATATATCTATATATATATATATATATATATATATATATATATATATGGTATCGGAAATAAATGAATACAACCCGAATAATTTATTTTATTAGAGTTGGTTTTATTTTAAAAGAACGACACCAGGATTTTATTATTTCTATTTCAACATTGCGCTATCAAAATGAATAATCTTCGGCATTATCTATATATATATATATATATATATATATATATATATATAAAGTAAGTAAGTTGTCGGGGCGGCCTAATGTCGGTATCAGCCAGACAGTGAGGGAGTCTATCCCCTTTACACTAGCGCTAGACCAAGGAGATTGCTTTTGCGTCTGAGGTGGAGCGCCACACCTACCATCAGCTCCTTACTTTACCACACAGATCCCTGTGCTACTCATACGCTGAGTTGGCGAGGACCGGTATCGAACTAAGAACCTTGCCGTTTCTAGCCGAACGCTCTACCGACTGAGCTAACCTGATATATATATTGATAATATAAAATGCTATATTATAAGTAAATAGCGCTCAATATAGTGAATAGAGTATTTAGTTCTAAATTAGGGTAGTGTAGAAATGAATTCAACGACGATTTGGTTTAAAGAATTACAAAGGTGAAAAACTGTCAGCAACCACGCGCCGTTGACTCCATGTTCACGATTATCTAACTCATATCGAAATAATGAACACACTCTTGAATATTAATCTTGTATCAACTTGTATCAATCTTATTTACAAGTCAAAATACATAAATTGAATAAGTTATAACGATTCAAAGAGTGTATACATTATTTTTGGACACCTTGTATATATCATCATAGGAAATATACACGGCGAGACGAGTTACAATTCTGGATGAGGCTGTTTTCATTTCACATGTCGCTAATACCATTGAAAAAGATATGACTCCAACTCTTCTCGCATCCTGCTATGGGTAAATAGTAGGACAGAGTGTCTTGGCAAGACAACCCGTCTAGGAGAAGGAAAACTCTTAAGAAATCGACCATATGTCACATCATACTCGTGCAGAGGGGTTGGTATATATATATATATATATATATATATATATATGACACGTCACAATTTATATATATATATTTATGACACGTCACAATTTAAGAACTATCCAATTTTATTTTAGATAAAATATTACTAAATCACTAAGCAGTTTTTTTCTTAACAAATAATTTTCTAAATAATTTTCAACTTACAAAGCATCTTCCAATAAAAATACACTCACTTCAAAAAATTATATCAAGCGATTTTTAATCTGCCAACATCAAGTATAAATATCTCCATAGTGGAGACTATTAATTCAGACACAAAGGGTAAATCAACAATATTTCCATAATCTTAAATATCAGTCTATTTTAACACTAACCTTCACTACTCAATATTGCTTAAGAAAACAGTATTTTTAACACACACACACACACACACACACATATATATATATATATATGTGTGTGTGTGAGTGTGTGTGTGTGTGGCTATATATGCTCCTCATCCGCCAGGGGTTGAGCACTTTTGAGGGGATTTCGCTGACGACCGCCAACTAAAGCGTAAACGCAACGCTCTCCTATAAAAGGGATATATATATATATAGCTGTGTGTATTAAACAGTTAAAATTCCCTTCTCATTCTGTAAGTGACAATAGCCGAGCTGTTAAGCAGCCCGACTGATAATGAATCGATCGGGTTTCTATCCTGAGTGCCAGTAGCTTACAAATGTCTAGCCACACTGAAGACACGTGATTCGTTGAAACACGGTATCTGTGGATGACTATATGTGGTTCAACAGGTTTGAATTCAGAGTTTTCCTTCTCCTTGACCGGTTGCCTAACCAAGGTTAAATAGCCCAGTCTGCCCTACTATTTATCCATAGCTGGAGGGAGAGTAAGATTCATACCTTTCCCAAGGCTATTAGCGCTAAGTGAAATGCAATTACCACGTCCCGGATTTGAACTATATATATATATATATATATATATATATATATATATATATATATATGTAAAGAAATAACAAAAGACTTGGAGATTTAGCATTATAGTCTATTTCAGAGAGCTTAGAAAAAGTGTCTAACTCTCCCGACTCATCAGATGCGAATGATGAATTCTTTATTACTTTAAAGGCATAAAAATCTGTTTTCAAATGCCTTTAAAGTAATAAAGATTTCATCATTCGCATCTGATGAGTCGGGAGAGTTACTTTGTCTAAGCTCCCTGAAATAGACTATAAAGCTAAATCTCTAAGTTTTTTGTTATTTCTTTACTTATATATTTGCTCTGTGACTCTAACATTAAGAGCACACATTGAGCTCTCAAACTGCAACAGGTTTTTTTAAAATAAAACTCTTGTGTCGTAAGGAAGATTTCTTCTCTGGACTTTTGGATATATATATATATATATATATATATATATATATATATATATATATATATATATATATATATATATATATATATATATATTGCATAAGCAAGTCTGCACATTTTCCTTTTTATTTCCTGTTTATCGATAAGGTTTACATAACTTTATACAATTGTCAAACCCACGTCTTCCTCTGTCATTCTCTATGATTTGTTTTCACCTGGTATTATTCCACTTGTGATATGTTTACATATATCACGTTCTTTACAATAAACCAACGTCATAAAATTAGCCGCGCTCCAATGCTACCGCCCGGCAATTGACGACGATACAAACCGGCGCACAGTACGTCAATCAATCTTTAATGCAGACCGCTTCGTCATTAATGCTATTCGGGGGGGGGGGGATACTAACAATGGTGGACAACACACATCCGACCTCACACGCATATATCAATACAAACATATACACATACATACATACATACATATATATATATATATATATATATATATATATGTATATATATATATATAGTAAATGAAGAAAAAACTCTAAACTTGCTTCATTACAATAATTTATTTCAACCGTATTAATACGGCATCTTCAGGTAATCACAAGAATATGACTCTTACTGAGAATTGCCCAAAGTAACATCTCTTTTAAATCTATCAATTTAGGGGAGGGAGGGTTGGTGTCTTATTTTGGAATGGGCAGGGTTAGTTTCTTTGAATGAGGCGGGGAGGTCTATGTTTTGGATGAGGTGTGGCTTAGATTGGGGCAGATTCCTTGGGGAAATAGTTGTAAGAGTGTATATGCATCAGCTTGGTTAAACCACACATGGAAAGACCCTAACTACGGAAAAAAACTATATATATATATATATATATATATATATATATATATATATATATATATATATATACCAACACTTCCACAGGAGTAGGATTTGACACAAGACCAATTTCTTTTACGGAGCTTAACAGGTTTCAATTAAGAGTTTCCGTTCTCCTAGACTGGCTGCCTAACCAAGGTTAAAGAGTCCAGTCTGCCCAACTATTTACCCATAGCTGGAGAGAGAATATTTGGATTCATATCTTTCCCAAGAGTATATTTGTGATATTTGTAGGTCGACATTGATGTTGAACGGGCCGATTAGCGAAAATTGTAAGTCAATTAAAAATTCTTAGGTATATATAAAATCGAGTTCTTAGAGAAAGAATGGGAGAAAGAGAAACATGCACGCAGCCGATGAAAGCGGTTAGCTAAATTCGTCGGTTTTCTTACTTTTCTTTCTTTCCCTTATTGGCGTAAACATTATCTCTCTATTGTCAACTGCTAGAATGATCAAAGGTAGAAATAGAACTTTATACTGACAAGCGTAAAACGGTTGGTGTTCGACTTCTTGGCCATAAATAACCACGGATGACGAAAAAGGAAAGTAGAAGAACAACAAAAAGGCTTATCAAGGGGTAACGCTACACAATTTATTTTCTAGTTGTTAACTAACACTAGTATTACATAATGAATTGCATAGCCTATTCATTTTTATACATACATAGAGGAAAAGGGTATTGGAATGAATCCGACAGAATGAGGTAAAATAAGGAATGAAAGAACAAAACTCAGACAAAAATGTGTAGTATATTTCGATGGAATGTTAAATTCCGCTTCATCAAGCCTTTAATAAATCTAAAGGCTTGATGAAGCAGAATTTAAAATTCCATCGAGATATACTACACATCTTTGTCTGAGTTTTGTTCTTTCATTCCTTATTTTACCTCATATATATATATATATATATATATATATATATATATATATATATATATATATATATATATTATTTCTAAACTCCGACAGTATAAAAAAAAAACTCCCGGCTTTATAGTTTGTAATTACACAATACAAACTTTTGCCCAAAGAAAAATTGTCAAAAGACTAAAAGACCAAATCCTCCTAAATCAGATGGTACTATAAAAATGGCAAATAGAAAAAATACTGTAAGATTTGCCTAAGTTAAATATATTAAAGTGCTCAATACAAAAGTAGAGTTAATAAATATAAAGAGTCAGAATTATCCTAATGATCCATTAGGAGAAACCAAGGTAGATATTCTCTGACTTACTCTATGAAAACATCATGACTTAATTAGGTCGAAACAGCTGTACAGTGTTCCTCACGTCGCACATGGTATTCGCCGAATTTGCTTGTCATGATTAATTAAAATATATATATATATATATATATATATATGTGTGTGTGTGTGTGTGTGTGTGTGTGTGTGTTTGTGTGTGTGTGTGTGTGTGTGTGTGTGTGTGTGTTAGGTTTGTAAAGACATTAAGTCAACGGCTGCAAGAAACTAAATTTCGACTATGCTACAAAATGGTATATGCACAATCCAGAGCCTGTTCTTGAAAATGAGACTCACAAAATTCCCTGGGACTTTTAGATACAGACGGATTACCATATCCCATCCATAAGATCTGACTTAGTATTAATAAACAATAAAAAGAGAACTGGTAGATTTTGCAGTTCCAGCAGATCACATAGTGATATGAAAGAAAACGAAAAGAAGATAAAATATTTGGACATTGCCAGAGAATTTAAATATGAGGGTGAAAGTGATACCAATTGTAATTGGAGCATTTGGGACAGTCCTTAAGAGTTAAAACACCGAATTGGAAATCAAAGGAAAAATTGAAACCATCTTGACAACAGCATTGTTAATATCCGCTAGAATACTTAGAAGAGTCCTAGAGACCTGAGGAGACTTGTCACTCGGACTTCAATGAAAGACCATCAGCTTACGCTTGTATGAAAAACTCACAAGGAGTGAAATATAATCGAGGAAGAATTGAGACCATCCAAATTATGGCATTGTTAAGATCGGCTAGAATACTCAGAAGAGTCCTTGAGACCTCAGGAGACTTGCTGTCACTCAGCTTCCAATTAACCACCGGCTAATTCTGGTGTGAAAACTAATAATAATAATAATAATAATAATATAGAGATGAGACTGTAAACCATATACTCTGCGAATGTAGCAAACTAGCACAACGAGAATACAAAACTAGACACGACTGGGTTGGGAAGGTGATCCAATGGGAATTATGCAAAAAATTAAATTTTGACCACACAACAAAATAGTATATACATAAACCAGAATCTGTTCTTGAGAACGAAACGCATAAAATTCTCTGGGACTTTGAAATAAAAACGGATCACCTTATCCCAGCAAGAAGACCAGACCTAGTGTTGATAAACAAAAAAGAAAGAACTTGTCAACTGGTGGATTTTGCAGTGCCAGCAGATCACAGGGTGAAGCTAAAGGAAAACGAAAAAGTGGACAAATATCTGAACCTTGCCAGAGAACTGAAAAAGTTATGGAACATGAAAGTGAAAGTGATACCAATTGTGGTTGGTGCACTTGGAACAGTCCCAAAAGGATTAGAAAAGGGTCTGGAATGTTTGGAAATCAGAGGAAGGGTTGAAACCATTCAGAACACTGCACTGCTGCAATCTTCCAGAATACTCAGAAGAGTCCTGGAGACCTGAGGAGACTTGCTGTCACTCAGACTCCAGTGAAAGACCATCAGCTAATGCTGATGTAAAAACTCAAAAGGAGAAAATAATAATAATAATAATAATAATAATAATAATAATAATAATAATAATAATAATAGTTCTTGTTATAGACTTTATTTTTTTAAGGTTCTTTTAAATAGCAACGTGACATTTTAAGGACTTGCGGCAAAGACTAAAATTTTTAGTTTTGTTTTATTGTAGAAATACTTCGAATCTGCCGTTTTGTCCAGCGGGTTTCAAGTAATTTTAAACCGATTCTTGAATTTAAAAAAAAGAAGCCCTCAACTCCACTTCATCAAATTTTAATTCTCTCCTTTTAGATCATTTTTTAAAAGACACTCTTGCTTTGGAGATACTTAAAAGTAGAAACAAAAAATCTTTATTGGACTTAATATAATTCTAAAACTTTATTTTGTACTAGTCTAAAAATCCCCCATTTTGTTTTGTTTCTTGTCTTGTGTGTGTGTGTGTGTGTGTGTGTGTGTGTGTGTGTGTGTGTGCGCCGCGCACGCGCGTGTGTGTATATGTGTGTGTATATGTGTGTGTTTGTTTGTTATTTTTGCTATCCTTAGGTGAATATTTTAGTGGTTTTAAAGATTATATTCTATTAATCATTAATTATACTTTATTTATTATTAGAATTTATTCATTATTAATAATCATTTATTTATTATTAGAATTTATTGATTATCAACTATTCTATATTTATTATTAGAATTTATTTATTATTAATAATACACTTGTTTAGAAAATTTTAAGGGCCAGGAAAAAATTCGAAAATGAATTCTTGTGATTTTAGATTAGAACATTAATTCATTAACTGGGGAATTATGTAAAAAGAAAACATAAATTATATTATCTTAATCTATATATTAATACTCGTGCTCCTTAATTGTATGACCGTTATCATATTGCAATACACTCTGGTTAAAAATGAGACTGTACAAATCGTCCAAGGTGAAATGCAAAAATGTAATTGCTACGCAGAAAAAATATAAGAAAGAAAGAAAGAAAGATAGAAAGTAGAGGAAAGTTTGAGAGAGAGGATGAGTGCGCCGAAGCGATAACGCTAATATGTTTCAATCGAATATAATGAAAATATTAAAAGAAGGAAAGAAAGAAAAAAGGGTGGGAGAGAGTTAAATCAATATTTTTTTCCTTTCAATCCTTCTGACATTTTTTAATGATGTCAAAGTACTCGAGCACAGATTCAAGTTGTGCTACTCATGCGCTGAGTTGGTGTATGCCATTTTCGAACATAGAACCTTGTGATTCCAAGGTGAATGCTCTACCGACTGAGCCATATATCTTATTTCAATGGAGATTGCGTGTTTGTCTGTCTGAAACCGAAACTACACCACCACCACTGACATCACAATTCCCTTAGTTATTTAATAATCATTATTTAATCTTGATTGCCATCGTATTTATTAACGATGTCACTCTTAAAGTCTGAGTTTGATTTGCTTTAGAACAGCCCATGTTATCAATTCATTCAAAATTAGGAAACGTGTTTTATATATCATTAAGAAATAATGGTTTACATAGCATATGATGTGGTTAATTTACATATTGGTTTTAACAAAACTAGGTTTAATAAATAATTACTTGGTGTTATATTATTGTTTTATTTGAAAATATTAAAAACAATCCTATCTATAATTTATATAGAAATCAATTAAAATAAAATCAAAATAAGTGTAATCTTTTTATATGCGTTCTTATTTACTTTCTTTAGTTTTCTGATTTAATATGATATTTAATTGCATTAAAACTCAGTACTTGTGCCCAAGGAGGGCGCATATTCTTGCTAGTATATATAAAATCTTGGGTGATACTAGCACAAAAATGAAGAACTTGCTGTTTTTGTTTGAAAACGACAAGGTTTTATGCGTGGGAGAGTTTCCGATTCGGAATTCTATGGGGCAAGGTGTTATAACCCCCACGCCAATTAGCGAACATTTCAGAATATTGAGAACATATTTCTACCCACGAGTAACGAGGTTACCTGATAGCAATCATCAAAAACGTCATGGTTACCCTGTGATTGTGTAACGTAGACGACACCAATAACTTATCAAACAGTATGAATCCGCCCCTTTGAGTAGATTGTACCAAACGCAGAATGAATTCAAGCGTAAAAAGTGAGAGAAAACCAACACACGCATACACACAAACATATATATATATATATATATATATATATATATATATATATATATATTCTTTGTTGGGGTACCAAGTTTCTTGGTACAAGGTGATTCTAGGTTAGTCCTATTCTCTACCAGTTTGTTGTAGAGTTCAGGTTCCGTGTGAGAGCTCAATGGTTAGTTTTTATAAACAGAACAAATTTATTTGTGAATAAAAAGGCCTTAAATACCGGGGGTGTCGTGATTATGGACCATTTCCACTCGTGGGTATCTGAGGCCCACCGAGCTTCGTCAGACCACGTTTGTTATTTTATTCAGACTGGCAAATGGCCAAATTCGACCAGTCTGAATAAAATAAAAAAGTGGTCTGATACCTACGAGTGGAAATGGTCCATAATCACGATACCCCTGGTATTTAAGGCCTTTTTATTCACAAATATATATATATATATATATATATATATATATATATATATATATATGAGAAGCGATGTGTTTTGATATGGCTTTTTTTTAGCCGACAATTTTTGGGAGAATATGTGCTTAATTGAAGTCGTACCTAATTTTGAAAGTTAATTAATTAATAATTAATTAGGCGGGCATACCTATTCAAATGTAAGCCTAAACAAATCGAGAAAAATCAATCTCTGTATGTACATTTCGGCCTATTAGGCATCATCAGCAGAGCTATAGATAGGAAGACCGCCTTGTGCGTTATTCGAACCCTGATTGTCAAGCTGACTGTAACCCCTACACCAACCGGACCTTAGATTTTTCGTTTTGTTTAGAAGTAGGTTTTTATTCCTCTTATAGTGACTTTTTCTACACGACAGTATGAGAAGTAAATACACAAGCGATGTGTTTCGATATGGCTTTTTATATATATATATATATATATATATATATATATATAATCAAATATTATATATTATTGATTTAATATCTCGTTACTAAAGTTTCATGCTTACTGCAATCATCAGACAAGACGGTGAAAATGTTAAGATCTTAAGATATATATGCCAATACTTTTCTCATTCTTTCTCTATTCATTATATATATATATATATATATATATATATATATATATATATGGGGATAATAAGGTAAGTTGGTATTAGAAGGATTCAAAGCTGGTCCTTTCTTCCAATGGTGGAATGTTAGTGAAAAAGGCTTAAAAGTCGGCCATTTCGCGGTTATAGATCCATTTCTGCCCACAGTTATCGGAATATAACTATGAGTTTCATGAAACTCATAGGTATTTCATAAGTTTCCTGGGTATGAAGTTAAACTGCATTTAATGGTGAAGTTCCAATTTGGTGCTCTGGGGAATGTGGAGTATCCCTTCATTGCCATTACTCCCAGGTCCACCTTGATCTGGAGTGGTAATACCTGTTAGGGTCCCATCTATGGGTTAAGTAGATCAAAAAGTGAGTTTAAAAAGAAATTGACTTTGAAAACAAAAATTGAATACCTAACAAGAATGAATAAAACAAAACGTCTTCGGCATAAAAACGTGTCTACGTGGATAATTTTTATTTGTTCATTAACAGTAAGAATTAAACTGTGATGATTGGCTTTGATGATGTATATGAATTACGTCAAGCCCATCTTTAGGACCTTTTTCTTCGGTATAAAATAACCCTGGATGAGTTGACATACCGTAAACCAACCAACTTTCATGAATATTTGCTCCATGTCCAATTTACCCACAGTTCTTTCTTTCTTTCTTTTTTTTTTTTTTTTGATAATAAGAAGAGACACGGTTTTGTTCTATGGAGGCCGTGAACTCAGTTTAGAGCCACGTACAGCGATATTTTACATGTCAACATAACAATGTTTACCCGCCTACCTTTCATAATTAATTATGTCAGTCCTCCAACCATTAAGGCTATCATTGTCTTCGTCATGTACCATGTCTCTTTGTGTTTGTTTCTTTTGTTCTTTTCTATTGTCTTGTAATTATTATTATTATTATTATTATTATTATTATTATTATTATTATTATTATTATTGTTGTTGTTGTTGTTGTTGTCACGTTTATTCTGGATGCTGCAAGTTCTTTCTTTTTTTTTACCGATCTCATAATCATAATGTTTTTTGTTTAGTCGATGAAAGAATGGTCAATTTTTTTATAAGTTGTAGAAATACCCCATCCCCTCCCCAAATTATACATCTGTTTTCATTGGCCTCTAAAATTCAATTCCACACCTTTTTTTTAAAAAAAAATCCAACCCATTCAATTTTAATACGCACGTGACAGTCTACAGACAAACCCAAGGACTTCTTGTTAATTAACACTATGTCTAAACTCATTGCCGGGATTGTGTGATCCGCCCTTATCTCAAAGTCCCAGAGAATTTTATGCGTCTCATTCACCAGGAGAGATTCGGGTTTGTGCCTATACCAGTTAGTTGCATGGTGAAAATTTGATTTCTTGCACAATTCCCAGTGGATCGCCTTTCCCTCCAAATCGTGCCTAGTCTTGCATTCTTTTTGTGCTAGTTTGCTGCATTCGCTTATTATATGATTGACCGTTTCATCATTGTCTCCACATATTCTACACTTGCTATTCTGTTGTGTCTGATCTAGTTTTGCTTTTATATAATTTGTTCCTATGATATTGTCCTGTGCTACAATTATAAGAGATTAATTTTCTTTCTTGGGGTTTCCTATTCTAAGACATGTCTTCTAATGGGCCTATCTCTTCATTTTGTCGCTTGAGTAGTCCATATAGTTGTTTTTCTTTCCATTACAATTTCCTTGTTTTTATGTTTTTGTTTTGTTTTTTTGCTTTTTTTGTTTTTTGTTTTTTTTACTGCTGCTATTAGTTTTTCTTTGCTCTTTTAGTGCATTATCCGAGAGCTCGAATTGTCGCATCTACGCAATCTCTTCAATGCTGGCGAGACCTCTTCCCCCTTCATTTCTTGACACATATAGTATGTCTATGTCATTTCATGGATGTAATGGATTGTGCGTTGCCATATGTTTCCTTCTCCTTCGGTCCATCTGTCAGAGTTCCTCTCTTCTCGATTTTAAGAATGTCCAGAGAATCTTACAAGGGCCTGTGTGTTTATTTCCTTGACGAGATTTCTGCTGCAGAGTTTAGATTCTAGAACTTTTCTTGTCCTTCTGAGATTCTCTTTTCACGCTTTTCCTTTCATCTCTGTTTGTTTGATGGTGTCCTCTTCCAGTATTCCCAAGTATTTGTAATTCTCATTTTCTCCGTGTGTTCGAATTTCTTCTCGATTCGGTAATTCTATCCGCTTCACTGATTCATTTATTTTCCTTTCTTCATCACGAGGAAAGCTCATTTGTCGAAGCCGAATTATTATTGTTATTATTATTTCATTCTTTTGAGTTTCTTTGTTTTTTACACCAGCGTTAGCTGATGGTCTTTCACTGGAGTCTGAGTGACAACAAGTCTGGATTGTTTATTTTTCTTTGATTTCCAGTTCCTCCTGTCTTTTTTCCAAGCTATTTGGGACCGTCCCTAAAGCACCAACTACAAGTGGTATCATTTTCACCCTCATATTCCAGTTTTCTAAATTCTCGAGTAAGGTCCAGGTATTTGTCCATCTTTTCGTTTTCCTTCATCTTCACTCTGTGATCTGCTGGAACGGCAAAATCTACAAATTGACAAGTTCTCTCTCTCTCTTTTTTTTTTTTTTTTTTTTTTTTTTTTTGGTAATCAATACTAGGTCTGCTCTTCTGGCTCGGATATTATTATTATGTTTTCACAACTGCCGTAGCCGGTTGTTCACTGGAGGCTGAGTAACAACAAGACTTGGGTCTCCAGGAATCTTCTGGGTATTCTAGCCGATCGCGACAGTGCTGTAGTTTGGATGGTCTCGATTCTTACTCTGATTTCTAATTCCCCCAAATTATTTTCCAGAGCTTTGGGAACCGTTCCAAGGGCACCAATTACAATTGGTATGACTTAGCCTTTATGCTCCACAGTTTCCTCAGTTCTCTGGAAAGGTACAAGTATTTGTCTATCGTTTTGCTTTCTTTCATTCTCACTGTGGTCGGCCGGGACGGTAAAATCCACGAGATGACAGGTTTTCTTCTTCTTGTCCATTAATATTAGGCCCGATCTCCTGGCCAGGATTAGGTGATCTGTTTGTACCTCGAAGTCCCAGAGAATGTTATGCGTTTCATTCTCCAAGTTTAGACTTGTGCATATACCATTTAGCTATATGGTGACAATTGAATGTCTTGCACAATTCCCAGTGGAATGATACCACTTGTAGTTGGTGCATTAGGGACGGTCCCAAATAGCTTGGAAAAAAGACTGGAGGAACTGGAAATCAAGGAAGAATTGGGCCAATCCAGACTTGTTGTCACTCTGACTCCAGTGAAAGACCATCAACTAACGCTGGTGTAAAAAAAAACCAAGAAACTCAAAAGAATGAAATAATAATAACAATAATAATTCGGCTTCGACAATTTCCCACAGAGTCGTGACTAGTCTTGTACTAGTTTGTTGCATTCACTTATTATATGATTAACCCTTTCGTCTCTGTCTCCACACATTCTGCACTTGCTATTCTGCTGCGTCTTATCTATTTTTGCCTTTTTACAGTTTGTTCTTATGGCATTGTCTTGTGCTGTAATTATAAGCGATTCGATTTCTCTCTTGAGGTTTCCTTTTCTTAGCCATGTCCATGTCTCCTGATGTGATATCTCTTTAGTTTGACGCTTGAAGTACCCATGTAGTTGTTTTTTTTTAATTTTATTTTTATGTATCTCTGCTTGTCAATATGTTTCAATTACTTTTCCTGGCTGCTGCAATTAATCTTTCCTTACGTTTATTAAAGCATTCGTCAAGTGCTCGGTTTGTCGTATCTACACGATGTTCAATGTTGGTGAGACCCCTTCTCCTTTCCTTGCCTGATACATATAGTCTGTCTATGTTGTCTCTCGGGTCTGAGGCTTTTGTGCATGGTCCATCTGTCGGAACTCTCTCTTGTCCATTTTAGGAATGGTCCCGAGTATTTTACAAGAGTGTTTATTCCCTTGAAGGTTTCTACTTCAAACTTGGTTTCTATGAGCTTTCTTGTTCTTCTGAAGTATTCCTTTCTTACTTTTTCTTTCCTTTCTGTTTGTTTGATTACGTCTGCTCCTAATATTCCCAGATATTTGTAATTCTCTATTTCTCCAAGTGTCATAATTTCTTCTCGATTCGGTAGTTCTATTCCATTTGCGCTTTAATTTTTTTTCCTTTCTTCATCACTAACATGGCACACTTGTCGATACTGAACTCCATCACTATATCTTGGCTGTATATTCTTATAGTTTGTATAAAGGTTTGTAATTCTTGTCCATTTTTGGCAAAATATTATTATTATTTTCACTACTTTTAAGATTTTCACATCAGCGTTAGCTGATGGTATTTCACAGGAGTCTGAGTGATAGCAAGTCTCTTCAGGTCTCCAGGACTCTTCTGAGTATTCTAGTCAATTTCAACAATACTGTTCAATACTGTTGGTCTCAATTCTTCCTTTGATTTCCAGATCCTCCAGTTTTTCCAAGCTATTTGGGACTGTTTCAAGTGCACTAACTACAATTGGTATCACCCTGACTTTCATATTACATAGCTTTTTCAATTCTCTGGCAAGGTCCAGGTATTTGTTATCTTTTCGTTTTCCTTCAACTTCACCCTGTGAACTGCTGGAACCACGAAGTCCACCAGTTGACACGTTCTCTTTTATTATTATTATTATTATTATTATTATTATTATTATTATTATTATTATTATTATTATAATGGGCCGGGTTAGCTCAGTCGGTAGAGCGTTCGGCTAGAAACCACAAGGTTCCTAGTTCGATCCCGGTCCTCGCCAACTCAGCGTATGAGTAACACAGGGATCTGTGCGGTAAAGTAAGGAGCTGATGGTAGGTGTGGCTCTCCACCTCAGACGCCAAAACAATCTCCTTGGTCTAGCGCTATTGAAAAGGGGATAGACACCCTCGCTGACTGGCTGATACCGACTTTAGGCCGCCCCGACGACTTTACTTTATTATTATTATTATTATTATTATTATTATTATTATTATTATAACGTTGCTGCTAGTTCTGCGAAATGAAGATATCGGTGGTCTTACAATAAATGACTGTAGTTTATGTGTTAAGAAAAGAATTGGAATCTTGTTTGAAATCTGCTGAAACTGAAGTTTGGGTTTTAAAGAAATAAAAGAGGAAAAAAGAAAAGAAAAGAAGAAAAAAATGACTTGGTAAGTAGAACAGAATAAATGAGTGGCAACTGTGGCCGCGAGGAGAAAATGACACGTGCCAGAAGATAACGTGATAACGCACGAGATTTGGAATAACACGTGCAAAAGAGAGAGACGGAGAGAGAGAGAGAGAGAGACAGAGAGACAGAGAGACAGAGAGGGGGGAAGGAAGAGGTGGCATTAGAAGAAGCTCTGAAGAGGATATTTAGTTCAGTCAGCAGGCGGCGAAGGTGTGTGGGGTGAGGGGATGTAAGTTGGTTTAATGAGAAAAGCTAGCGGGTATAGGGAGGGGTGGGTAAATGAAAGGATATTTTAAAGCGAAGAGTTAAAAAAAGGGGATAAAAAGAGATGATTGGTTGGTGACGGTTTGGGGTGTGGGGTTTGGGGGCCCAGGGAATGGATTCGTTTTAATTGTAACTACGATGACCATGATGGCATTGTATGTTGTTTTTTAATCTTAACAATAATGACTTTCATAATGAGTTGTTAGTGATCGTGATGATGTCCTTTGACAATGATGATGATGATGATGATGAGGATGATGATACGATTTGTTTGTTTTTAATTAATTCTATCTATCTATCTATCTATCATTTATCTAAGTCTGTTCTTATTTAGCATTCTATTTCAGTCTATTCATATCAATATCAATCTTCATCATTTACGACATTCTATCTATCTATCTATCTATATCTATCTATCTATCTATCTATCTATCTATCTATCTCTCTCTCTCTCTATATATATATATATATATATATATATATATATATATAATATATATATATATATATATATGGGAGAAATGTGAGGAGGTTAATCCGACAATATGTGGAGAAAACTGGGCAGTGGTCCTGATGATCTAAATGGCCGAAACGTTGCATCGTCGACAATAAACATCCAGTTTCCATAACATCCCGTGTTTGTCTACTTTTCTCCACATCTACTTATTTCTGTCTATTCATCACCATCTTCAAATCATGCCGACAGCACGGATTCCCTGACACACACACGTACTCTCTCTCTCTCTCTCTCTCTCTCTCTCTCTCTCTCTCTCTCTCCAATATTGTATCGATTTATATACGTATATATCTATCGATTTATCTATATTCCTTAACAATAATGATATTTTTTTTACTGTTCAGGGTGTTGTTGTTTTTTTTGTTTTTTTGTTTTTTTTTATAAATAATGATGATACTTTTTTTTAAATTTATGATTTTTCTCGCAATTAGTATCGGGTGCGTTTCACAATATACTAAGTGACAACAAGTCTGCTCAATAGTTCTCCACTCTGAACTTTTTCCTTATTTTCTTCCGAAGATTTCTATTACTTTCCTATCATTTTGCAAGACCTTTCGAGGACTAATCCAAGTGTGCCTGTAATGATGGTCATAATAGTCAGTTTCTACATTTTTCAGGTCTCGAGCAAGGTTCAGATATTTTCCAAATGTTCATTTTCAGTTTGATTTTGAAATCATCTAGGTGCACAACACACTTTCTCTCACTAGCACGTGGACCAGAACTCATGCCAGGCCGGACTGGGTTACGTCCCTTTCGCCACACAAATTACCATTCTCCCATGTTTTCGTAAGTCATCGAGACATCACACATAATTCAAGTCCCGGTGAAGGTTGCAAAAACCCAAACATTATATCGTCGACTTCTCCGTCAAGAATAACTTCATCTTTTTTAACACTTTGTTTTTTGCTTTTTTTTGTTTGTTTTTTTTGTTTGTTTTTTTTTTTGTTTTTTTCTGTGTTTTTTTGTTTTTGTTTTTTTGTGGGGGGTTCTACAACCCTCCGCTATCTAAAAGTTCTTTTCTTTGTTTCCAATGACTAAATTATGTCGACAGTTTTGAAGTGGCTGATATCTTATACTTCTCTACTTATAATTAAGCAAAACTTAGTAAATAACAACATTATACAATAATGACTCACTCTGGTTCTCGCTAGATCACTGAAATTAAGCAACAATGAGTAATACTTAGATGGGTGACCACTTAAGCAACAACAGATACTGAAAGAAAAGTCGTCAAGGTAGCCTAAAGTCGGTATCAGCCACACAGCGAGGGGGTCTATGCTGAGGCATGTATGCTATATCTAAGCAAATCATAGTAAATAAATAGTGCCACACCTACCATCAGCTCCTTACTTTACGGCACAGATCTATGCTACTCATACATTGAGTTGGCGAGGGCCGGTATCAAACCTGGAACCTTGTGGTTCCTTGGCCGACGCTCTACCGACTGAGCTGAAACGATACTCCGCTTAAAAATTGACCTTGTGTCAATTCCTGCTCGGAGAAGACTGGGTAAATACAAACCAAACCCATTACAGCAACTCCAGGTAGGTATTTACTTAACCCGCTAGCCAGGAGTAGGATGTGGCACAAGGTCGCAAGTGTGGGGCATCCAGCGAGTAATGGAATGGATCTGCGAGACTAGATTGTAACCATTACAGCACGAAATGAGAAATCCTATGAATTTCCCCAACTCGTTCACCATGACTAGTGTAAAATAATGAGATCTGAAAAAAGATTTTAGTTATACGTTATGTAAGTAAGTAAAGTCGACAGGGCGGCCTAAAGTCGGTATCAGCCAGTCAGCGAGGGAGTCTATCCCCTTTTTAATAGCGCTAGACCAAGGAGATTGTTTTAGCATCTGAGGTGGAGCGCCACACCTACCACCAGCTCCTTACTTTACCGCACAGATCCCTGTGCTACTCATACGCTGAGTTGGCGGGGACCGGTATCGAACTAGGAACCTTGTGATTTCTAGCCGAACGCTCTACCGACTGAGCTAACCCGGCCCCATCAATAGTGGAAATTAACGAGAGGAGACCAGTTAATAGCATTATGGTCTCCTGGATATGCAAATCTTTACCATTTACGTCACAGTTCTAACAATGTAAATGAAGTTCAATTAAATGAACACATTTTTAAAGTTTGTTAAGTGAAAATACAGAGCACGGCTGGGCTTATTTTAATTTTCTCAAATAACTGAAGTTATTTAATTCATTTATTTATTCAATAAAACTACTTTTACTCTGAAAGTTTGAGATGAGGCTTGATGATTAGTATAATCTGTATTATTCGGACTATTGTCCCCATCTTCATTGTTATCTGTACAACGTTTCGGCCGAAATACCTGAAGAAAGCCGGGGGGCATATTGGCTGAAACGTTGTACAGATAAGAATGAAGATGGGGGCAATAGTCCTAATAATACAGATAATACTAAAACTACTTTTGCTGACCAATCCTGACAGAGGGGCTTAGAATATGCTGGCTGCATTATCTGGGGAAATAGGGATGAATTTTCTGTTCTTTGAGACTGGAAATTACTTGGGATCTTGTTGGAATCTACTTGCATCCGTTGGCAGTTTTTAATAACGAACACAAGACATTGTTGTTTTTCTCAGAGCTCATATATTTCATTTTTCTCCAAGTAAAAATGCCTTGGGGGTCAGATTGCATTTTCAGTCTGTCCTTCTAAAATAATCAGCCCAGACTCAGACTCTGACTCTGACTACCCCACCCCCATAAACAGTTTTGAAGTGGCTAATATGTACTTTTTCGCTTCTCTACAATAGGTTCTGGTATCGCCGTTCATACCCAGTTATATTGTTTATACTCTTCCTGGGTTGATTTACTGCATTCGCTTACATGATTGACGGCTTCAGTTCCGTCTTTGTATTTATAAGTCTACTATGTCCTGTTAGACTTGACCTTAATCTACAGGTTAAACCTGACTAATCCGGAAAGCTAGGGATTAGACGATTGTTGGACTAGTGGATTTTCCAACCAAGTGAAGATTAGGGTTTTAGAAATATCTCAAACTAATGCATTTAGAATACTCTATGAAATTTACCAATATATCTTGATATAGCTATATATATTTATCACCCCCTCCGCACGAGCAGGATGCGACACAAGGTCAATTTTTTAAGCGGAGTTTAACAGATTTGAATTCAGAGTTTTCCTTCTTCTAGACTGGTTACCAAGCCATGGTTAAAGAGCCCAATCTGCTCTGCTATTTGCCCATAGCTGGAGGGATTTTGGATTCATACCTTTCCCAAGGGTATTAGCGTAAAGTGAAATGCAAACAGCTTCGTCCAGGAATTGAACTCCGGTCGACGAGACCATTTCCTACGATTCTAACCTTTAGACCACGCGCCTCCATCTTGATATAGCTATATGTTTACTGGAGTTTATTAGGACAAAGTGCTCGTCTTGTAACAGTTTAAGACATAAGGAATTTAGAAAAAATTCAAAAGGAAAATACGTTGGTTGGTTGGCTGGTTGGTTTTTGTTGTACCGGCCGTTCCTACAGTGGAGAATATACACCGGTTCTCACTATAAATAGTGAGACACCGAGTGAAAAGGTTGTACTGTTACCGTTTAACGGCAAGCTAGCCGTTCCTGTACCATTATTGTAAATACACTTGTCTTATTTTACCCTACCTCGACTTGACTTCTTTTTTACTGTTGGATTAACATCACAACAGTTTTATAGCATGTCAACCCATTGGGTTATCTTATGCTGAAGACGTTTTGTTTTATACATTTTTGATGGGTACTTAATGTTTTTTTAAACTCGTGTTTTTCTATTTAATCCATAGATGGGACCCTAACAGGTATAACCTCTCCGGGTCAAAGTGGACCGGGGAGCAATGGTTATGAAGGGGTGTACACATTCCGCAGACCTCCAGAACAGGAACTTCACTATCAAATAGAGTTTAACGTCATACACAGGACATGAATATCCTCAGCCACCTCACTCTAGCGCATATATAAAAAGTGCTGGGGCTTACCATAAGGGTAATATGGCTGGGACAATCATATATGAGCTAGAACCTGACATGACCAGCCTCTCCGATGACTCGTTTAGCCTAAGTAAGGACCAAAGTGGAATGTTGCATATCATGGACTGCTCAGCCACCAAGGTTCCATCCCTAAACCTCACGGGTCGCCAGCCACTGATAACAGGTGGTCCCACTCGGTGAGTCTTACCCCTCTACAGAGGTGCAGTCGGTGTATTCTAAAGCCCCAGCCGACTGGGCTAAGGAAGATATATCAACCTATACTTATAAAATAGTTGGTAAAAATAATTTACTTCAATTTTTACCGTGAGAGTGATCCAACTATGATTGGTATCACTATCACCTTCATATGCTATAACTAACAACAAGGTTCTGGGTTCTAGACCAGCCCTCCCTAACACAGCTTGGAAGTTGATGGTAGGTGTGGTGCTCCACCCCAGACACAATAAACAATCTCCCTATGCTAGCGCTAGTGAAAAGGGGATGTTCTCCATTGCTGACAATAGGTCACTCTGTCAACTTTACTTACTTATTATTACTTGGGCATGTCAGGAGAATAAAAAATGGCCGCATCCCAAAAAGATCTTTTGTATGCTGAATTAGTAAAAGGCTCCCTATCGGTAGGTAGACCACGCCTACGCTTTAAAGATGTCTGCGGGAGAGACATAAGGATATGCCACATTGACACAAACACGTGGGAGGTAGATGCAAAAAATCGAGCGGCCTTAACGTTAAACAAGACACGGAGAAGGGGGAGGCGGAGAGGATGGTAGCCTCGATAGCAAAGAGAGCCAGAAAGAGGGAGATAAGACAGCAGCACTAGAAAGCATCACAGTTTGTGTGCAGTCAGTGCACCAAAGACTGTCACCCAGGAATTGGCCTGCAGAGTCACTTTCGCAGATGCAGATAATTTATCTTGGGGGGGGGGGCACTACGCCATGGAAATATACCAACCAACCAATTAGTATTATTATTAGTAGTAGTATTTATATTAGTCCTCTTGCTTTCTCTGCATTTTAGAAACATATTGATGTAAAAGTATAGGTTGACAGGATGTGTTTGATATTAGTTGTTATTCATGTTAAGCTGACCAATCCCAAACGTGCCATCTCCCGACGGCTACCTCGTTTCTTTATTATGACGTTAGTCGCTCGTCCTCCGCCCAAAATCAATCAAGCACATACAATTACTATATAGAATATACTAATTCTTATAAGGGTAGTTGGTGCACTGACACACTGTACATTGCTTCATACAAAGTCACACAAATAAACATACAACATAGTCTAATTCAGGAACTTATGCTTTACAATTTCATATTGGGTCATAATGCCACAGAATCAACCAAAGACAAAACAGGGCTTGCCATACACTTCTGTTGATGGTGATGAATTTCAATCGGTTTTAGCATGGTTGGCAGTACTACCAGTACTTGGTACGCTGCCGCGGGCATTGCTTCACTCCATAAAGGCCACACATGAATGTGCAATATTGTCTAATTCAGAAACTTATGCTTTACAAGTTCAAACTGGGCCATAAGAATGCAAAAGCAGCCAAAAACATTTGTTGTGCAAAAGGTGGCAGCTCAGTTGATGACAAGATGGTTCAAGAAATGGTTATTTCCTATAAGTCTAACATGATCAAAAGGAAACCACTCTTGACTGATAAATTATTTATTTATTTTCACATTAAACTAACCCTAAACCCTAACGCTAACCCTAACCCTAAACCCTAACCCTAAACCCAAACCCCGTCTTCTTTTTTCCTAGTAGATCTATAAATAAATAAATAATTTATCAGTCAATAGTGGTTCCCCTTTGTTTATGTTAGACTTATAGGAAATAACCCAATAAATTTTGTTTGTGTTGCAAGAATCTTGACATGTAAGGCAAGGTCAGGTAGGCCAAAAACCGTGAATTCTGAGGCTTATTCTGATTGGTTGGTTGGCTGGTTGGTTGGATTTTACGCCATTTCAACCCTTGTTGGGTTATTTCATGCCGAATATGTTTTGTTATAGTCATTCTTAATGGTATTGAGAATATTTTTATCTCATTTTATAAACACATTTTTTTAAACTAATTTTTTTTCTATTCAACTCAAAGATGAATCATATTTCGGCATTAAATAACTCATAAAGAGTTGATGTGCCCTTAAACAAATACACCAAACTAAATGGTGTTTTTTCGGGTTTGTTCCGAGAGATCCAACTATCATTGATATCACTGTTACCTATATAAGCCACAATTTTATTATTATGAGTATTATTATTAGTATTAGGGCCGGCTAGCTCAGTCGGTAGATCATTCAGCTTGGAACCACAAGATTCCGGGTTCGATACCGGCCCTCGCCAACTCAGCATATGAGATGCTCAGGGATCTGTCCGGTAAAGTGGTGAGCTGATTATAGGTATGGCGCTCCACCTCAAATGCAATAACTATCTCTTTGGTCTAGCGCTAGTGAAAAGAGGATAGACTCTCTCGCTGTCTGGCTGATACCGACTTTAGGCCACTTTTATTAGTATTAATATCAATTCTCGCTTAACCAAGGTTAAAGAGACCAGTCCGTCCAACTATTTACCCATAGCTGTTCATACCTTTCCCAAAGGTTTTAAACATCCTCGTCCAGGATTTGAACTCGCATTAACGAGTTAATTTCCGACGACTCTAACCATTACACCACGCGCCTTCAGCTTTATGTTTTTATATGTGTGTGTGTGTGTCCTTCTCCTAGACTGATGGCTAACCAAGGTTAAAGAGCCTAGTCCGTCCTGCTATTTACCCATAGCTGGAGGAAGAGTTGGATTCATACCTTTCCCAAGGATATTAGCGTTATGTGAAATGTAAACAGCCTCGTCCAGGATTTGAACTCGCAACGATGAGTTAATTTCCTACGACTCTAACCATTACACCACGCGCCCCCAGCTTTATGTTATATATATATATATATATATATATATATATATATAAAAAGCTGTATATATATATATATATATATATATATATATATATAAAAAGCTGTATATGTATATATATATATATATATATATATATATATATATATATATATATATATTGGGATACGAATTGGTGTAAGGGAATAGATTGACTGTACGCGTTTTGATATCTTGTTGTTATTCTTGTTAAGCTGGTCCACTAAAGTCAAAAACGCGCCATCTCTCAACGGCTAGCTCGCTTCTTTATTATGACGCTAGACCCCGTACCGACCCAGGGTCTCCTCCGACTGGCATGTTTTATATCCGCTTGCACCTAAGGTAATAAATATTTGTCAGCCAATAATTGCAATGCCAATACATGTAGCCGTGTTTTTCGTGTCCCACCATCAGATAACATGTTGCATTAGTCCGGTTTTACGCTTGGCCGGTCCCCCGAATGAAAGGCACGGAGTTTTCTGTTCTTCTTGGAACTTTCCATTTTCGTTGCGTTTGCTCGGCTGAAATCTGATTAGCAGACAATGGTTCCATTCCAATATCCAACCAGATCCTCTATATTCGGACATCTTGTTTAGAATTCGCTGATATGATTTGAGAATAACAAACCATGCTGTAAAATAAATCCCACTTATATTATTGATACGACGTGAAAGAAAATTGCTCTCCAAAATATTGAAGGGAGTCGGCTATACGTCCAACACTAGTTGCAGTAATAATACTGTACATTGCTGGTTATATCCTCATTATAAACTTCAATTTAACATGATTGAAAATATTTGGACCATATGACCTTTAGGCACCCCTTTTGCTTTGCTGATTCATATGTATATTTTTTCATTTACACCGTCAACATCCGGTTGTTTGTTAACAGACAATTTTAGAGGGTTTTTTTTAAATTATAAAACTAACCCCTAACCCTAACCCCTAACCACTAAGGCTAACCCCTAACCCTAAATCCTCATTATAAACTTCAATTTAACATGATTGAAAATATTTTAACCATATGACCTTTAGGCACCCCTTTTGCTTTGCTGATTCATATGTATATTTTTTCATTTACACCGTCAACATCCGGTTGTTTGTTAACAGACAATTTTAGAGGGTTTTTTTTAAATTATAAAACTAACCCCTAACCCTAACCCCTAACCACTAAGGCTAACCCCTAACCCTAAATCCTCATTATAAACTTCAATTTAACATGATTGAAAATATTTTAACCATATGACCTTTAGGCACCCCTTTTGCTTTGCTGATTCATATGTATATTTTTTCATTTACACCGTCAACATCCGGTTGTTTGTTAACAGACGATTTTTAGAGGGTTTTTTTTTAATTATAAAACTAACCCCTAACCCTAATCGTAACAAACTAACCTTAACCCCTAACAAACAACCGGATGTTGACGGTGTAAATGAAAAAATGTACTTATGAATCAGCAAAGCAAAAGGGGTGCCTAAAGGTCGTATGGTCCAAATATTTTTCTGATTTGAGAATAACAAACCGTGCTGCAAAATGATATAACACACAGTTTTGATATGACGTGAAAGAAAATTGTTTGCTCTCTAAAATATTGAAAAGAGTCGGCTATACGTCCAACGCTAGTAGCAGTAATAATAATTTACATGGTTATATCAATATAAACTTCAATTTGATATGATTGAAAATATTTTTCTGGTTTGAGAATAACAAACCATACTGCAAAATGAATTCCAATTATATAACACACAGTTTTGATATGATGTGAAAGAAAATTGTTTGCCCTCCAAAATATTGAAGGGAATCGGCTATACGTTTGACGCTAGTAGAAGTAATGTTTTTCAAATAGGCTTATCTCATTTGTGAATAACAAACCCTGCTGTAAAATAAATCCCACATAGTTTTAATAAGATATGAAAAAAAATTGCTCTTAAAAATATTGAAATGAGTCGAATATACGCTCGACGCTAGTAGCAGTAATAGGCACGGAAACCAAATTAAAACTTATGTTACGTGACGAGTGGGTCACCGTCTCCTTTTTCTACGACGATAACCACGATTATATTATGAGCGCTTCCACTGGGAAAAATGCTATGGATGAACAGTAAGGTAGACTGAGTTCTTTAGCCTTGGTTAAGCAACCAATCTTGGATAAGAAAAACTCTGAATTCAAACCAGCTTCCCTTTGCTTAAAAATTAATTAATTGCTTAAAAGGGCATATTGGGTTCTTTAACCTTGATATAGCACCCAGTTTAGGTGAAAGAAAGCTCTGAATTCCAAGCTGTTAAATTCTGCTTAAAAATTGACCCTGTGTCACATCCTTCTCAGGGAGAGGGGTTGGGTAAATACATAAACCTAATTAGTTTGCATTTCACATAATTCTAATGAGAAAGACATGAATGTATCTGTTCCCCCCCCCCCCCCCAATCATATACTTGGGTAAGTAGTAGTATGGAGTCCCGCTCAACGGGTGGGTATTGCTATAATTAACGGCGTCGATCCCAGAGGGCCATCCCCCCAGGCAACACCTGTCCCTTTGATTTAAAGGGGCAGGGCTGGGTTCAATGCCCAGCGCCTGAGGCGCCCCCTTGAGGGGGAATGCCGACGGAGTCGACGCAATTTTTCCACCTGCCACCCATGAGTCTCGGTTTATGGGTGGTCCCACGTAAATAAGGCCTTTGTGCCTGACCTTGTACAAGTGGGGTACGAGGAAAATATCAAGTAGTAGGGCAGACTGGGTTCTTTAGCCTTGGATAAGAAACCAGTCTCAGAGAAGGAAGACTGAATTCAAACCAGCTTTACTCTGCTTAAAAATTGACTTTGTCCGTAGTGGAAGGGTTGGGTAGATAAATACTTGTGATTCGCCAACACCCAAAATGAACAGAAACAAATTATGGGATATCTGAGCTAGGCCCATGGGGGTCGGGGTGGGGGACATAAACTTCGACTTGTGAAATTCTGAGAATTGCAAAAGGAGCAGAAAGGACAGATGAGAATTTGGAAGTATCGCAGTTGGGTCATAAACAACCTTTTTCTCTTGTGACTCGTGATTTTGCAAAATGAGCCGAGAGAATCCATGACAGATCTGAATTAGCCATCTGGGTGTTTAGCCTGCTGTTAGTGATATTGCGAGAATTGTAAATAGAACCCCAGCTACATTTAAGAAATTCAAGCTTGCCAACTGTGTGCACCATGAGAATACGAACTTGTGCAATGGGGACATAAACAACCTCAAGAGCAGAGTTGTTCAACTTTACTTCGGTGATCTAGCGGAAACGGGTGATTTCAGCATGACTTCACCGTAAGACAAAAGGCTGGTTTTCCGAAAAAGAAAAAAAAAGAAAAGGAAAAAGTCAAGTGCATTGTCATCTGTTGGGGTCAAGTTTGTTAATTTGATACGATTGTGAGCACACAAAGATGGATCTGGGGTTGTCAACTTGCTCATTGGACAGTAGATCCGTTACATAAGTTTATTTGGTATGTATCAGATTCTCAACGGACCATCCGTCTAGTGTGACACTAGGTTTATTGCCGGACATACTTATCTTGGTCTTATCTTTGTTGTATCTAATTCAAATTTTCAACTGCAAATAAAATACTTAACGTGACGGATATACAGACCAAAGAATAAACTTATTAATATAGAACCCCCCCCCCATATATATATATATATATATATATATATTATATATATATATGGTGTAATGGTAGTCGTAGGAAATTAACTCATTGTTGCGAGTTTCAAATCCTGGACGAGGCTGTTTACATTTTCACATAACGCTAATATCCTGGGAAAGGTATGAATCCAACTCTTCCTCCAGCTATGGTTAAATAGCAGGACGGACTAGGCTCTTTAACCTTGGTTAGCCATCAGTCTAGGAGAAGGACACACACACACACATATAAAAACATAAAGCTGAAGGCGCGTGGTGTAATGGTTAGAGTCGTAAGAAATTAACTCATCGATGCGAGTTCAAATCCTGGACGAGGCTGTTTACATTTCACATAACGCTAATACCCTTGGGAAAGGTATGAATCCAACTCTCCCTCCAGCTATGGGTAAATAGTTGGATGGACTGGTCTCTTTAACCTTGGTTAGGCAACCAGTCTAGGAGAAGGAAAACTCCGAATTCAAACCTGTTAAATAACTGCTTAATAGATTGACCTTGTGTCACATCCTGGTTGTGCGGAGGGGTTGGTAAATGTGTATAAAAACATAAAGCTTCCTCTAGAGCAAACATAAATTTTCAAATCTTGGAGAAACGTTTAGCGTAACGATCATCATCATCATCATCATCATTGTTGTACCGGCCGTTCCTACAGTGGAGAATATACACCGGTTCTCACTATAAATAGTGAGACACCGAGTGAAAAGGTTGTACTGTTACCGTTAAGCGGCAAGCTAGCCGTTCTTGTACCTTATTGTAAATACACTTGTCTCATTTTACCCTACCTCGACTTGACTTCTTTTTTACTGTTGAATTAACATCACAACAATCATCATCATAATGTCAATACTAGTAGCACGGATATCCATGACAATCTCTCGACAACAGCCCCTATCGCTCATTGCGAGGTCCTCTATGCAGCATCCATTATCCTAACAGAGCTAGTCAATGTACGTCTTTACTGGACTGCCCACACTGGCGTGCCTATGTGCTGACTTCCCTCGGAAAAAGTGTGGAATCGGTGATTCGAGTTCAAATCCTAGACAAGGCTATTTGCATGGTTTGGTTTGGTTTGGTTTGTTTTACGGCATATCAACCTCAGTGGGTCATTTAATGCCGATAAAGTTTTGAAATAAATCAATTCTTAATGGATAATACAATTTTTTTATAAATACATTTTTCTATTTAACCCATAGATGGGACCCTAACAGGTACTACCACTCCGGGTCAGAGTGGACCAGGGAGCAATGGTGATGAAGGGAACCTCACCATCAGATAGAGTTTAACGTCATTCCCAGGACTTGTAGACCCGCAGCCACCGCCTTCTAGCACCCATATGATAAAAAGGGGTTGGGGCTTGCCATAAGGGCAATAGGGTTGGGAAAAATCATATAGGTGCTAGGGCTTGACGTGACCAGCCGATTGATTGGAGGGGGCCTCTCCGACCGCCCGTCTAGCCCAAGATAGGGCCAAAGTGGAGTATTGCATGTCATCAACTGCTCATGCACCTGGGCTCTATCCTTAAGCATCACGGGTCGCCACCCACGGCCAACAGGTGGCCCCATTGGGGGAGTCTTACCCCTCTGCAGAGGTGCAGTCGGTGCATTCTAACGCCCCAGCCGACAGGGCGGTATTTGCATGGATCCACCTGTTCTTTCAGTGATGTTTGAATAGTAAGGCAGGCTGGTTTCTTTAGACTTGGTTCGGCAACCAGTCTAGGAGATGGAAAACACAATTCAAATACATATTTTTCAAGCCTATCTTTCACTGTATTCAGTAACAACTTAGACAGAACTAGAAGCGGCTACCCGGTATCGCCTGGGTAGAGGGGAGGTGATAATATAAAAGTTAGTCGCGCAGATCCATTGATTGTTTTGGTCTTACAAAATTGATTTATGTTTTAATCACAAACGTCACCTCTGACTTTCCCTTTTCTTACGATTCAAATCCTAATTTTCAAATATCTTCCCAGATATTAAAAAAAATCTTCATTGTTTTTGCGCAAAAATCTAGCTCTGGTAATATTGAATGTGTTTATATATTTACTTTGTGATTCATTGCTTTATTTTTGTAGTTTCCTCCGGACATACATACACACAACCGCCCTTTATATAGGTATAGATGTTATACATTTCACACTATGTATTAGATTTATGCAGTTTGTGGATCACATACAGCGCTATCAATCCTGAATGAAGTGCTTATTGTGTAATGGTTATCGTCGTAGGAAATGGGTATGGCGATATGAATTCAAATCCTGGACGATCCTGGCTGTATTTCATATAGCACTAATATCATTGGGAAAGGTATGCATTTTCTTTTATATTGAAGGTGACATAAGGAATATTTTACAAGGGTATAAGAATTAAAAGTTAAATCGAACTTAATGGACCTAAATTCCACCATCGTATGTCACCCCGCCGAAAGAAAAAAATACCAAAAATCAGGGAATCAACCGAATTTAATGAAATTTTCAGTGTTGATATATTAATTAATAAAAGATATAATGCACCAGTTATATTATTTTAAAACTTTTACATTTTTCAATTCCGTTAACTTTGAACCACGTATCTTTGAGGCATAACACAGATTCTCGTTCGATTCTCGATACGTGGTTCAAAGTTAATCGACCTTAAAAAAATGTAAAAGATTTAGAATAAAATAACTAGTTCGTTATATATTTTATTAATTAATATATCAACACTGAAACTTTCATTAAATTCGGTTTATTTCCTGATTTTTTGGTATTTTTTTCTTTTGGGTGGGTGTCATACGATGGTGGAATTTACGTCCGTTAAGTTCGATTTAACCGAATTATAGTGGTGTTAACGCTAACAACAAATTCACATAATGCGCTATATTAAACTAAATATGGTAACCCAATGTAGGATATACAAACTGTACACACACAACACACACACACACACACACACATATATATATATTATATATATATATATATATATATGCTCACAATATTCCTGATAGAGCACTGTAGAGGAGACAATAATTGAACTTTCATCGTCAAAAGGTATTTACTCGCCTGTTGTTTACTGACTTGCGTTCTCTGGTGATTGTAAAAACATATATCTACGTAAGTATGTATTGATTAATTGTTCGCCTCTAACTAACAGTCACTGACGGCTGTGAGGGTAAGGAGATTGACAGTCGAAAATTCTGTCTCGCTCTCGGCTAGAGGTAGCTTTTAAAAAGTCGAGCCGCACTGATGAGACGTAAACGTGTCAAATTCCGACAAAGAGTTATAACAAATAGATTTTATTATTTGAGCAAAGTCTAATGGAAGGGCAGAAAAAAAGGATAGATGAAAGTCCTAAAAGAAAAGTCACGTGTACTGTACGCAGAAATGCTAGGGCTGATGAGCCAACACTATATCAAGGTAGGAGGTGCGTGGTCTAATGATTAAAGTCATAGGAAATGGACTCGTCGGCCAGAGTTCATTTCCTGGGCTAAGCTGTTTGAATTTTACATAGCACTAATACCCTTGGAAAGACACACGTATTAGCCTATAGTTTAGGGGCTAAGTCCCACCCCCTAGTCCAGTCCCTAGGACGGAGACACCACTTGTGTCTAGTTCATGGCTGGAGATTTCAGAGGAAAGAGAAATTCACTTTCGCAGGACTTCCTTTTAATATCTAGCTCGTAACATTACCTAACGGCAAACCGTAGCAGCAAGGGAAGATAATCCCTACAAGGCAAACAACACCCATCTCACAACAATCGTAAAACATAGTTACTGTAAATCTCATTTCTCTACAGATAATTTTAAAAAAAGATAAAATTTTCAGTCGTTTGTAAAAACAGAGAAATGGTTGATTGTTAGACACATTGATTTGGTTTAGTTTGATTTAGTTTGTTTTACGGCATCTCAACCCTTTTCGGGTCATTTAATGCCGAAAAGAGTCATTTTGATAAAAGTTTATATGTTTCAAGTTCTTAACATCTTCAAATTGGTATAAATAATTTTCATTAACTTCATTTGGTTTGGTTTGATTTGGTATGTTTAATGGCATAACAAGCCTGTGGGTTATTTAATGCCAAAACCTGTTGATAAAAGTTGGTACTTAAATTTCCTTTGCAGTTACATTTTTGTAGATGTATTTTGTGGATATCTTTTATATCTGATTCATAATTTTTCGATATATTTATTTCTCTAAAGAAGGATAAAATGTCATCCATGTCAGTGAATGGGTTATTATGAGAATATGTGAAGGTACAAAAGGTTTGGTTGGTTGGCACCTTTCTCTCCAATAAGGACGATGGCGTAGTGTCCAAAAATCATTAAATAAACTAGCAAATATATGCACCCTCCATGTGCAAGTATTTAAGTTTTAATGTAATAAAATATTGTATTAAATTAGAAAGGCTAATGAAACTAAATAAGAATACAGATAAAAAGATTTGAAACAGAGGGAGTATAATAAAAGATTTGAAACAGAGGGAGTATAATAAAAAAAATGGAACAACTGAAACTTACTCTTCCATCACTCTCGTCTTTCATTGTTATTTTTTCTAATTTAAGTATTTAGTTATAAGAGGAAGTAAAGAATAAACTGACAGTTATTTTATCTTGTTAATGAATTTCATTTAAGATTCATTGAAGAGATTTTTGCTTATATTCATTAAAATAAAACCAAACAGTTAGAAATCAATAATACTAAGCACATATTTATTAAATTCGATTTTTTTATATTAATATGCAAATTAGCCTTCCCGTTCACACTGTAAACCGCTATTTTGTTGTATATATAAATATAATTGCATGTTGTCAGTATGTAGACATAGTTAGCAGTATTAATAATGTTAGACAATTTTATTAATAATTGAGGTTAAGATAAAAATAAAATCATGGAGAATGTGATGTCAATAACTAAGAGAATTGTGACTTGAGTAGGAATATAGTTTCGGTTACAGACAGAAAAACACACAATCTCCATTATAATAAGATAGATAAATAAATGAATAAATTATTTGCATCTGCGCAAGTGACTATGCAGGCCAATTCCTTTGGTGCAATGACTGCTCACAAACTCTGATGCTTTCTAGAGCTGCTATCTCTTCTCCCTCTTTCTGGCTCTCTTTGCTGTCGTTGCTAGTCTCCTCTCCGCCTCACACCTCTCTGTCTCTTACTTAGTGTCAAGGTTTACTAAGAGAGAAAAGATATTTAAATGTAAAAATTGATAACATTTCGTAATCTGATAACTTAACCGATTATCGTTCAAAGGGTCTCAAATTTTAACAATATGAATAGGAACAACACAAAATCTAACGTTAAATACTTAGAAGCCATTTATTTCCAGTTCTGGAGCTCTGGGGAGTGTGGAGTACCCCTTCATTGCCATTACTCCTAGGTCCATCCTGACTCGGAATGGTAGTACCTTTTAGTGTCCCATCTATGGGTTAAATAGAAAACATGGGTTTAAAAAATGTGTTTAAAAATTGTGAGTACCCATTAAAAATTAATAAAAATTGAGTACCCATTAAGAATCAATAAAACAAAATGTCTTCGGTATGAAATAACCCAATAAGGGTTGACATGCCGTAAAATCCAACCAACCAACCAACCAAGTACTTAGCGCATGAGTAGCACAGCTTCTGTGATCTGATTTGTCCCGTAAAGCATTTGGGAGTTGGCGGTAGGTGTGGCTCTTCACCTTGTTTTTTTGTTCGTGAAATAGAACTAGGCCTGGTCTTCCGCTCGGGATGTGGAGATCCGATTGTATCTGAGAGTCCCGGATAATTTTATGCGTCCCAGGTTTCTGCGAATATTATTTATATACTGGACAAATTTCAATGTGTCCTGGATATGACGTTAAACTGCATCCAATGGTGAAGTTACAATTTGAAGTTTTGGGGAGTGTAGAGTACCCCTTCATTGCCATTACTCCCAGGCCCACCCTGATCCAGAGTGGAAGTAACTGTTAGGGTCCCAAATATGGGTTAAATAGATTTTAAAAAATGTGTTATAATAAGATTGTGTTTGAAAAAAAAATTGAGTCCCCAACAATAATGAATAAAACAAAACGTCTTTGGCATAAAATAACCCAAGGGTTGACATGCCGTAAAACCCAACAACCAACCAACCAAATTGTAATCTCTTGCATGATTCCTAGTGGATCACCTTTCTCAGTCAGTCATTCCTTTTGAGTTAGTTATTCGCTTATTATGTGAATAACTGTTTCACCCTTTTCAGTCCATACACTACAGTCGCTATTTTTCTTATTGTCAATTTATTTCTTTTTGTTGTTTTTGTTATTTTGTTGTTGTTGTTGTTGTTGTTGTTGTTGCTGCTGCTGCTGTTGTTGTTGTTGTTGTTGTTGTTGTACGTATTATTGTTGAGTTTGAGGAGATTAAATTCTATATATTCTTTATATTATTTTATATTTTTTTACCATTGTTATTTCAGTGTGCGTACGCCATGGTCGGTGTTTGGAAATGTTTAGAAAACTAAAGAAAAGTGAAAACAACGAGAGAAAAAAAAAAACAACAATATGAAGGAACTTTCGACGACGGGGGCTTGAGTGAAGGGTCCTTTAAAAAAAATGGCAGAAAAGTGGGTGTCAATAAATTGGGGGGGGGGTCGGCTTAGAAAAGCAGTGGGTTTTTTTTAAGTCTTGGATGAAAACGTGTCACATAACATATTAATGCAAATCCACATACACACACACACACCTCCCTTCTATCAATCTCTCTATTTATCTATCAACCGCTTTCTTCCCCCTCTCTTTCTATCTCTCTCTCTTTGAATATATATCTATGTATATACATATATGTGTATCTATCTAGCGCTTTTTTCCACTCTCCCCCACCTCTCTCTCTCTCTCTCTCTCTCTCTCTCTCGAACGCTTTACTTATCAATAATGTGCCGACATGAACAAGTTATCGATTTTGAAAAATAGAAACAAAATTATCATTACTTAATCACTGATTGATTGATTGATTATCTATCTATCTATCTATCTATCTATCTATCTATCTCAGTCTTAATTTGAATATATATATATATATATATATATATATATATATATATATATAAGTAAAAAGTCGACGGGGCGGCCTAAAGTCGGTATCAGCCATGCAACGAGGGAGTCTATCCCCTTTTCAATAGCGCTATAATCATGTTTATCAATGACGCACACACAGTTTCTCTCACCCCTCACCCCCCCACTCTCTCTCCTCTCTCTCTCTCTCTCTCTCTCTCTCTCTCTCTCTCTTCTCTCTCTCTCTCTCTGAAATCTATCTAATTATGACTCTTTCCTTCAAAACATATACATGAAAGAATATAATGAATGAAATGGAAACAACAGTAGGTTGATATGTGTAGTAGATACATACATGTGTGTACACGTGCATATATATATATATATATATATATATATATATATATATATATATATATATATATAAAGTAAGTAAGTAAAGTCGTCGGGGCGGCCTAATGTCGGTATCAGCCATGCAGCGAGGGAGTCTATATATCGACAGGTAAATAGATAATGAACAAACTGAGATAGATAGATAGATAGATAGATAGATAGATTTGTTTCTCCCTTTCATATATTGTCTCTTTCTTTCTTTTTTTCTATCTTTCACATTTATTTTGGCTCCAGCACCATTGTGTGTGTGTGTGTGTGTGTGTGTGTGTGTGTGAGTGGAAATGTTCGTGCAGGTTTTTTAAGCTTTTTTTTTTAGTTTATTGTTTTACTTAATGGACGTCATAGAATTAACCCGCCCTTTGCTGTGTGGCACGAGAAAAAAAAACAAGATCAGATAACTCTCCTTGTGACTTGAGAAAACCCCCATCTGTGCTCGAAAGAAAAAAAGAATATGAAAGAACAAGAAAGAGGGAACTAAAATCATGAGGAAAATAGTGCGAGAGAGAGTGGCAGTTAGTGGTGATATATATATATATATATATATATATATATATATATATATAAAGTAAATTAAAGTCGACGGGGCGGCCTAAAGTCGGCATCAGCCACTCAGCGAGGGGGTCTATCCCCTTTTCAATAGCGCTAGACCAAGGAGATTGTTTTTTAGCATCTGACGTGGAGCGTCACACCTACCATCAGCTCCTTACTTTAACGCACAGATCCCTGTGCTACTCATACGCTGTGTTGGCGAGGACCGGTATCGAACTAGGAACCATATATATATATATATATATATATATATATAGAGAGAGAGAGAGAGAGAGAGAGAGGGGAGGAGAGAGAGATAGAGAGATAGTTGGATAGATATAAAGATATTGATAAAGATATATAGATATGCATATAGATATATATATATAGGTAGAGAGAGAGAGAGAGAGAGAGAGAGAGAGAGAGAGAGAGAGAGAGAGACAAAGAGGTGGGGGAAAGAGAATGAATCTAGTGTAGCAAAGTGAGATTAACATTGCCTTACTTTCACTACTCCCCCCCAACACTATCCACAACGACAACGACAACTACCACCCTTCCCACCACCACCACCAATCCTCTTAATACCTCCAACTAGGGACCCCCTGTACCATTCCACACATACGCCCGAACGTCGTACACTGTCACAGACCCCACGGACCCCTAATGAAAACATCCGATAACGACTCTCAATTCAATTTCCTGCTGCTGGATCCCTCAATTTCACAAAGACATCCATCACTCGTTTTTAGGCTCCCTCTTGTGCACATGCGCACTCATGCAGGCGTACGGACAGCACAAGTAAGATAGATAAATATATTGAGAAACACAGAGTGAATGTGTGACGCCAACTTTTTGGGCGTATACAAAGTTGGATAATATAGAGGTGATCGATGTTACTTTAGAGGAATAATACAAAAGAAAGAAAGAAAGAAAGAAAGAAAGAAAGAAAATAATCATTGAGTGTGTATGTGTGCGCGTGTGCTTGTGTGTGTGTGTGTGTGTGTGTGTGTGTGCTACTTAGATACATTTGATAAAATGAAAAAGAAGAAAGAAAGAAAGAAAGAAAGAAGGAAAGAAAGAAAGATAGAACGAAAGAAAACAATCATTGAGTGTGTATGTGTTCGCGTGTGTTTGTGTTTGTGTGTGTATGTGTATATATGTGCGTGCTACTTAAATACATTTGATAAAATGAAAAGGAAGAAAGAAAGAAAGAAAGAGAGAAAGAAAGAGAGAAAGAAAGAAATGAATCATTGGGTGTGTATATATGAGTGTGTCTTTGTGTATGTGTGTGTGTGCATGTGTGTGTGTACGTGTGTGTGTGTATGTACATTCTATTTAGATATATTGGACATAATGAAATGAAAAGAGGAAAGAAGGAAAAAGAGCTAAATATAGGAGAAAAGTAAAAATTAAGAAAGAAAAGGAAACGTTTCCAGGAAAAGAAAGAAAGAAAAAGAAAGATGAAATAAAGAAAATGGAAAGAAAGAAAGAAAGAAAGAAAGGTAGAAAAGAATAATTATTGAGTGTGTATGTATGAGTGTGTGTTTATCTATATGTGTGTGTACGTGCGTGCTACCTAGATAGATTGGACATAATGAAATGAAGGAAAGAAAGAATGAAAGAAGAAAGGAAAGAAAAAGAGGTAAATACAGGAGAAAAATAAAAAGTTGAAAAGAAAGAGGAACAATTAAAAAGTAACGGAGAACGAAAGAGAGAAAAGAAGTAAGTATGAAAGAAAGAAACGTTTGCAGAAAAAGAAAGAAAGAAAGAAAGAAAGAAAGAAAGAAAATACAAAGAAAAATAAGAAAGAAAGAAAGAAGGAAAGAAAAGAAAGAGGAAAATAAGGGAAAGAAAGAAAGAAAGAAAGATCATAACAATTAACGAATGTGACCGAGAGAGAGAGAGAGAGAGAGAGAGAGAGAGAGAGAAAGAAAGAAAGAGAGAGAGAGAGAGAGAGAGTGTGTGTGTGTGTGTTAAATAGATATTAGAAGAAAGAAAATGTTGTAGAAAGAAAGAAAGAAAAAAAGAAAGAAAGAATGCTATTGAAAGAAAGAAAGAAAGAAAGAAAGAAAAGGACACTTAGAAAGAAAACAAAGAAAGAAAAACAAATACAAACAATTAAACAAAAAAAACAATAACGAACAAAATGAATATAGGAACAAAATAAACTAATGATTTCCTTGATAGTATGTAAACATTTTTCGTTAAAGCCTCTTTTTAAAAAGCTGTCAATAATCTCGGACGTTTTAAATGGCGGCCGAGTCGAGAGTTGGTTTGTCGACGTCATCAGTCGTAATGGACTCATCAAATTCAATAAACGCCAAGTGACAGCACAAATCTCAAAGATAAAAGTCCTTTTGATTTTTCCCTCTCATCCCAATCACATTGCTGCGAGCTGCTTTAAGTTAAAGAGCAATGATGTGTACCCATATCGACTTTAGACTGGCACTGGGAACGTTCAACTGATTTCCTCAGCCACCAATTGATAAACCTACCATTGTTCGGCGCGATCCATTTTGCCTTACGATTCTATTTTTCGGGAGCTGGTCACATGCCGTGCGACCCTCATCCTCGCACGTCCTCACGAAGTGGTAACGATAGATTTCTCGCGGATGTTTCGGTGGGGTGTGGGGTAGGTGGGGGAAAAAAGGAAACCGTCTAACGACATTGATTTTCGGCTGGGTAGGTAGGGTGGGGGTGGCTTATAAGTATTCACCAAAATGTCTTGCTTGAACCTTCTTAGCTTCAAGTCCCACCCGCTGGTTTCCGAGTTTGCGAGGTTTTATCTTCGAGTAAGTCGCGACTTTCAAAGTTCCGTTTCGATGAATGAAACTGAATGAATGAGTGACACGGAATTATGGGATTGGTGAGATTTAAATTTCGTAAATGACCTCGTTCTGAAGGGCATTTTATTTTGTTCTTTTTTTTTTTTTTTTTTTTTTTTTTTTTAAACGAGTTGAGAGTGAAGAAGGATGATGTCGTCACAGGTGACAATTTGTTGATGACTAACCTATCTTTCGTGGCACTGAAGATCGAAAAGACCCCACGACACGAAAATTGCCTTTTTAAAAGTCATTTCCTCACAGTGATTATCACTTCTTTCGTTCATGGTTCTCACCGAGTGGTTCCTACGTTCATTTCCAGTGCCGGATTTATAAAATACACCATTACGGATAGTGTTTTCCGAGAAAGTAAGAAAAGAATAATTGGATATTAAAGATATTAAAGATGAAAAAAGCATCAGATAAGGAAGCGCAAACCCTTTACTGATGCTGATTTCCTATGTGTCTATCTTACGATGGGTGATCAAAAAGTATCGAGATTGATTCTTTAACTAGCAGGATTTGTGGGTATAATAACCTTGATTTAACTCTCTTTACTAGCAGGACCTATGGATATACCACAGTATGATAATTTAATTATTGCAACGTTTGATATATTTACTTAAGAACTATTGCAAATAGTTCAATATCGTAAAAATAATAATAATGTTAATTTAACTCTCTCTCTCTCTCTCTCTCTCTCTCTCTCTCTCTCTCTCTCTCTCTCTCTCTCTCTCTCTCTCTCTTTCTTCTTTTCATCTTTTCAATACGTTCGATTGAAACAGATTAGCATTTTTGCTTCAGCGCGCTCACCCCTCTATCTATATTGCCCTTATTGTCTTTCTTTCTTTCTTATTATATACGGCCATTCATATCAAACTAGCAGGACCTATGGATATACCACAGAATGATAATTTAATTATTACAACGTTTGATATGTTGACTGAAGAGCTGAAAATAGTTCAACTAGTAAAAAGTATAATAATCTTGATTTAACTCTTTTACTCTTTTTCTCTTTCTTTCCTTCTTTTCATCTTCTCATTATGTTCGATTCAAACAGATTAGCGTTATCGATTCCGCGCACTCACTCCCTCTCTCTCTATCTTTCACCTACTCTATATCCATCTTTCTTTTTTTCTTTATTATATTTTGCTATGTAGCAGGTCCTTTTTCTTCCCTTTACTTCTTTATAATAAGAACGGAATGGTCCAGGTCCATTATTTAGCTGAGGTGACGACACTTATAAGAAATAAGAATTTTGAGGATAAGCAACACCAGATAATCAGGATTTACATGTTTGCATTTCATCTTAAACGATTTTGACTGTCTCATTTTTAACCAGAGCGTGTTGCAAGATGATAACGGTCGTTCTTTTAAGGAACACATATAGATCAATAAACAATTTTACATTAAAAGATAATTTCAAAATTGATTAATTAATGGAGAAAATTTGATTATATGTGTATGAACTATTTCGTACATATATAAAAGATAATAAATGAAATAGAATGAAAACATTGAAAAAATATGATAAAATATAGACTGACTGACAACTTCAGAGGTCTTGTGATATTGTATTTAAATAAGATTTTGGTATCTAAAAAATATATTATTGAACTATTATAAGAGTGGTGATGGATTGTTATTAAATTATAAACTGTTATACGTAATTAAAGTTATATTAATTATACTAGCAAAAATTAAAAACACCCTCCGGACAGTGTAAAAATACATTTTTGAAAGATATTACCTTAGGGGTGTGGAAAAATTAATTAAATAAAATAAATTAATATTTTTTCAAATTAATTACTTACTTAAAAAGCATCATATACACTCTACTCCACTGAGATATTTGTTTTGTTTTACGACAGTAAGGACCTCCAAAACGTTTCTAAAAATTTCTGATTCAATTATTCAGACTCTTTAAAGAAAAAATTGAATTTGTACGAGTAAAATATATTTTGTTCGGATTTCATAAAATGAAATAGGTTGAGGGGGGGATTAACTTAGTAAAAAAAAACAATTTCCCCTAATATATTTTAGGAAAAAACTATTTTAAACATAAATTCATCGAAAGGTAAATAAGTATCGAAATTTTCGTGAAAATTTGACAATTAATTGATTTTTCATATAATTTTAATAATTTCATGTAGTAGTGATACTGACTATAAATTAAATACTTATTGATAAACTTACTCAATTCCTGAAATGACTGTGACGTAAAAAGTGACATAGTTTCGGTTACAGACAAATAGAGACTGAATCTCTATTATTAATAGATATTAAATAAAAAGAGAAGGTCATGTAGATAGACATGTATTGCTTACGGATAGTTTTAATCTAAAAAAAAAAAAAGGTATTTGAAGTAAGTGACATAGATTACAAAAATATCTTCCTGAGACTTTCAAAGTGGAACTGAGATGAACTATGAACGGGCTGTACAAATTTCCATTAGTGTCCACCTCAGACTTTAAAAAAAGATGGAATTCCAATTGTCTTTTACAATTTTTCAATGGGAAGAGAAAACCAAATTAAGATAAGAAACCAGCGTGTATTTGATTACTTTGGAGTTATTCTGGTCAGAAACACCATTACAAAATTCCGGTGAGACTGGCACAAAGTACAAGGTTGGTTGGTTAGTTGATTGATTGGTTGGTTAGATTTTACGGCATGTCAACCCTTGTTGGGATATTTTAGGCTGAAGACTTTTTATTTGATTCCCTTTTATTGGGTATTCAATTTTAACACATTTTTAACTCATTTTTTTTATTTATTTAGCCCATAGATGGGACCCTAACCGATATTGTTGGGTATTCAATTTTTTAACACATTTTTAAAACCATTTTTAAAAATCAATTTAACCCATAGATAGGACCCTAACCGATATTGTTGGGTATTCAATTTTTTAACACATTTTTAAAACCATTTTTAAAAATCAATTTAACCCATAGATAGGACCCTAACCGATATTGTTGGGTATTCAATTTTTTAACACATTTTTAAAACCATTTTTAAAAATCAATTTAACCCATAGATAGGACCCTAACCGATATTGTTGGGTATTCAATTTTTTAACACATTTTTAAAACCATTTTTAAAAATCAATTTAACCCATAGATAGGACCCTAACCGATATTGTTGGGTATTCAATTTTTAACACATTTTTAAAACCATTTTTAAAAATCAATTTAACCCATAGATAGGACCCTAACCGATATTGTTGGGTATTCAATTTTTAACACATTTTTAAAACCATTTTTAAAAATCAATTTAACCCATAGATAGGACCCTAACCGATATTGTTGGGTATTCAATTTTTTAACACATTTTTAAAACCATTTTTAAAAATCAATTTAACCCATAGATAGGACCCTAACCGATATTGTTGGGTATTCAATTTTTTAACACATTTTAAAAACCATTTTTTAAAAATTAATTTAACCCATAGATAGGACCCTAACCGATATTGTTGGGTATTCAATTTTTTAACACATTTTTAAAACCATTTTTAAAAATCAATTTAACCCATAGATAGGACCCTAACCGATATTGTTGGGTATTCAATTTTTTAACACATTTTTAAAACCATTTTTAAAAATCAATTTAACCCATAGATAGGACCCTAACCGATATTGTTGGGTATTCAATTTTTTTAACACATTTTTAAAACCATTTTTTAAAAATCAATTTAACCCATAGATAGGACCCTAACCGATATTGTTGGGTATTCAATTTTTTAACACATTTTTTAAAACCATTTTTAAAAATCAATTTAACCATAGATAGGACCCTAACCGATATTGTTGGGTATTCAGTTTTTTAACACATTTTTAAAACCATCTTTAAAAATCAATTTAACCCATAGATGGGACCCTAACCGATATTGTTGGGTATTCAATTTTTTAACACATTTTTAAAACCATCTTTAAAAATCAATTTAACCCATAGATAGGACCCTAACAGATATTGTTGGGTATTCAATTTTTAACATATTTTAAACCCATTTTTAAATCTATTTAACCCATAGATGGGACCCTAACAGATACTACCATTCCGAACTGGAGTGAACCTGGGAGCAATAGCAATGAAGGGGTACTCCACTCACCAGGGCTCCAGCATTTGAACTTCACCACTAGATTAACGACATACCAGGACACTAAGTTTCTCAGCCACCGCCTTCTAGCACATATATGATAACAAAGGGTTGTGGGTTTGCCATAAGGGCAATATGGCCGGAATAATCATATAGGTGCTAGAGCTTGACGTAACAGTCGAATGATCTGTATTTATACAGAAACCAATCAAAATATAATTAAAATAATTATAATCTTTTTTATATGCGTTCTTTAATTTCGCGCTAGTCTTTCTAATTTAATATACTTTATTACATTAAAACTTAAAGGAGCTGATGGTAGGTGTGGCGCTCCACCCCAGACGCCAAAACTATCTCCTTGGTCTAGCGCTAGTGAAAAGTGGATAGACTCCTTTGCTGTACGGTTGATACCGACTTAAGGCCACCCCGACGACTTTTACTTATACCCGGAGGGCGCATATTCTTACTAGTTATGATTAATGTTTTTTATCATCTTATTATATGATTATCGTATATTTGCCTGTCTGATTATACTCCTGACATAACCTAAAAGTAATAATGTTACATAATTATTGGATCCCTAATGCTTTTATAAGGTATTGTAGAAATCATAATGGCGATTAGTATAGCTGATGGCCTTGAGAGTGAGTGACAGCGTTTGACCTCACTCTGACCTTGCCTTGCAGGGATGAATCGTGAGAACCGGGACCCCATAGAAGGCCCTCTTCCGGTTTAAGGAGTAAGCAACTCAGTTAGTCAGTTAGAACTTAGAAGCCGAGCTAGCAACATGTAAGCCTCATCTGCGCAAATTGTCTGGGTTGGGGATTTGGAATAAAGTAACATCAACGTAAATCGAAGTCTTGTGTTTATTACCTAAAAACTAACAATGACACAGGGCTTCTGATAAGGAGTGATCCCTAACAGAAACCAGACCGGAGTCCCCAAGAAGACCAGACCTTAGAAGATATACCAGACCAAGATGTTAGAAGATAGACGATCAGAATAGCAAAGTCGGCCAGAAGAAATACGACCAGAGTAAGAAGTAAGAAAGGTATATAACATTATATGCTGATTTGGTACGGTGAAAAGACTAGTATATAACAATAATGCCAATAGGAAATTTGGAAAGCAATGAAGAACGGGGTAACAGAAATGGATCTCCTTTGAGAAGTCAGTTATTAGTGAAAAAAAAAAAGAGAGAATGTATGAATAGTTGTAAGAAATAAGGGTTATATCGAACTTAACGGACCTAAATTCCACCATCGTATGTCACCACGCCGAAAGAAAAAAAAATACAAAAAATCAGGGAATTAACCGAATTTAATAAAATTTTCAGTGTTGATATATTAATGAATAAAAGATACAATGCACCAGTTATTTTATGTAAAAACCTTTACATTTTTTCAGGTTAGTTACCTTTGAACCAAGTATCTTTGAGGCATAACACAGATTCTTAAAGATACGTGGTTCAAACTTAACTGACCTAAAAAAAATGTAAAAGTTTTTTTAAAATAAAATTACTGGTGCATTATATCTTTTATTCATTAATATATCAACACTGAAAATTTCATTAAAATCAGATAATTCCTTGATTTTTGGTATTTTTTTTCTTTCGGCAGGGTGACATACGATGGTGGAATTTAGGTCCATTAAGTTGTATTTAACCGAAATGAAACATCATTGAGAGAGTGAGTGAGTTAAGGAATGGTTAGCTTAGTGAGTGAGCAATGTAAAGTTGTATGAGGCAAAACAAGAAGAAACATTAAAGAGATGCAGAATAGTTGCAAAGATGTAGATGGATTTAAAAAGAAAGGGAAAAGAAAGAAGAGGAGGGAAAAAGAACGTTTATACTTTAGATGTCTAAAGATTTAAGTATAACAGAGAGAGAGAGAGAGGGGGGGAGAGAGGGAGAGAGAGAGAGAGAGCGATAGTTGGATAGATATAAAGATATTGATTAAGATATATAGATATGCATATAGATATATGTAGGTAGGTAGAGAGAGAGAGAGAGAGAGAGAGAGAGAGAGAGAGAGAGAGAGAGAGAAAGAGTTGAGAGAAAGAGAATGAATTCAGTGTAGTAAAGTGAGATTAACATTGCCTTACTTTCACTACTCCCCCCAACACTATCCACAACGACAACGACAACTACCACCCTTCCCACCAGAGAGAGAGAGAGACTAAACTAATGATGACAGAGTCAGATTTAAGAAGATATAATCTTGTTATTTTCAAGTCTTTTCCCCTCTCCTTATCTTCATCTACATTCAACCATTTCCTATCATATCACGCTGACATCTCGGATTCTCATGATTCTATCTAGCCACTTGTCTACATCAGACATCGCTCCTGGCAAGTCCTCCTCACGATATTCAGTATCCGTACAGATGCGCATGTATCTCCAGGAGAACGTCACTTATGAGTTCGTCCAGTGTCTTGTTCATATTACTAAAAGTAAATCACTGGGTTAGTTGGTGTTAAAAATGATTCTAAGCTGGGCCTTTTTTAACAATAGAATATTAAAATTGATATATTCAGGAATTATATATAGAGCAATACATATTTAGTAAAAAAAAAAAAAAAAAAGGCCTAAATACCGGTATTGATGGCATTTATAGATTAACTTCCACCCATATATGTATATGGGTGGAAATATATATAAAATATGTTAATATGAGCGGAATTTAAGCCTTTTTCTTCAATATATATATATATATATATATATATATATATAGTTTTTGATATTGAATTTTTTTGATAGAGGAATTATATATATATAATTGATAATTTTGAATCACATTACCACGACCAGACAACTCGGCAAACACCATTTGCGACATCCGGAGCACTGGACAGCTGTTTCGACCTCCTTTGGTCTCATCAGCAGTGCATACCACAATCTTCGCCACTAGAGATTGAACTCGTGGACGAAGAGCGGGGACTTAACACACTGGGCCACCAGCCCATGCCACAAACGGAGAATGCCAAATCATCTAGTCAATGGTAATGTTAATATATATATATATATATATATATATATATATATATATATATATAGCGTAGGAGTACTCTGCAGGAATCGAAACTCCCGCGCATAGATTCTGTTAGCAACCCCCATTCACAATACTTACCCCTTTGAGACGTGTCGGTGTAGCTTGGGGTAGAAGACACTCTAATAAATCAGAATATCCAATATAAAAATAAGTTTTTAAAAAGTAGAGTTGGTGGAGCGGCCTATTGTCAGTATCATCCGAACTGCGAAGGGGAGTCTATCCCTTTTTCGCTAGCGCTAGACCAGGGAGATTGTTTATGTTGAGGTGTAGCGCCACAGCTACTGTCAGCTCTCCACTTTATCGCACAGAACAAATTACCCAATCTGTGCTACTCGTACGCTGTCTTGGCGAGGACCGGTATCAAACTCAGGACCTTGCGATTCCTATGCGGTTGCTCTACCGACTGAGCTAAACCGCACCAATATAAACATTCAAATTGTCGGCCTGGGTCTATTGAGACTTGCAAATTATCCCTCTAAATCAGCCGCCCATTCTGGACGTGTTTGTGAGCGTGTTTGTATACGAAAACGGCAATTCACGCACTGTCTATCGTTATTCTATGTTTCGGGTTTCAAACCCATTCCTAAAATTCAATGGTTCGCCTTCACCCGACCGTCGACCATTCACCAATTTTGTGCCATCTCTTGTCCCTTTACACCACCCCGCACACAGAACGAACGCGTGGCACTTAACTATTATTACAACCCCTTCTTTCATTGGAATAGTCAGTATCGCTTACCGCACATTGGCAGGTCGTACAAGACGAACACAAGTGCAGGGGTATTTGCAAGGGGAAAAGACAATGGTAGCCGCATGAATTTTACTGGAACCCGAGAGGCGGAGCTATGTCCAAGGCTGGTTTGTTACAGGCGGTCAAATTACTCGAGGCAGGAAATGTATTGTATGTTTGTTCTGCAGCAAGACCAGAGGGACGAAGCCCTGACATGATGAACAGAGTTGATGTGAAACGATTGATTTGTTAGTGGTTGGGGGCGGGGGCGGAGGGTCCCTTATGACTTGTGTTGTCCGTTCAGTTCGTCTATCCAGTCTTATGCTGAAGTTAATATAATATATCAAACAATACCACTAATATCTGGCCTCTTTCTTAGAGACTTGAACGTCTCTCCTTTTTCTCTCCTTTTTCTCTTCTTTTTGTTTTCTTCTTACTGGATGGTCTGTAAACGTGGACTGCACTCATCCAACCGAGACTGTTACCGTTGGGTTGTAACGTCCAGTCGTGGTCAGTGAAGGAGAGATGCTGATATAATTGAAAAGATAAAGGCTGAAGGAAGATAAGAAAAAGAAGAGGAGTTAGTTTGGAAATAAACGAAAAAATAAAAGAAAGAGAGGGAGAGAGAGTGAGAGAGAGAGAGAGAGAGAGAGAGTGTGTGTATGTGTGTGTGTGTGTGTGTGTGTTGAGTAAGTGAGAGTGATCAGGGTTTAAGATGAAAAGAAAGAGATTATAAAGAGATCTATGAAGACAAAGAAAGAAAGAGACATGAAAGAGAGATAGTGAAATAAAAGAAAAAATGGAAAGAAAAAAAAGAAAGAAGGAAAGTTATAGAAAGTTATAAAGACAGAAAAAAAGACAAAAGCCTAAAAGATAAAAAAAATAAAAAAACCGAAAAAGAAAGAAAGATGTAAGCAAGAAAGAAAGAAAATGAAAAAGAGAAGAGAAAAGAAAGAAAGAAAGAAAGAAAGAAAAAAGATGTAAGAAAGAAAGAAAGAAAAGAAAAGAAAAGAAAAGAAAAGAAAGAAACGTGAAAGAGAGAAAGTGAAATTAAAAGGAAAAATGTAAAAAAAGGAAGGAAAGTTATGAGGAAAAAAGAAATGTTAAAATTTTTAAAAAAGCTAATAAAAACGAAAAAGAAAGAAAGCAGCAGGCAAGAAAAAAAGAAAGAAAAAAGAAAGGAAAGAAAAATCATGAAAGAAAGAAAGTGATGTAATGAATTTGCACATACCTAGCTGTAATCTGATTGGATAGTGTCCACCATAAATACTCAACACTGTAGTGGTACAGGCGCCTACTACAAGACTATCAATATTGCTACGCCGACTACTACTCTTATTACTTCTACTTGCCGCACCAGTTTCTACTTGCCTGCGAATATACCTTACTACAACTTAATAATATATACCCTACCCCGGATATATCAGAAAGAAAGAAAGAAAGAAAGAAAGAAAGAAAGAAAAAGTATCCTTCACCGGATTTTTATCCAAGATCTAGAGTGAAAGAAAGTGATTATATGAATTCTATGTATTTATGTTGTTTTTTTTTGTTTGTTTGTTTGTTTGTTTTGTTCGGGAGGTGTTCCGACACTTTTGGGTGCTATTTTGGATTTATGCATGCGCAGTACAGTCCCTTCTCAGATTTATTGCTAAGATACTTCAATCTTGCACATTGGGAGAAAGGGAAGAGAACAATTGATTCAAGGAGATTTCAAACGTTGTTTTCAGTTGTAAAATAGCATATTCGATTCATGTCACTAAATAATCCCATTCTTAGTGAGACCGAGAACAGCACAGTCTCGTATATATATATATATATATATATATATATTATATATATATAAAGTAAAAAAGTAAAGTCGTCGGGGCGGCCTAATTTCGGTATCAACCAGACAACCCCTTTTCTATAGCGCTAGACAAGGAGATTATTTTAGCGTCTGAGGTGGAGCACTACACCTACCATCAGCTCTTTACTTTATCGCACATATCCCTGTGTTACTCATACGCTGAGTTGGCAAGGGCCGGTATCGAACCCGGAACCTTGTAATTCCTAGCCGAACGCTCTACCGACTGAGCTAAACCGGATCATCATTAATGTGTATGGTTAGCACTATTATACTTGAAGAAGCGGTAGTAATTCAATGTACAGTGTTATTAGAAGAGTGTTCAATATCTGTGATCCAACGTTAATAGATGAATAAATAAATCAATAAATGTTTTAGTTTATATTTATTTGCATTCGAACAATTTTGTTATCAATGCTTTATTGCTGTGTAGCAGTCATCAGGCAACGAAAATATTTTGAAAATGATACAAAGCAAGAAACCCATGGTAGCAAAATTGTTCCAATACAAATGAATATAAACTAAAACATTCATTTATTTATTGATCTCTCTCTCTCTCTCTCTCTCTATATATATATATTATATAATATATATATATATTATGTGTGTGTGTGTGTGTGTGTGTGTCTGAAGTCACCCTGGCGCAACACCATGAAGCCAAGAGATCCAGAAGAAAGTGACGGCAACAAGGCATCGGCGCATCAACATCTGCAGAGACAGCCTTCACATACAACATCGGTGGTCGGGGCTGTTTTTCAAATATTGGACATCACAGTTACAGGAGGCGCTGTAACTTCAGGGGCACAAGAATTGCATAGTCTTCCGAGACTGCAATGCCGATATATATATATATATATATATATATATATATATATATATATATATATATATATATAAGTAATTGGTAATTTGCTTGAAGCATTGTTAGGAATGTTACAATATATTAATGATTTGAAGGCAATTAAAATGCATAAAAATAAAAAAAAAAGAATAAAAACAAAAAGATGTTATTTCTCTCTCTCTCTCTCTCTCTATATATATATATATATATATATATATATATATATTATAATATATATATATATATATATATATATATATATATATATATCCTTTACAGGTGTATTTTGGGTGATATAATTTATATCCGATTCATAATTTTTTATATATTTTTATTTCTCTCAAGATGGATAAAATATCATCCATGTTAATATTCTCATATTATTTACCTTGAAATACTTATTTCTGGTAATCTTCATTGAATAACGATTGACAGCAAGTCACCTCAGGTCTTCAGGACTCTTCTAAGTATTCTACCTGATTTAAGCAGTGCTGTGGTCTAAACGATGTCAACTCTTCCCAGGACTTCCAGTTCACTCAGTTTCTTTTCTATGTTTATTTATTTATTTATTTATTGTGATGATTGTTATAAGGGCTCCAGCCTTCATGTCCACCATTTTTTAACTCCCTAGCAAGGTCCTTGTATCTATCTAGTTTTTCACATCTCTGTACGTTTTATTAGTATACTCATATCGAATTTTTCACATCATCTCTAACTGGTGGTTCTTGACTGAAGTCTTAGAGACAGCAAGTAGACTCTTTAGATCTCCAGGACTCTTCAAAGTATTCTAGTTGATTTTAACAATCGCGGTCTGAATAGTCATGATTCTTCTTCCAATATCTTTTCTAGATTTGAAATAGTTCCTTTTCCTGTTGTGTACATATGGCAATAGGGTTGGGACAATCATATAGGTGCTAGGGCTTGACGTGACTAGCCGATTGATCAAAGGGAGCCTCCTCGACCGCCCGTCTAATCTAAGTAATGGCCAAAGTGAAGTGCTGCGTGTCATGGACTGCTTAGCCATCACGGTTCCATTCTTAAGCATCACGGGTCGCCAGCCACGGCCAACAGGTGGCCCCATTGGGTTGCAGTCAGTGTATTTTAAAGCCTCAGCCGACAGGACTGAGAAAGAAAGAGAGTAGAAGAGAGTAGCAATTAAGAATGCGAGAGAAGCGAGAGAGAAAGGCAAAGATAATAGAAAGAGAGAGACAGACAGACAGATAGATAGAGACAGTGTGTGTTGGTGTGTGTGCGTGCGTGAGAAAACGTGTGTATGTCTGTGTCTAGTATGTGTGTGTGCGCGCGCGCGTGTGTGTGTGCGCGCGCGCCTGTGTGTGTTTGTGTATCTGTGTCTGTTTGTGTCTCTGTGTGTCACTGTGTATGTCTGTCTATGTCTATGCGTGTGTCTGTGTCCGTGTCTGTGTGTGTCTGTGTGTATGAGTGGGTGAGTGTGTGTATGCATGTGAGAGTGTGTGTGTGTGTGTCTGTGTGTGTATCTAGTATGTGTGTGTGTGTGTGTTTGTGTGTCCGTGCATGTGTTTGTGTCTGTGTGTGTGCATGTGTATGCGTGTGTGTGTGTGTGTGTATCTGTCTATCTGTCTGTGAAAAAGATGTTTCTTCATAGTAAAAGGACAAAGAGAGATTGTTACAAAATCGCTGCGCATGGAAAAAAGATTATTAATCATCATAAAATGAACTCCATGCCTTTTTCTTTCTTTCTTCCTTTCTTTCTTTTTTTCTTTCTTTCTTTCTTTCGTTCTTTCTTCTTTCTTTCTTTTCTTTCTTTCTTTCTTTCCCCGTTGTTGGTCAGCCAATCTTTGCAAGCCCCACACAGACGACTTGCCAATCTTGGCGTAACGAAAAAGGGACGGATGTAGCCCGTGGGGTTCTGGTCACCACTGAGTGGTCAACAAAGGCCCTTGGCAAGCCGGAATAGATGCCCGCCGATCGATTGTCCATTAGGGATCCCAAACATAAATCTCCTGGGCAATATCCGATGTCGCCATCATCATCATCATCAGCATCAGCAGCAGCAGCAGCAGCACATTTCAATCATCATCATTTCCATCATCATTTCCATCATTAAAATCATCAGCAGCATCATCATTTCAATCATCGTCATCATTTCCATCATCATTATCATTATCATTATCATCAATATAATGATCTATTTGGTCCCTTTAATCATTATTGCTATTATCTTCGTCCAGATCATTGCTATCGATTCGGCCATGACCGACAGCATCGTGCGTATTGCCACGACATTAGGTCTTCATTTTGATATATATTCTACCTAACTTAGTCTGGCACAAGGCCAATAGGAGTGGACACACTCGATGTACGAGGATGAGGCAAAAAGTAATGCCATTTTGTTTTGGACAGGTTTAATTACCAACACAGGAACATGTATCATATATCAAAATGAAGCTGGTCCTCAGTGGATTACATCCCTACTTCTTCACATAGTCACCATTTCACTCAATGGCAATATTCCACCTTCGAATGAGAACATGTATCATAAAATTCTGTTGATTGTTCTTTGAGCCACTTCTTCACTACATATTTCACTTCCTCGTCACTGGAATAACATTTGCTTCTCAAACCCTCTTTCATGGGGCCGAAGGCGCAAAATCTGGTGAGTATGGAGGCTGCGGTAAAGTTGACCACCCGAATGAGGCAATCCTGATGCTTGTATGTTGTCGAGCATTGTCATGCAGAAGGAAGACATTGTCAATTGGCAAGTTGGGTCTTACTCGTCGGATTCTTGCACGGGGACTCGTTAGGGTCTCAATGTAGGCCTTAGTTTTTATTTTTAAACTTCACAGGAAATAAAGAAAATGCATTACTTTTTAACTCAACCTCGTACATCGAACTCTCTATGGTACATAATTGATAGGTTGCCTATAAATGGTGTACGACAGTATAGAAAATAAAAACAACAGTAATTCTGAATAAATAACATTATAAGTGATTGACAGGACTTAACCTTTTACTAACCTTGTAAGTGGTTGCTGATTGGCCGGGGCCAAGCGGGAGAACAGAAAGATACTTAGAAAGTCAGTTTTAGCTGTGTGACTGTACGGAACAAATGCAAATGGCGTCTGTCGTCCGTAGGCCATTTCTTCACGCGTGTTGTTTTTACTTGAGTTACATAAAGACGTCTAAAAACAATATGAAGTCTTGTGTTCGTTACTAAAAACAGCAACAGTCACAAAGATGAGAAGTCCGAAGATGGAAGAATGAAGAACAGTGTGAAGCCAACCAAGAAACCCAGGTACAGAGAAGAGATGAATCGATCCGGCTTAGTAGCAGTACAACAATAGGGTAAGATAGCAAGAAGAGAAGAAAAGGGCTATGTAACATCTACAGTATTGATAGTTTATGTTGCAAGGAAGATATTTCCCCCACAAGATAGTTGGACTCGTCCAACGAAATACATACAAAACTACCAATACTCGTGGTTATTCGTAGAGTTACATAGTAGTAGTAGACGAGTTACTACTAGTAGAGTAATGTCCTGGGTATCACGTTAAACTAACTGATGATGAGGTTTCGGTTCTGGAGGTCTGGGGAATGTAGAGCACTCCTTCATCACTATTGCATCTAG
>CM042149.1:47570754-47578254 GCA_023376005.1 Doryteuthis pealeii | reverse complement strand
CCATTATTTAGCTGAGGTGACGATACTCATAAGAAATAAGAATTCGGCGGATAAGCAACATTAGATAATCAGGATTTATTTTTGCATTTCATCCTGGACGAGTTAGACGGTCTCATTTTTAACCAGAGGGTGTTGCAAGATGATAACGACCTTATAATTCAGGAACATGAGTATTAATATATAGATAGAATGTAGAATACAAAAAATAGAAAAAATGGAAAATACCCCCGCTGTGCATAAACAGAAATATACCCGGGGAAAACGTAGGTATTTACCCAACCCGTTCGCCACGGGTAGGCAGTGGCACAAGGTCGCGAGTTTGGGGTATCCATTGAGGATTGAATTCGCTATTCAGTAGCAATGGATCTGCGATTGGTAACCATTATACCACGATGGGACGTCCTACCCGGGAAAACGTATTGGGCTATACAACAAAAATACCCGAATACAAAGATATTCATGCAGACATAAAAAATAACAAAAAAGATGAACACACTCTACGAACTTGCACACACACACACATACAGAGAGAGAGACAGAGAGAGAGGACAAACAGAGACAGACAGAGACAGATAGACAGAAAGACACACATACACAAGAATAAAAAAAAAACGCTGCGCTAATTAGAAATTCGCGCGTAAACATGTTTACGCGCAAAATGCAAAGAAAGAAAGAAAGAAAGAAAAGAAAAGAAAAATGAATATTATGATATTTTTTTCTTCTTTTTCTAATTTAGATGGCGAATAAGAAAGAAAATATTAGTATCTCTTTTTTCTTGTTTTCAAATTTCAGTAATGGATAAGAAAGAAAGAAAGAAAGAAAGAAAGAAAGAAAGGAAGGAAGGAAGGAAGGAAGGAAGGAAGGAAGGAAGGAAAATAAAAGAGCAGAAAGAAAGAAAGAAAGAAAGAAAATGAATATTATTATATTTTTTCTTCTTTTTCTAATTTAGATGGCGAATAAGAAAGAAATATTAGTATCTCTTTTTTCTTGTTTTCAAATTTCAGTAATGGATAAGAAAGAAAGAAAGAAAGAAAGAAAGAAAGAAAGAAAGAAAGAAAGGAAGGAAGGAAGAAAGGAGAAAAATAAAAAAGAGCAGAAAGAAAAGAAAGAAAGGAAGAAAGAAAGGAAAGGAAGGAAGGAAGGAAGGAAGGAAAATAAAAAAGAACAGAAAGAAGAAAGAAAGAAAGAAAGAAAAAAAGAAAGAACATGAGAATGAAATTATAAAGAAAAGAAAAATGGACAGAAAGAAAGAAAAAAAAAAGGACGAACAGAAAGAAATGTAGAAAGAATTGACAAAGAAACAAAGAAACAAAAAGAAAGAGAAAAAAAAAGAAAGGAAAGAAAGAAAGAAAAAAGTAAGAAAAAGAAGATTAAGACATCTTTTGTTGTTGTTTCCAAATTCCAATGGTAAATAAGAAAAGAAAGAAAGAAAGAAAAGAAAGAAAGAAAGAAAAGAAGCCTATTCTTTCTTGACTCTGGATTCAAACGGTGATGTTGTCAAACAGTCTCCCAGTGTTTTTTATTCCGGACACGTACGACCTGTCACAGTTTCCCTTTCAAGTTGTCACGCAATTGTACACATTCTTGAAGAAGACAATTTCCGTTCAACATACCATCTTCGACTCTTCCCCCCAAGAACGACAATCGACCCAGCCAGCGGGAAACATTGAAATAAATGGGTAAAATTCTCTCGTTTGCAATTAATACCAGTATCTTTTCAACTGGACAATTTTCGGACTCGTTTAAACAAGCTTGGTCTCTCAATTGTTATTTTACCGGCATAGGTGGTTGGTTGGTTGGTTGGTTGGTAGATTTTATGGCGTGTCAACCCCTGTTGGTTTATCTTATGTCGAAGACGTTTTGTTTTATTCATTCTTGATGGGTACTCAATTTTTAAAAACATTTTTTCTATTTAACCTATTCTACCACTCCATGTCAGAGTCGACCTGGGAGCAATGCTTATAAAGAGGTACTCCACATTCCCCAGAGCTTCAGAATTGGAACTTTACCCCTAGATGCAGTCTAACGTCATACCTAGAACACTAAGACCTTCAGCCACCGCCTTCTAACACATATATGATAAAAAAGGGTTGGGGTTGCCATAAGGGTAATAGTGTTGGGACAATCATATACGTGCTAGGGCTTAACGTGACCAACTGATTGATTGGGGGGGGCTCTCCGACCGCCCGTCTAGCCTTAGGACCAAATTAGAGTGTTGCCTGTCATGAACTACTCAGACACCAGGATTCCGTCCATAAGAATCACGGGTCGCCACCCACGACCAACAGGTAGCCCCATTGGGGTATTTTACTTCTATGCAGAAAAGCAGTCGGTGTATTCTACAGTCTCAGCCGACAGGGCCGGACAATTTTTGGACTCGTTTGTTTTCTCAATTGTTATTTTACCGGCATAGGACCCATAAAAATCCTTTCAGCCTATGATCAAAGTGTTGCACCTGTGCCCTCTGCCTACAATCAAAGTGTCTCGAATTTTATCTATTCAATAATGGATGTGCATGGTGTAATGGTTAGAGTTATAGGAAATGGGCTCATCGACTCGAGTTCAAATCCTGGACGAAGCTAATTGCATTTCACATAGCACCAATACCCTTTGGAAAGGTATGCATCCAACTAAGGGTAAATAGTAAAGCAGACTGGGCTTTTTAAACTTGGCTAGATAACCAGTCTAGGAGAAGGAAAACTCTGAATTTAAACCTGTTAACCTCTGCTTTAAAATTCACCTTGTGTTACATCCTACTGGTGTGGAGGGGTTGGTATATAAATATATATATTGGCATGTCCTTTAGGGGGGACATGCCAACAAAAAGGTGGTGATGGTGTCGAGGATTTCTATTATTTTACTCCCTTTTTGTCCATATCTACCTCTCTTTTCTCTCTTTCTCACTTTTCTCTCTTCTTCTTTTTGCTAACCTCTACTTTATGTCTCTTTTTACTTGATATTTCAATTTTCTCTTTCTGGCCATCTCGACCTTCAACCCTCTCTCTCTCTCTCTCTCTCTCTCTCTCTCTCTCTCTCTCTCTCTCTTAATATATCTATATCTATAATCTCGCTTCCCACCCCAACCTTCGTTTCTCTCTCTCTCTCTCTCTCTCTCTCTCTCTCTCTCTCTCTCTCTCTCTCTTTATATGTAATTTTGCCCATCTCTTTCTCTCTCTCTCTCTTGTCTCTCTCTTTCTCTGTCTTTCCATTATTTGTCTCTTTTTGTTCATCTCGATCCCCCCCCTCTCTCTCTCTCTCTCTCTCTCTCTCTCTCTCTCTCTCTCTCTCCCTATTAATCTATCTATCTATCTATATATCTCGCTTCCCACCCCAAACTTCGCTCTCTCTCTCTCTCTCTCTCTCTCTCTCTCCTCTCTCTCTCTCTCTCTCTCTCTCTCTCTCACTTCGCACCAACCTTCGCCTCTCTCTCTCTCTCTCTCTCTCTTCTCTCTCTCTCTCTGAGTATTGGCGCATGGATGCAATTCGAACATGTCGAACGTATCAATAGACATTTTTATTACGCGTTGGCAGTTTTTATCTGTCCGCACGGGCAAACTGGTTGCGAGCGGTGGATAGTGGTGAGGGTGGGGGGCGAGTGAGAGAAAGAAGTCGCGCCACCGAAAGGAGAAGAGAGACGTAACCTTAGATGACGGAACATTGTGTGTACTGTCAACGTGCATCGCCGGCTTAACGTGCCAAGGGGAGCATGTCGGGAATTTTATCTCTCAACTTAATAACTCGGCATGCAAGACTATCATGAATAAAAGCAGCTTTTCTGAAAGGGACAACTATCATCATCATCATCATCGTCATCATCATCATCATCATCGTAATCATCATTATCAGCAACAGCAGCAGCAGCAGCAGTATCTTCACACCTCTAATCGGAGCCACCATTAATTCTTGTCCTTGCCATCCTCTTAGCCAAAATCAGCACCTCCCCCTCGTCCCATAAAAAAATACCACTATCAATTTTCTTCTTTTTTTCTTTTTTTTTTCTTTCTAGTTTCTTTTAAAATACGAGTAAAAAAGAAATAGGATTTAAAAATTATTTCAACCTGTTCTCCCCCAATGAAAAAATAGGCGCTACACAATCTCTTTCCCTCTCCCTCCCTCTCTCCCTCTCTCTCTCTCTCTCTCTCTCTCTCTATATATATATATATATATATATATATATATATATACATATATATATATATATATATATATATATATATATATATATATATGATGGACTCTCTTTCGACTTATGAGGTTCCGACAACCTCTTTCATTCAACTTGTGTGTTAATCGCAGGTGACATTTCAGCCCTGCCAATGATTTGCAAAGAAGTCCACAGATGGAACAAGAGTGTGGATTATTAGAATGTATTGCTGGGACACTAGCCAATGCTCTAGTCATTTCTCTAGCTTGACGCAGCTTGGTGACCTCCGATGCTGCAAAATCCTTGATACCATTGTAACACAAAGTCCTCCACATATTACGATCGAGTGCTGTGCTCTCAAAAGTAGCATGATCTATATTTGCAGCTGAGAGTTTACTTTTCAACTTGTCCTTAAACATGAGCAATATATATATATATTACCGTCCAAAAATAAATTTATGATATAATTATATGATAGTTTGTTGAGTTTTCTTTTTCTTCTAGAAAATGTAAATATTGCTCTGTATATAATTAATTTATTAGTTATCTTACATTGAGCTCTCTGAGGATTTGAAATAATTCTTGTAGACACCTATAGGTGTACATCAGCATGGGCATGTATTGTGGTTATACGGAGGATATAGTTGATCCGAAATAGAATCATCTCCTACTAATTTCCAGTGTGTACACGGACAGAGCAATATAGATTAGTAAATGAAGAAAAAATGATTTAGGTTTACTTCATGTAAAAACTTTAAATTTACTTCATCTATTTCAATTGCAAAAAGCTTAGCTAGTTACAGCATCTTCAGAAACGGAAAAAACATAGGTATATTACCATGTTTTGCTCCGTGTCGGAAGATGCTGTAACGAGTTAAGCTTGTTGCAATTGAAATAAATCATCATATGCAGCAAATTTAAAGTCACAGGAATGATGTTTGCCTCTCAAACCCTCTTTCACGGGACCGAAGAGATGATAGTGATTATTCCAGTGACAAGGAAGTGAAATCTGTAATGAAGAAATGGCTCAAACCAGAGTCAACAGAATTTTACAGGGCAAGGATACATGCTTTCATTCGAAGGTGGAACATTGCTATTGAGAGAAACGGTAACTATGTGCAGAAGTAGGGATGTGATCCACAGAGGACCAGCTTCATTTTGATGTATGATACATATTCATGTGTTGGTAATTATATCTGTCCTAAACAAAATGACATTGCTTTTTTATTACCTATGTGGAGAATTAGGGATGTGGTCCATAGAGGACCAGCTTCATTTTGATGTATGATACATGTTCCTGTGTTGGTAAATATACCTGTCCTAAACAAATTGGCATTACTTCTTTACTTACCTATGTGGAGAAGTAGGGCTGTGATCCACAAAGGACCAGCTTCATTTTAATGTATGATACATGTTCCTGTGTTGGTAATTATATATGCCTAAACAAATTGGCATTACTTCTTTACTTACCTATGTGGAGAAGTAGGGATATGATCCACAGAGAACCAGCTTCATTTTGATGTATGATACATGTTCCTGTGTTGGTAATTATACCTGTTCTGAACAAAATGGCATTGCTTTTTGACTCACCCTCGTAAAAAGAAATATTTTCATATAGACATCGGGAGATTAAAGTAGGTGCGACTAAAGTAAGTGAGAAGGACACATGCAGTGGAGCAATAGTTAGCAGGATTTGGCTGGATATTTGATACCTGTGGCCTATAAGCTGCATTTAACAAATATTTAGAAAGAACGGAGAACTTAAAAAAGATATGATATATAATAGAAGTTTTAAAAGAAAGAAAGAAAGAAAGAAAGAGATAGAGAAGGGTGAGGTAGAGATATGGGGAAGAATGGTAATTATTAGTTGTGTTGAAAGAAGGAATGTAATGAAAGAAGAAAAAATGAAAAAAATGAATGAAAGAAAGAATGCATGCAATAAAATACAGAAGAAAGAAAGAAAGAAAGAAAGAAAGAAGAAGGAGATTGTAAAAGAAAAGAAAAAAATTAAAGAATGGATAAAGGAAAAAAATTATACATGCAAGAAAGAAAAATAGAACAAAGAATGAAAGAATGAAAGAAAAGGAAAAAGAAATAAATAAAAAAGAAAGAAAGAAAAAGAAGGAGACTAAAAAAGAAAAGAATAAATGAAAGAATAAATAAAAGAAAGAAAGAATGCATGCAATAAAGAAACATAGAATTAAGAAAGAAAGAAAGTGAAAAAGAAAGAAAGAAAGAAAGAAAGAAAGAGAAAGAGAAAAAGAATGAGACAGAAAAAGAAAAAAAGAATAAATAAATAAATAAAAGAAAGAATGCATGCAATAAAGAAACATAGAATTAAAAAAGAAAGAAAGTGAAAAAGAAAGAAAGAAAGAAAATAGAATGAGACTGAAAAAGAAAAGAAAAAATCAAAGAAGAAATAAATGAAAGAAAGAATGCATGCAATACGTAAACATAGAATTAAGAAAGAAAGAAAGTGAAAAGAAAGAAAGAAAGTGAAAAAGAAAGAAAGAAAGTGAAAAAGAAAGAATGAAAAAAGAATGCGACTGAAAAAGAAAAGAAAAAAATGAAAGAATCATTAAAAGAATAAAATAATACATAAAAGAAAGAAAGAGTCTGAAAAAATAAGAAAGAGAAAGAAAGAAAATATAGAGGAAAAACAAAATTATTGGTATTGGTCAAAGGTCAAGAAATTCAAGCGTATTTTTACTGGCTGTTTAACCAAGCAGGGTGATGAAGGATTGAAGGAATGGTTGTGGGGTCTGGATTTATGTTTTCAACACCGTTAGCGTTCATAGAGTAACAAACAAATTAAAGCAAAACAAATAACACAATTTCTTAAGCGGGTATCTTACGTTCGTAAATACAACGGCACATATGTACGCATGAGTGTTAGTGCCTCTAGGTATATACATAGGTACAATCACTTGTTTTTAAGGGGATGGTCAGTGGACCCCTATTGTGGGGCAATGGTTTGGAAAACTACTTCGCCGGCATTGTAAGTTTATTCCTAACTACCTTGTTATTATAGTATTCTAGAATAAGTTTGATAAATACGTATATATAACGCTCTTCTCTGAATGGAGCACTCTGTGGCGGCCTTTACACACAAAGCGATGTGTGTATTAAAACAGTTAAAATCCCCTTCCCATTCTGTAAGTGAAGACAGTCTAATGGTTAAGGTGCCGGACTGACACCCAACCGACCAAAGTTCAATTCCGGCTGTAGGTAGCTTACAGAATGTCTAGCCACACTGAAGAGACTTGATAAGTCGAAACACGTGTCGTGGATGAACCTATATATATATATATATATACATATATATATATATATATAGTGACTGTAACATATATACC
>CM042149.1:47563254-47565754 GCA_023376005.1 Doryteuthis pealeii | reverse complement strand
AATTTAACGTCACGTTGAATTCCGAGAAATAAAATTCCACAGTTATTCAATGTTAAACAGAATGTGACGGACCCTTTTGAAGGCGGAAGATTATAAGGAATATTCTGGAACATTTCGATTGTGATCGACTTTTCTAGATAAATAAAGTTTCAAAGTAAGATATGTCTAAATATCACAACGTTCTAAGAACCAGTTTTTTTTTCAGTCCTGTCGCCTGACACAAAAAAAAAACACCGACTGCACCTTGGCAGAGGAGTGAGACCCCTTCCCCCAATGAGACCACCTGCTGGCCGTGGGTGGCGACCTGTAATGCTTAAAGATGGAACCTTGGTGACTGAGCAGTCCATGACATGCAACACTCCACTTCTGTCCTTACTTAGGCCTGACTGGCGGTCGAAGAGACCCCCTCCGATTAATCGGTTAGTCACGTCCCGATCTTCTTGCCCTTATGGCTAACCCCTGTCTTTTTAACATATATGTGCTAAAAGGTGTGTCTGAGGGTCTTAATATCCAGTGTACTACGTTAAAGTCTACCTGATGAAGTTCCAATTCTGGGGCCCTGGGGAGAGTGGGGTGCCTCTTGATCACCATTACTCCTAGGTCCACTCTGACCCAGAGTGGTAGTACTTGTTAGGGTCCCCTCTATGGGTAAAATAAAAAAATGAATTTTAAAAGTGTTTTTTTTAGTTGAGTTTTAAAAGTGCCCATCAAGAATAAATAAAACAAAATGTTTTCGGCATGAAATAACCCAACAAGAGTTGACATGCCGTAAAATCCAACCAACCAACCTACAAAATAAGAAAGTGCAATGGAGCATAAACGAATTAATATTTTACAAGATCAATCTAATTGCTAAATTGTCGGTTAAATAAGGGTGGGGTCAAAGTTTAGGTACCGGATATATATGCAGAAAAGGTGGGGTACTCTAAAGGAAAAAATGTGATATTATAAAATGTAAATGGGGTAGGGACATTCCTAAAATGAGGTAACCCAGCGAATACCCGATACTTTAAGTATTTTTGTAATTTTACTATTGTAGTTATTTTAGACAATAACAAAAATAAAATAATTTATTATTATTCTGATATTTTCATTGCAATCTATTAGATTTCCATATGTCACAGTTAAATGAGCTGTATATCTTTATTAAATTCTACTTGATTAGTTGAGTTAAAAGTTAATAGAAAAAATAACATGATGACATGCATTAAAAAATTGGAATAATTCATTATGAACTATTTTAATCTATTATCTAGATATATAAATCTAAATATATAGATGAATTATTTATACTAGCAAATATATGCACCCTCCGGGTGCAAGTATTTAAGTTTTAATGTAATAAAATATTGTATTAAATTAGAAAGGCTAATGAAACTAAATAAGAATACAGATAAAAAGATTTGAAAAAGAGGGAGTATAATAAAAGATTTGAAACAGAGGGAGTATAATAAAAAATGGAACAACTGAAACTTACACTTCCATCACTCTCGTCTTTCATTGTTATTTTTTCTAATTTAAGTATTTAGTTAAAAGAGGAAGTAAAGAATAAAATTACAGTTATTTCTTCTTGTTAATGGATTTCATTTAAGATTTATTGAAGAGATTTTTGCTTATATTCATTAAAATAAAACCAAACAATTAGAAATCAATAGTACTAAACACATATTTATTAAATTCACATTTTAAATATCAATATGCAAATTAGCCTTCCCGTTCACACTATAAACCGTTATTTTGTTGTATATATAAATATAATTGCATGTTATTAATATGTGGATATGGTCAACAGCATTAATAATGTTAAACAATTTTATCAATAATTGAGATTTAAATAAAAACAAAATCATTGAGATTGTGATGTCAATAACAAAGGGAATTGTGACTTGAGTAGTAATATAGTTTTCGGTTACAGACAGAAAAGCACACAATCTCCATTATAATAAGATTATATCTACATTTAGTTGATAAATTTCATGCTGAAGTACTAGGTACTTTTTACAATATTACAATTATTCCTTCAGGGACCCTCCCCTTTTTGGTCGTTTTATCAGGTACCTAAACTGTGACCCCCAGATTAAACTAGGGTCAGTTGGGGTCAAAGAGGGTGCTTGCCACGGGCATTCTGTTTAGTTGGTACATCCAATCAAATGGAGAGACATAATAATAATAAAAAAATAACCCTAGTAATATCTTATCCACAGAAAGTGATGTTAGTACACGAATAGGAAAGGCATGGTTGACCACAAACAAATTATCAGTCATATGGAAATCCGATCTCACTGACAAGCTAAAGCGACAATTTTTTTTCTGGCTGTGGTTATATCAGTACTGCTGTATGGCTGCACAACTTGAACCCTAACGAAGCGCCTTGAGAATAAACTATATGGGAGCTACACAAGAATGCTGCGTGCAGTCTTGAACAAGTCATGGAAACAGCACCCCACAAGGAAGCAGCTGTATGGCCACCTGCCCCTATCTCACAAACCATCCGAATGAG
>CM042149.1:47518254-47558254 GCA_023376005.1 Doryteuthis pealeii | reverse complement strand
AAATTGTCGGCTAAGGCCATATCAAACACATTGTTTGTTTGTTTACTTTTCATATATATTATATATATATATTTGAGTTAAGGTAGCGTGTATATTGAGTCAATACCTGATTACTGACAGTTTCTTGCATATGCGATCTTCAGAGCACTTTTAGTGTGAAGATCGCATAGGTGAGGAACTATCAGTAACCAGATGATGACTTCATGTCCACACTACCATAATTCAATATTATAGATACTGTGTCAGTGATATTGAGCACTGTCCACTTACAAGTATATATATATATACTTTGGCTATAAACCACAAGGTTCCTAGTTCGATACCGGTCCTCGCCCACTCAGCATATGAGTAGCACAGGGATCTGTGCGGTAAAGTAAGGAGCTGATGGTAGGTGTGGCGCTCCACCTCAGATGCTAAAACAATCTCCTTGGTCTAGCGCTATTGAAAAGGGATAGACTCCCTCGCTGACTGGCTGTTATCGACTTTAGGCCGCCCCGTTGACCTTTACTTTTATATATATATATATTAACTAATCTATTTCACATACTTTTATTCTCCCATTCTCTCTCTCTTCTCTCTCTCTCTCTCTCTCTCTCTCTCTCTCTCTCTCTCACACACACACACACACACTCACACCTTCTGTCATTTTACTCTAAATACAAGGGAAATCCTAAGGTAAAGTACCCAAAATATTTAGAATATTTTTCTACATAACCGTCATTTCGATTGATGCATTTTTGTAGATTATGTGCCAGTTTTAGTACGTGCATGTCATGTCGTTGAGGAAGCATTGTACCTCGTCACCGTTGCAAACTCACTACACCACTTTTGGACATTTTTGACATCCATGCACGACTCGCCATACATTCCCGTTAATTGGCGATGAAGTTCAATTGGTTTAATGCCTTTTGTGGTAAAAAAAACAATAACTATGCGAACTTGGTGATAAAGTCAATCGGGAGTTCCATCAGAAACGACTGCCAATCCAAGACTAAGCATGGCAGCGAAACGCGCAAAAGGACAGGCACAGGCGCATGCACAACAAACAAAACAGTGTTGCCAATAACCGCACTATTTTTACCCCTCTTCTTTAACACACACTCTCTTTAATGTTTTCCTTTTCTCTCTCTCTCTCTCTCTCTCTCTCTCTCTCTCTCTCTCTCTCTCTCTCTCTCTCTCTCTCTCTCTCTCTATCTCTCTCCTGCTTATTTTTCTCAACTCTATCTATACATCTCATCATCTCTATATCTCTATCTCTACCATGCTGTCTATTTCTATCTCCCCTCTCTCTCTCTCCCTCTCCCTCTCTCTCTCTCTCTCTCTCTCTCTCTCTCTCTCTCTCTCTCTTCTCTCTCATTCTGTCTATACATTCTCTCAGTTCTTCTCATCTTCTGGACATGTAGTCAACGGCGCCTAGTTACTGACAGTTTCTCGCCTATACTATCTCCAAAACCATGCAACCTTAACCCCCTCTCTTTTTCTCTCTCTCTCTCTCTCTCTCTCTCTCTCTCTCTCTCTCTCTCTCTCTAATATATATATAATATATATATATATATATACCTTATCTCTAACTATCTTTCTCTTCTTTTCCATCTACCCCTTTTACCTCCTCTCTATCTATCCTTCTCTTTTTTTTCTCTACCCTTTCACCCCCTTTCTGTATATCCTTCTCTCGTTCTCTATCTACCCTTTTGACGCCCTCTCTACCTATCATTCTCCCCTTCTCTATCTTCCCCTCTTTATTCTATTATCTATCACTCAACATATCCTCTCTTACCCAACCTCTCTCAAAGCACATATCAACCCAGGCCCGCTTTATACAGTCCTTATCGTCGATCTTGGGAGCTTTATCGGCTTTCAATTTTTATCGCTGTCACTGTGGAATAGATGACACAGGCAAGGTATTCGGTCAGACTTAAATGCATTTTTAAAGGTTGGTACGTGCACTGTCAGAAAGAGAGAGAGGGGGGAGGAAAACACAATAGGGAGGAGTGTGTGCTAGAGAAGAGGAGTAATAATAGAGATATATTATAGTAAAATGACAAAGTTATATATATATATATATATATATATATATATTATATAATATATATATGTTTGTGTGTGTGTGTGTGTGCGTACAGGGTGTTTATAATTTGTATAACCTTATTAAGTTTTAAGTCTTAAAACTGCTGCAAAACTTTCTGAACTCTCTGAATATATATATATATATATATATATATATATATATGTGTGTGTGTGTGTGTGTGTGTGTGTGTGTACAGGGTGTTTATAATTTGTATAACGTTATTAAGTTTTAAGTCTTAAATACCTGCAAAACTTTATGAACACTCTGAATATATATATATATATGTGTGTGTGTGTGTGTGTGTGTGTGTGTGTGTGTCCGTCCGACAAAATGTGAGAAATATCAATGTAAAGGTAGATAAACCAAAACAAACAATTTATTCAATTAATATTTCATCTTTATTTATGAAAATACTTCATCAGAATTCTATGCGGATACTCTACCGACTGATCTATAATAATAAACCTTAGTAAACAAGCAAAGTAATATTATCAAATAGGAATAATTACTTGAAATCATATAATTGTGTATAAATTACTTTGATAAAGAACAATTACTTGAAGTTATAATTGTTTACAAAAGATTACAATTATAAGTTATTTGAAATCATATATTTGTAGGGAGACAAAAAATCCCGACTTCGGCATTAAATAACCCAACATGAGTTGACGTACCGTAAAACCAACCAACCAGCTGCGAAATCTTATAAAATATCATATTGATGGACCAAGCATCTTCACAGCTTGGTATCTACCAGATCTCTGCACCACGCACATTATCAATTTTTAAACGAAGAAAAACCGGTTTCAATACACTGTTTTTCTTCAAGACAAGTTATTGAACCACTATTTACCCGTAGGTGGATAGCCCTGTCGACTGGGGCTTTAAGATACACCTTTGCAGAGGGGTAAGAACCCACCCACCCTAATGGAGCCACCTGTTGGCCGTGGGTGGCGACCCGTGATACTTAAGGATGGAACTCTGGTAGCTGAGTGGTCCGTGACATACAACACTCCACTTTGGCCCTTACTTAGGCTATACGGGCAAACGAGTGGTCACTGCAAGCCCTAGTACCTATATGATTGTCCCAACCCTATTGCCCTTATGGCCAGCTCACACCTTTTTATCATATATATGCTAGAAGGCGATGGCTGGGGTTCTTAATGTACTAGGTATGTCGTTAAACTCTATCTGATGGTAAGGTTTTAATTCTAGAGCTCTGGGGAATGTTGTGTGTTCCTTCATCACCATTACTCCCAGGTCCACTCTGATTGGAATAGTAGTACCTATTAGGGTCCCATTTACAAGTTGAATAGAACAAAATAAGTTCTAAAAAAGTGTTTTAAAAAATTGAGTTTTAAAAAATTGAGTATCTATCAAGAATGAATAAGACAAAACGTGTTCATTATAAATAACCCAATGGGTTGACATGCCGTAAAATCCAACCAATCAACCAGCCTACCATCCCGTAGCTTGTGTGAGAACAGATGCATTCATGTCTTTCTCATGGGTATTAGTGCGAAGTGAAACGCAAAGAGCTTCGTCCTGGATTTGGACTCGGATCGCCGATTCCATTCCCTCCTACGATAACCGTTACGCTAAGGTGTTTTGAATAATGGAAAACTCAGTAGAATAAATGTGTCGAATACCAAGTGAAATATGTGAAGAAAATTGATATTTCCTTTATTTTTCATTTTTGTCTTGGTAAATAGAGCTTCAATTTCAATGTTTTGAACACACCTCATATATATATCTTATTATAATGGAGATTGTGTGTTTGTCTGTCTGTAACCGAAACTATATCCCTACTCAAGTCACAATTCCCTTTGTTATTTACATCACATTCTCCATGATTTCATTTATATTTAAACTTCAATTATTAATAAAATTGTTTTACATTACTTACACTGTTGACCATATCTACATACTAAAAACATGCAATTGTATTTATATATACAACAAAATAGAGGTTTACAGTGTGAATGGGAAGGCTAATTTGCATATTGATCTTAAAAAAATGATTTTAATAAATATATGCTTAGTATTATTGATTTCTAATTGTTTGGTTTTATTTTATTGAATATGAGCAAAAATCTCTTCAATAAATCTTAAAAGAAATCCCTCAACAAGAAGAAATAACTGTAATATTATTCTTTACTTCCTATTTTAACTAAACATTTTTATTAGGAAAATTTACAATGAAAGACGGGAGTAACGGAAAATGATGGAAGAGTTAGTTTCAAAGTGTTTCTATTTTTCAATCATACCCCTCTTGTTCAAAATCTTTTTATCTACATTCTTATTCAGTTTCATTAGCCTTTTCTAATTAATATGATATTTTATTATAAAAATTAACTAAAATACTTGCACCCGGAGGGTGCATATATTTGCTAGTATATATATATATATATATATATATATATATATATTATATATATAAAGGGAGAGAGAGAGGGGGCGTATTGTATACTAGATCACCTGAGAATCGACAATGTGAAACTCTAAGTAATGAGATTTTATCCTATATTATTATTCTTGTTTCATATCTATATACAAGGTGTGTCATAAAAGTGCCGAGTTTGAAACTGTATTTACCAAGGAAGAAAAATGACAATGAAATGGAACGTTAGTTTTTTTCAGAATGCAAGGTGTATCAAAAGTACAAAAATCTCGATACTTTTTTGACACATCTTGTATATATATTTATATATATATATATATATATATATATATATATATATATATTTATATGTGTGTGTGTGTGTGTGTGTGTGTGTGTGTGTGTGTGTGTGTGTGTGTGTGTGTGAGTGCGTTTCTGTGTCTGTGTCTGTGTCTATATATAATATGGGTGTTGTAATTAAATCAAACACAAGAAAGGCGCTTCCCAGTCTCATTCACCCTGCCCGAAGCCGCTGAAAGTAAGTACTCATACTTTTTCTGACCATTTTAAACAGTTCCTCCAAGAATCTCATAATGAAAATACCGTTTCCCACTAGATCACCGAGATTAGGCATCAATGGGTTTGTTCAATACTTAATTGGCGACCACTTAACTTACAACAGGTACTGTAAGAAGCCTGAGTCCTTTGTTTATTAAAATGATTTGAACGGGCATTTAAAATGATTGCGGTGCGGGACATGCCAAACACCCTACACTGTCAAACATTTCCTCATGAAGTGTGGCGTTTTCATTCCAATCCATAAGAAATATTTCAACGCAAAAAATATGAACGATCTGTTTGAGAATACTATCATGGATGATATATTATCCTTCTTGGTAGAAATAAAAATATATCGAAAATTATGAATCAGATATAAAATATATCCACGAAATGCATCTACAAAAATACACCTGTAAAATAAACTTGAGTGTTAACTTTTGTCTCACGTTCTGGTAGTTTTTGGCAGTAAATGACCATCAAGGTTATTATACGATCAAACAAACCAATCCGAACCAAACCCAACCAAATGAAGTTAATGAAAATCATATACACCAATTTGAAGATATTAAGAACTTTAAACATAGAAACTTTTATCAAAATGACTTGTTTTGGCATTACATGACCCGAAAAGGGTTGATATGCCGTAAAACTAAACAACCATCTATCTATCTAATTTGTTCAAGTCATACTGAAAGCACTGGTTCCTACTAGATAAGTGTGATTAAGCAGTAAGGAGTTTTGTGATGTCCCCATCTAAATATTCTTCCGAAATATTTTATTGCCGAATCATGGCCAATTGAGGTCATCTTTGGCTGGAGTGTTCATTTTTATTTATTTATTTACTCATAGCAATTAATTTTCGTTGCTTACTACGTATAGGTTTTAGTTTCTTTGTTGACATATCAACTTTCATGGGCTATTTTATGCCAAAGCTATCTTTGTAGATAAACAGTAGAGGTATTATTTGACTCATAGCCGGGGGATCAGTTGGTTCATACCTTTCCCAAGGGTATTAGTCTGAAAGTGAACGTAATAGCGCGACTGAAGTTCGCTTATAACAATGTCGCAGTCCAGGATGTTAGCCGCTACATCACGGTGACTCCCCTTATACACACATGTAACTGCATTTTCACTTAGCGCTAATACCCTTGGGAAAGGTATGAATCCAATTCTCCCTCCAGCTATGGGTAAATAGTAGGGCAGACCGGGCTCTTTATCCTTGGTTAGGCAACTGGTCTAGGAGAAGGAAAACTGTTGAACTCCGCTTAAGAAATTGACCTTGTGTCACATCCTGCCCGTGCTGAGGGGTTGGTAAATTAAATATATATACACACATGTACGTAGTTGAGATTTTAATTATTTCCGCACAGGTATATGCCCCTTCGGTGGGACTTAGGATGACTACATCCCCTGCAAAGAATAAGGTGTGCATTGGGTATGAAATTAAACTGCATCTGTTCAAGAGCTCTTAGAAGTGTGAAATTCATTACCATTACTCCCAGGTCCACTCTGAACCAAAGTGGTGGTACCTGTGAGATTCCCATTAATGGGTTAAATAGATCAAAATGAGTTTTAAAAAAAAACGTGTTTAAAAAATTGAATTTAAAAAGAAAAAAGTGAATACCCAAGAAGAATGAATCTAATAAAAAGTATTCGGCACAAAATAACCCAAGGTTTGACATGCCCTAAAATCCAACCAACCAGCCAACCAACCAATCCATGGGTTAAATGGATCAGTTTGAAAATGAATCGAACTTGATAGGACTGAGAGAAAAAATGAAGCAACCATATAAAAAATGTAAATATAAATATAAAATGGATGTGATTCCCTTACCTCGAGGCATAAAATAAACCTAGACAGGTTGACATGCTATTAAAATCAGCCAATCAATCAAACCGTACGAGTGCGTGTGCGTGTGCATGCGTGTGTGTATATGTGTGTGTGCGCGTGTGTGTGTATGTGTACGCGTGTGAGTGTGTGTGTATGTATGTATGTGTGTGCGTGTGTATGTGTATGTGCGTGTGTGTATGTGTGTGTGTGTGTGTGTGTGTGTGTGTTGTATGTGTTTTATTTTCTTTATCTAATTTGGGCTTAATTAGCTACGACAGTAATGTTTCAAATACTGAATTATGAGAAAGGATTTTTTTTTTCATTTGAACATTGATCTTGCATTTGAACCTGAACCTCTAAACATTGATTGCTCGCCGTCTTTAACGAATGAGCCACCACCAATCACTGATTCTTTTTTTTTCTTTTCTTTTTTTTTTGGGGGGGGGAGGTTAACGTAAAAAAAAATCAAAACAAGATGAAAATGTCACCAGTTTACATGCGATGTTAGTAGTGATTCGTCGTTTCTGTACTTTATTGTCGCTGGTAACCACGCGACCAATGACAAGGGATGGGAACCACGTGACCAACGGTGGGGGACGGGAACACCCAGTCTCCACCCTCTCAGGTGAGGTCAATGACTCATCATGTTGTCGTTTAAATTCCCTCGTCTTTTCACGCTTGGTTGAGAAATTTTGGCGGGTATGAGATCAGGATGGAGGGTAAAATCCTGAGGGGTGGGGACAGTGAGAGGAGAAAAGTGTAGAATCGGGAAAAAAGGGGGATGGCGAGGGAAACGGGGGGAAAGTGTGAGAAAGAATTTGAAGTTAGATGGTTGTTGAAAGAAAGAAAGAAAAAGAAAGAAAAGAAAGAAAGAAAGAAAGAAAAACAAAAGGCGTGAAGAAGAAAGAAAGAAAGAAAAGAAACAAACAAAGGCTGGTATAAAACAAACAAACAAACAAACAAAATGAAGAAAAATGAAAATGAATATAAAGAAAGAAAGAAAGAAAGCAAGAAAGAAAGAAAGAAAGGAAATTGAAGGAATATAATAAATAAGAAAGAAAGAAAGAAAGAAGAAAAAGAAAGAAAGAAAGAAAGAAAAAAGGAAGGAAAAAGAAAAAGAACTAACGAAAGAAAGAAAGAAAATCGAATGAATTGATAGATAAGAAAGAAAGAAAGAAAGAAAAGAAAGAAAGAAAGAATAAAGGAAAAGAAAAAGGGCTAACGAAAGAAAGAAAAGAAAGAAAGAAAGGAAAAGAAAGAAAGGAAATGGGGAAAAAGACAAACTGAAGAAAGAAAGAAAGAAAGAAAGAAAGAAAGAAAGAAGAAAGAAAGAAAACAGAAAAAACATGATGAATGCAAAGAAAGAAAGAAAGAAAGAAAAGACAAAATGAAGAAAAAGACAAACCAAAGAAAGAAAGAAAGAAAACGGAAGAACAATGAATATAAAAGAAAGAAAAGAAAAGAAGAAAGAAAAGAAAGAAAGAAAGAAAAAAGAAAATAAACAAACATACGTAATATAAAAGACAGAAAGAAACAAAGAAAGACAAAAAAAAATAATTCATATATTTGTAAAATAACCGACGGTTTAAGGCATTTTTTATAGAGTGTAAAAAGTCAATATGGTTTTATAGTTTTTCGTCAAACTGAAATCTCTGTACAAACGTAAAGAATTAAGAACAACGCCTAGCTTCGTGGGAATATAGTCGCCAGTTACAAACATAAAATTAACTCCCTATCGTGATCTATCTTATTATAATGGAGATTCGGTGTCTGTCTGTAAACAAAACTACTTCACTGCTTATGTCACAATATCCTCAGGAATTGCATACGTTTATCAATGAGTATTTATGATGTCTCTATGAAAATCTGAGTTATATTTGCCTCAAAATAGCCCATGTTATTAGTGCGTTTAAAATCCTGCAATGTGTCTTATATATCACTAAGAAATAAGGGTTTACATAATATATGGTGTGGTTAACTTGCACACTGGTTTTAACAAGACCGGGTTTAATAAATAATTAGTTGGTGTTATTGACCTGTAATATTATTGTTTTATTCTCCAAAGCATTAAAATCAATCATATGACTGATTTTTATATAGAAACCAATAAAAATATTATTGTGATAAGTGTAATGCATTCTTATATTAATTTCGTTAGTCTTTCTAATTCAATATATTTAATTACATTAAAAACGTCCGAAGTGTGCATATTCTTGTTAGTACTATTAGTGTATATCAAAAGTGGTTTTATCTTTTACTTACTTTTACCTAAAAGCTTACTTAATGTCCACTTGGACTACCAAGAACTTTACTAAATTCTTTATTCTTTGTAAGTTTTTTACTGGACTATAAGGGACAGCAAGTGTCCATCGATCTCCAGGTGTATTCTAAGTATTCTAGCTGATGATTAGCAGGGCTGGTCTCAAGATGGTCTCAATCGTCTCTAGATGGTCCCTAGTTCGTCCATTCCCTTTTCCAGGTTCTTGGAAACTGTTCCACAGGCTCCAACTACAATTGGTATCACCGTCCTCTTCATGCTGCACAACTTTTTCAGGTATTCATCCAGTTTTTCGCTTTCTTTTATTTTCATAAACAAAAAGAAAGAAAGAAAGAAAGAAAAAAATAATGGATATAAGAAAGAAAGAAAAAACAAACAAACAAAAACAAACAAAGAAGGAAAGAAAGGACTTAAGAAATAGAGAAAAAAGAAAGAAAGAAAGAGACGAACAAAGAACGAAAAATGAAAGAAAGAATAACATAAGAAAGAAAGAAAGAAAGAAAGAACAGAACACAACAAAACACAACAGATGAAAGGGTGCTCCACATTCCCCAGAGCTCCAGAATTGGAACTTCACCATCAGATAGAGTTTAATGTCCTACTCGGACATTAAGGCCCTCACCCACCGCTTTCTAGCACATATATGATAAAAAAAAGGACTGATCGGAGGTGGCTTCTCCGACCACCCGTTTATCCTAAGTAAGAGCCAAAGTGGAATATCGGACTGCTCAGCCACCAGGGTTCCATCCTTAAGTATCACGGTTCGCCACCCACGACCAATGGGTGGCTTCATTGGGGGGGGTCTTACCCTTATGCAGAGCTATAGTCGGTGTATTCTAAAGTACAACCCGATAGGGTTGGTCTTCACCAATAGTAACTTGTAGAAACAGGTGATGTTTTACTAGAATACTGTTATAGGTGATACACCCTATAAGACTAATGGAATGCGCCGACCGGTTACTATAAGTAACAGGGCAATTGTGGCTTGACAGTAAGCCAATGCGAGTAAGCCAATAACTCTATTTGTCGACGTAATTTCCACTTATCTGTATGGATGTGCACTTTCTGTAATACATTACCTACATTGTACCCTCGTTTTTCTTATTTGACCCCTTTAAAACCTCACAACAAATACCATGAAATCAATTGATGCAGGAATACATTTTAGTTATTTACTGAGAATCTACTCATTCAAATATAGATATACTTAACTAATTGTTTTTTTTTTTTTTTTTTTCTTTTTTCGATTTTAAAACAATCTAATATTAATACTCGTGTTCCTTAATGTTCGACCTTATCATCTTGCAACACCCTCTGTTAAACATGAGACTGTCCAAAATTCGTCCAAGAGGAAATGTAAATCCTGATATCTGTGTTGCCTATCCGTCAAATCTTATTTCTTATTATTATGAGTGTCGTCACCTCAGTTAATATAATGGACTATTCCGTTTTTATTATAAAGAAAAAAAGAGAAGAAAAAGGACATACTATGCAGAAAAAATAAAGAAAGAAAGAAAGAAAGAAAGAGAAAGACAGAGATAGGGGTAAGCGGCGGAAGCAATAACACTTATCTGTTTCAATTAACATAATAAAAGAGAAAAAGAAAGGAAAAGAAAAAAAGAATAGAGGTAAATCAAGATTATTCTACTTTTTAAATATTGAACAACTTGGCAATAGCTCTTAAGTAAGCACATCAAACGTTGTAATAATTAAATTATCATACTGTGGTATATCCACAGTTCTGCTAATTTATTTTAATCTGCAGTACACAGCAGAAAAAAATGACCACATTAAGACGATCCCCGTGTCGTGGGCGTAGAATATGCTGACTGTATCCTCTGCAAAGAGATAGACCTTTCCCGTAAAATGTGGATGTTCTGAGTATGACACTAAACCGTATTTGATGGTGAGGCTCCGGGCTGGAGATCTGGGAGGTTTGAGCACTCTTCTTACATTATTCCCATGTTGACTTTAAACGCAAAGAAAACTTGGCCTCAAACAAAATATTTGATATCATATAATTGTAAATTATTCTTATAAGAATAGTTATTTAATGCAAAAAATTTTTACTAAGGATGTTATTTCATCCTTGTGAGTTCTTTTCCCCGCCGGCGATAAGCTGATGTATTTTCACTGGAGGCTGAGTGACAACAAGCCCTCTTCGAATTGACAGACATTCTGACTCAACAATGCTGTTTGTCTAGATGGTTCAATTCTTCCTTGATTTCAAGTTTCTCTACTACTTTTGTTTTTTAAGCTTTTGGGACCGTTCCAAGTGCTCCAACTAAAATTGGTATGACTTTCACCTCATATGTACACTTTATTATTATTTATTATTAGTAGTAGTAGTAGTTAGTAGTAGTAGTAGTAGGATTAGGTGGTCTGTCTGTACCTCGAAGTCATTATTATTATTTCACTCAATTTGAATTTTTCACACCTGCCGTAGCCGGTGGTTCACTGGAGGCTGAGTGACAGCAAGTCTCTAAAGGTCTCCAGGACTCTCCTGCGTATTCCAGCCAATCTCAACAATGCTTAGTCTGGATGGTCTCGATCCTTCCTCTGATTTCCAATTTATCCAGGCTCTTTTCCAACCCCCTGGTGATTGTTCCAAGGGCCCCAATTACAATTGGTACGACCTAATGTTCCACAGGTTTTTTTTCAGTTCACTTGCAAGGTCCAAGTATTTGTCGATCCTTTCACTCTCTTTTATTTTCACTCTGTGATCGGCCGGGACGGCAAAATCCACGAGATGACAAGTCTTCCTCTTCTTGTCAATCAAAACTAGGTTAGTCTCCTGGCTGGGATTAGTTTGATCGTCTGTACTTCAAAGTCCCAGAGAAATGTTGTGTGTCTCATTCTCCAGGACACATTCAGGCTTGTGCATAATACCATTTAGTTGAATGGTGAAAATTGATTTTCTTGCACAGTGCAGTGATCACCTTCCCACCCAGTCGTGTCTAATCTGTACTCTCTTTGTGCACAGTTTACTGCATTCGCTTATTAAGTGAATTGACAGTTCGTCTCTTTCTTCCTCACATTCTACAATTTGCTGTTTCTGTTGTGTTTATCTATTTTGCTTTTATTAATTTGTCCTTATAGCATTATCTTGTGCTGCAATTATAAGAGATTCTGTTTCTCTCTTGAGGTTTCCTCTTCTTAGCCATGTCCATGTCTTCTGATGTGCGATCTCTCCTGTGTTTCGCTTGAAGTGTCCATGTAGCTGTTTTTCGTCCCATTTCTGCTTCCTTGTTTTTGTTATATTTGTTCTCGTCCATATATTGCAATTGTTTTTTCTTTTCTCTGGCTGCTTTTATTAGTCTCTCTTTGCTCTTCTTGTATATTCATCGAGTGCTCGAATTGTCGAATCTACACAGTCTTCAATGCTGGCGAGACCTGCGTACTATTAAATTGAAATAATTTCTTAAAACTACAATTTAGCATAAATTATTAGTATTAGATATGAATACTGGAAACTATATAATTGTATGCACATTATTAGTACTAGTACAAATTAACGTTCTCCGGGCGATGTAAAAATAGATTTTAAACATATTGCCTGGGGGTGGAAGTTAAAAATTCATGTCAGCGAGTTTGTACCCTAAGTAAGGTAAAATCATCAAATTCATTAAAGGATTAAAATAAAACAATTTGAAATGTAAACTTTAAATATGTATTAAAATAAACAAACTATATATAGAAATATAATACCCAGTCATGTATTATATTAAAATTGTTTTAAAAAACAATGAGGACTGTCTAATGTTGCATGTTCAAATTTTGAGTGTATTTATTCTGTTATGACGATTTTGGGTAATGTGACGTAAGCAGGGACGTAATATTTGTTACAGACAAAAACCGGAAGCGAATCTCCATTATTCATAACTAGCAACAGAAAACAACCTCCGGGCGTCGTAGAAATTAATTTTTGATAGACATTGCCTGAGAGGGTGGGATATTTATTAAAGGAGTAAAAAATAAAAAATAAAACAATTTGAAATGAAAACTGAGCCCCGTCCCTCTCAAATAAAATGTTGCGTGCATGTAATAATCAAACAATTATTTTGAATATTTCCCACATCAATTTTACACAAAATCGTAGGTATTTATTTATTTGTAAACTTTTTAGTTAACTTCTTGTTACTGTTAAAAAAAGAAAAGAAAAAAAGGACGAGAGTAAAAAACAATTTTTAAAATTGCTTACACAAATTTTGGGTGTATATAGCATAATAATATTGTGATGTAAGATGTGACGTAAGCTGTGACGTAGTTTCTGTTACAGACAGAAATACAGACAATCTCCATTATTAATAGATTAATAGATAAGAAGATAGAAGATTAGATATGAATACTTTATATATAACTGAATTATTTGTATTAATAATAGTCATTAAAGTTTTAGTTGTTTACTAAGGATTATTATTAGATACTTAAAACCATATGATTGTGCACAAACAAATAATTAATTAACCCATTCGTACAGACTTATTGTCTTCGTCAACACAATACATAGCCAGTTATTATCTATTTACCGCACAGATCAAATTACCCAATCCGTGCTACTCATGCGCTGAGTTGCTGGGGACCAGTATCGAACCAGGAACTTTGCGATTCATAGGCTGATGCTTTACCGACTGATAAAACTCCTAAGAAACTACAGAAAATATGTAAATATAAATTTACAATGAACGCCATTAGGGTCAAAATAACCCTAAACGGGTTGGCATGCCGTTAAAATCAGTCCATCAATGAATCAACGCATTCGAACAGAATCACTGTCATCGTCAATACAAAACAATTATTATTTGCATAGTATTTATTATTTGTAATATTTATTATGTGATGATATTCGTTATTTCTAATAATCGGGTTGGAGGTGCGTAGTGTAATGGTTAGAGTCGTAGGAAATGGACTCGTCGACTCGAGGTTGTCTACATTTCACAAAGCGCTAATACCATTGGGAAATGTATGCATCCACCTACTCTCCCTCCAGCTATGGGTAAATAGCAGGGCAGACTGGGCTCTTTAACCTTGGTTAGGAAACCAGTCTAGGAGAAGAAAAACTCTGAATTCAAACCTGCTAGACTCCACCTAAAAAATTGACATTGTGTCACATCCTGCTCGTGCGGAGAGGTTGGTAAATATGTATTTATTATTTGTAATAAAATTATTACATATCATTTATTATTTATTTATTTGTTATTTATTATTATTATTTATTTATTTTTCAGATGCACAGAAACGTGTCGTGACGTACGCACGTTCACACGAGTCAAATCTCAACGGGGTAAAAATCTCAACAACAAAAAAAGAAATCCATTGAGTATTTGTTTTAGTCAGCGACAAAGAATTAATTTAAACGAAAGATTTTTTCTTTTTCTTTCTTCTTTCTTTTTTTTTTTTTTTTTTTTTCATATTTTTATCGGTTTTTTCCATGCATCGATGGACCGAACAATCGGAATATGTCCGCACATTCCACATGTGCGTGAGTGCGTGTTTCTTTTATGTATTTATCTTTTTATTTATTTATTTTTATTTATTTATTTAGTTATTTTCATAATTTCTGCTGTAAATCCTGTAGGAAGAGGCTGCTCGTTGCTGAAATAGTAGTGTATTTTAACCGACTGTCACCGATGGGACATACAAGGTGTGTCCAAATAGTATCAAGACTTTTTGTATTTTTTGACACACCTTGTATTCTGAAAAAAAAAATCACGTTCCATTCATTGTTCATTTCTATCTTGGTAAATACAGCTTCAAACACGACATTTTTTGACACACCTTGTATTCTGGGGAAAAAAGTGACATTCATTCTTCATTTCTATCTTGGTAAATACAGCTTTAAACTTAGTACTTTTTGACACACCTTGTATTCTGAAAAAATAATGAATGAAACGTTTTTTCAGAATACAAGGTGTGTAAAAAAATCTGATACTTTTTTGACACACATTGTATGTCCTAGGTATGGCGTTAAACTGTATCTGGAGATGAAGTCTAAATTCTGGAGCTCTGGGAAATGTAGAGTACTTCTTAATCACTATTAATCCCAGCTCCACTCTGACCGGGAGTGGTAATATATATTAGGGTCCCATCTATGGGTTGAATAGAAAAAATGAGTTTTATAAAAATCTGTTTAAAAAACTTTGAGCATCCATCAAGAATGAATAAAACAATACGTCTTCAGCATAAAATAAGCCAACAAGGGTTGACATGCCGTAAAATCTAACTAACCAGCCAACTGATGGGAAGAGGCTTCTTTCGATCAATTATCTGGTCACGTCAGGCCCTAGCACCTATATGATTGTCCCAGCTATATTCCCTTTGTGACAATCCCAACCATTTTTATCATATATGTACGAGAAAGCGGTGGTTGAGGGTCATGGAGTCTTGAGTGTGACGTTAAACTTTATCGCATGGTGAAGTTCCAGTTCTGGAGCTCTGGGTAATATGGAGCACCCTTCATCGCCATTTCTCAGGTCAACTCTGATCGGGAGCGGTTGTACTTGTTAGGGTCCCATCTATGGCTTAAATAGAAAAAATGCTTTTTTAAAAAATTGATTTTAAAAATTGATTTTAAAAATTGATTTTAAAAAATTGAATACCCATCAAGAATGAATAAAACAAAATGTCTTCAGCATAAAAAATGCCGTAAAATACAACTAACCAATCAATTGTGTTCTAACCCAGACAAAATAAAAACAGGATTTAAAAGCAGGTAACTTTCAGGTGTGGTCCACTCTAAAGGCTTTGACATAACACACGTTTTTCCCACGTTAATTCCATCGCCCTCAACTTATTATGGTTTCATGCTAGATTTACGTCAATTAACCTCATAACCATTTACATCGAGCATTGTATAACATCTATATATTTATGTATTTGCACGTATTTGTGGCTTACTAAACTAAACTTTGTCAATGGTAAAGAAAGTATTGTCAAACAATGGTTAGTCTGTTAAACTTACAAATTCTCACTTACAGTAGGTGCTTAACAATATATATATATTTGTGGGTGGGTGGGTGGTGTTGTTCTAACAAAAACCTTTGTAAAAGAAAGATAGAATCTTTTGCAATATCAGGAAAATAAATGGAATATAAATGGTACATAATTTTACATATCTCATCAATTATTTTTCCATATATATATATATATATATATATATATATATATATATATATATATAAAGATAATTTCGCATAAAGCTCTTCAGGGCTAAAAGCAGTCAGATTTTAGCCCTGAAGAGCTTTATGCGAAACTAATAGTAGGTTCGTCTGACTCAGTAGATTCTTTATTATTTGGCTCTACTTAGGTATCGAGCACTTTTTACAGATTAGCTTCTCCTAGCGGTTATATGAATATATATATATCTTATATACATATATATACATATAAATTGTTTTTTCTTTTGGCCAAATACTATACGAATAGATTATTTTCTGTTGGTACGAATATCTTGGTCTTTTCTTTTTTTCAAAAATTTTTTTCTTCCTGGTTGATGTTTGGTAGTATATTTTTACAATCAAACTCTCTGCTGGGTTTTTTCTCTCCGCAAGGATCTACCAACACGCTTGGTATATTATATATATATATATATATATATATATATATATATATATATATATATATATATATAGAGAGAGAGAGAGAGAGAGAGAGAGAGAGAGAGAATAGAAATACAACGTATTCCGAAAAAGATGAATTTATTTTTGTTGGTAAAGTCGACGTTTAAACGTTTCGGTTTATGTTAAACTGTCGTTAGGACAATACAAAAGAATGGAAAAATATTATATGAACAATGATGGATGTTCTTAAAGTGATGGGAAATGTATTTAAAGGAAAGGCTCATAACTGTATTTTTGCAAGCGTTCATTTTGAAAGTCAAGATGTGATAGATAGATAGATAGATAGATAGATAGATTATGTGGGGGCTGTATTTCTGAATAAACAGTGCTCATTATCATGGATAGACAATTTATATCTATGTTAAGGTAGCATGTACATGGAGTCAACAGACCCTGATTGCTGACAGTTTCTCGCCAATGCAATCTTCAGTATAGGTTTACTTATAAATATAGCACCCATGTTTATCTATCTATCAATCTATCTATCTATATATCTCTCTTTCTCTCTCTCTCTCTCTCTCTCTCTCTCTATATATATATATATATATATATATATATATATATATATATATAATATATATATATATATCACTACCCACAATAAACATCCATTTTGTACAACATCCCGTGTTTGTCTACCTTTCTCCACATATTTATATATATATAAAATATATCAAACACTGACTTCGTCTGAAAAAACTAAAACTAAAAGTCACAATACAATAAATATTGACAAGGTACTCACTACATACCTAGAGCCGATTAGCTAAGCGAATAAGGAACGGAAATATATATATATATATATATATATAATATATATATATATATATATATATATATATATATTATATTCTGTGGTAACTTATTTTGTCGAACTCGGGGACCTTTTGATCAATCTCCAGAGCCTTCATGTCGTAATCGGGAGACATGCCACATCTGATATAAGGGTTGAGTTAATATCTATTAATAATGGAGATTCGCTTCCGGTTTTTGTCTGTAACAAAAATTACGCCACTGTTTACGTCACATTACCCAAAATTGTCATAACATAGAATAAATACACTCAAGATTTGAACATGCAACATTAGACAGTCCTCATTGTTTTTTAAAACAAGTTTTAATAAATACATGACTGGTATTATATACCTATATATAGTTCGTTTTATTTTAATACATATTTAAAGTTTACATTTCAAATTGTTTTATTTTTTAATCCTTTAATAAATTTGATTATTTTACTTTCTTAGGGTACAAACTCATTGACATTGAGGTTTTTTACTCCCACCCCTTACCCAATATGTATCAAATATCTATTTTTACATCACCCGGAGGGTGTTTTTTATTTTGTTCTAGTAGTTCTAACTGACAATTATCTGGAGGTCCCTACTCCTGGAGAAAATAACATAAAATACTCCACATAGCTTAACATATGTACCAGGTCATGATTAACGGAACGAGAACAATCTACCCCAATGGATTAAAAAAGGATTCGGTTCGAAGTTCTGTGAAGGATTCCGATTATGACATGAAGGCTCCCGAGGTTGGCAAGAAGGTATTCGACAAAAATGACCTAAGAAGGCCGGGGATCATATAGGCCGAAACGTTGCGTATATAACAATAAAGATGAGGACAGCAGTCTGAAAAATCTACATAATACAAAGACTAAAGATTTTTTTAAGCTATTTTACCAATTACAGGATTTTTTTTGGACTAAATAAAGGGTTGGGTTCAAAGTTCCGTGATGGCTCCCGATTACGACAAGAAAGTTCCCGAGTTTGAAAAGAAGGTTCCCGAGTCCGAGAAGGTTCCCCAGTCCGAGAAGGTTCCTGAGTCCGACAAGAAATACCTGAAGAAGGCCGGAGGGCATATCGACCGAAACGTTGTACAAATATGAAGATGGGGACAATAGTCCGAATAACACAGATAATACTAATTACAGGATTGTCCAAAAGTTTCGTCACCCTTACATATGGTTTTAATTTTCATTATTTCTTTGTTTTAATAATATTTATATATTAATACTCGTGTTCCTTAATTGTACGGCCGTTATCATCTTGCAACATCGACTAACAGTGGTGTGTCCATGCGTAGGAGTACATAGGGGAATGTCGCTTATGAGTTCGTCCTGGCTTCTTCAGCAGTCCCCAGAATATATTTCTCGTCTCACATGGGTAGTTTGTGAGATGGGTGGTAAGTGGTCGTACAGCTATTGTTTTGTAGGTTGCCTTATGTTTAAATCGCCATGCAGCATGCTTGTGCATCCCCGGTAGCAATATCTCATCTACTGAAAGCAATGTCAGCATACGCATAAGTGAAGCATGAACTACTATTGATAGGTTAATATACTTTGGTAGCAATATCTCATCTACTGAAAGCGATATCAACATACACATAGGTAAATCATGGATTACTATTGATAGGTTAACATACCTTGGTAGTAATATCTCATCTACTGAAAGTGACGTCAATGTACGAGAGAGAGAGAGAGAGAGAGAGAGAGAGAGAGAGAGAGAGAGAGAGAGAGAGAATGAATGCTAATTCTTTCTTTCTTTCTTTTTTTCTTTCTTTGTGTATCTATTTTCTTTCTACCATTTTTTCCATTCTTTTCTTCTTTATCTTCGTATATAGCTTCTTTTTTTTATTTGCGCAGCCATTTACTTTCTTTCTTTCTTTCTTTCTTTCTTTCTTTCTTGCGTATCTTTCTTTCTTTCTCTCTTTCTTTCTTTGCGTATCCACTTTCTTTCTTTCTTTTCTTTGCGTATCACTTTCTTTCTTTCTTCTTTCTTTCTTTGCGTATTCCACTTTCTTTCTTCTTTTCTTTTCTTTTCATTCACGTGTACATTTAAAACCCGAATTCTGTAACTAAACTCAAACTATATTATCCCATTTATTTAGAAATTTGAATGTTTATTTACTCGAAGAGAGTAAAAGGCATCGATGGCGGTTTTCTATTTTATGTGATTCCACGGTCTGTTAAATTGCGATGCATGTGATGATGACGTCATTGGAACAAAAGTAAAAGTAAAAAAACAAATGAAAAATCACTCGACTGCGACTGCACGTCGGCTTATCTTTTTCATCAGCCATTATTTACTTATTTATTTACTTATTTATTTACTTATTTATTTCATTTTGTTCTTATGTGGCTGACATTTGAGCCTAAACAATTCGTTGAGGGAGATGAATGGGAATGGTGGACAAAGGAAAAGAAATGAACAAAAGAAAATGAATATTGGAAGAAAGGAGAGAAAGAGATTGAAAAATAGAAAGGTAATGAGTTTGCATGAAAAGAAAGAAAGAAAGAAAGAAAGAAAGAAAATAGATATGCAAAAAAAGAAAGAAAGAAAGAAAGAAAGAAAGTTGATAAGCGAATAAAGAAAGAAAGAAAGTGGATACACAAAAAAAGAAAGAGAGAAAGAAAGAAAGTTGATACGCAAAAAAAAGAAAGAAAGAAAGAAAAAAGAAAGAAAGAAAGTAAATGGATGCGCTAATAAAAAAGAAGCTATATACGAAGATAAAGAAGAAAAGAATGGAAAAAAAACGCTAGAAAGAAAATAGATACACAAAGAAAGAAAGAAAGAAAGAAAGAAAGAAAGAAAGAAAGAAGACACAAAAACACAAAGAGGTAAAGAAAGAAAGAAAGAAAGAAAGAAAGAAAGAAAGAAAGAAGACACAAAGAGGCAAAGAAAGAAAGAAAGAAAGAAAGAAAGAAAGAAAGAAAGAAAGAAAGAAAGAAAAGAGACACAAAGAGGTAAAGAAAAAATGAAGAGACAGCGAAAGAAAGAAAGAAGACACAAAGAGGCAAAGAAAGAAAAAGAAAAGACAAAGAAAGAAAGAAAGAAAGAACATGATTATAGGAAGGTATAAAGTGGTTAGTTACGCAAAGAAATAAACCAACGAATAAATTTGATGCTATACAAACATTGAAAAACAAAGAAAGAAAAATTATTTTTTTCATAGTTCAAAAGGGGACAGGTTATTTAAATATCTTAACGCAGCACAAAGTCAGAAGTATGGAACTCCCAGTGAGAATTGAACTTACAGTTAATGAATGATAATAGATAACAATTACAGCACGCAAGATGCGTGTCCTGTTTGGGACTTTAAACTGTATCTAATCGTGAAGTTCCAATTTTGAAGCTCTGGGGAGTGTTGAGTACCCCTTCGTCACCATTACTCCCAGTACCTGTTAGGGTCCCATCTATAGGTTAAATAGAAAAAAGTTTAAAAGCGTGTTTAAAAAAATTACTTTAAAAAATGAGTAGCCAAAAAGAATGAATAAAACAAAATGTCTTCAGCATAAAATAACACAACACGGGTTGACATGCCGTAAAATCCAACCAACCAACCAACCAACCAATCAACGCAAGGTTCCTAGCCCAAATGATCAGATGTTAGATATTCATACAAAGAAAGAACAAAGTCGAGACAACAAATGAAATTTTCTACATAGAAGGAAGCTTTTTTTTTTTAAAAAGAAGAGATAGATAGATAGATAGATAGATAGATAGAAAGAAAGAAAGAAAAGAAAGAAGAAAGAAAGAAAGAAAGAAAAAAAAAGAGAACGTAAGAAAAAGAGAAGGAAACAACAAAATAATTAATGAATGACTGAACAAATGAAACGACAGCTTTTCAATCTTTACGAAAACAAAAATCGATAAGAAAAATCTTGGATCAAACCGCAAGTAAACACAAGCTTTAAAAGTTCAAGTCCGTGTTAGAAGAATTTTTTAAAAAATCAACCTTTATATTCAAATAATTAGGAATATTTCATCTACTCCATTTTTCCTCCTTAAAAGTCGTTCGTTTATATAATGCACGCACTAGTGTGTTTTTTTTACAGATAATTAATCGGGAGAGAAATAGATTCATATTTATGTGGAATTAGGGAAAAAAGACACAAAATGTACAAATATTGGTTTATTGGTTAAAATAAAGACTAAGAGATTAATTGTAAAGATTGATTTGTATATGCGTAAATATTTGTTTTTGTTACATAATTCATAGATAGTCAATGAATTATGTACGTACAATAGTAAGAATATTTTTGAATAAGAGTTCATTAAATAGAGTTTAACAAGTAAGAGCCCCTCATCTCATCATCTATCATACTCTGTTTCTCTCTCCCATTATATACCCGAGAAAGGTATATAACATTTCCTAGCAGGAACTGTGGATATACCACTGTACGATAATGTAATTATTACAACGCTGAATGTTTACTTAAGAGCTATTGCTAAATACTTCAATATATAATAAGTATGATAATCTTGATTTAACTCTCTATCACTCTTTTTTAATTTCTTTGCTTTTTTTTCATTCGGGAAACGGTTAATAAATAAAAAAGCTGTATTAAAAAGTATAGACCAGCAATAGTATAGTCTATCAGAAAAAAAATAATAAAATAAAACTGTATTCAAATCTTATCTATATTAATCTATATTCTATCTGTCAGAAAACAAAAGAAAAATAAAGTTGTATTCAAAATATAGACCAGCAATATTATTATCTATATTAGTTCATATTCTATTTTTCAGATACAGATACAGATAGAAGAATTAATTTTGGTGAAGGGTGCGGATATATAGTAAAATCCTGGAAGCAATATGACAAGAGAGAATACTTAACATAACATGTCAGATTTGATTTTACAAATTGTCTTTTTCTTTTTCTTTCCTATCTTTATTTACTTATAAAGGCGGGTGATGTAATTGCTATCGTCGTAGAAAATAGACTCGTCCAAATCCTGGACGAGGCTGTTTGCAATTCACATAGCGTTAATATCTTTGCGAAAGGTATGACTCCAACTATCCTCCCTCCAGCTATGGATAAATAATAAGTCAAACTGAGCTAGTAGTTATAATATTTACTAAGCTTAGTTTTATCAAAGATCAAACGAGTTGGATAGGAATGTTATTAGTAAGATTGGGTTGCGCCAATCGTCCAAATGATCAAGTTTCACCTGATTGAAAAAAAACATTGGAAGTCATGGTTTATACTTGGACTTGGTGGAGGTGCATAGTGTAATGGTTAGAATCGTAGGAAATGGACTCGTCGACTCGAGTTTTTCTGGACGAGGTTGTTTGCATTTCACATAATGCTAATACCATGGGAAACTTCTCTCCCCAGCTATGAGTAATTGTTTGAGCAGACTGAGCTCTTTAACCATGATTAGGTAAGCAGTCTAGCAGAAGAAAAACTCTGAATCTAAACCAGTTAAATACGCTTAAGAAATTGACCTTGTGTCACATCCTACTCCGGCGGAGGGTTGATAAATATATATAGAGTGATTGAAAAGTAATTCCCTATTTTAAACTATTTAAATATTTTGTTATAAGTATAGATAAAAGGATATGAAACACACACAATGCTGTTAAAATGAAAATATTTTATATCATATTCATTGCTAATATTGAACAATATTTAGATTTATAAAAATCATCTTCAGAGCTTGTTTTTAATCGGGCTCATCGAGAGAGAAGCAGAAAATAATTTAAATTCAAAACGAAAAACATTGATGTTCCAAAAAGCGTGCAAGTCATGCGATCGTTTCGTCATCAGCACATCCGCGACGCGTTTCTAAGCCAACGGCATAATTGTATATCTTTAGTGTAACAGCTTTTGAAAGAAGAAGACATATTTCAAATTCAGAAATAGACAAATTCTCTTTTTCAAACAATATGCAGTTACATTTTTCTCAATTCTTTAATGCATTTTCTTTACTATATGGCTATTAAATGTGTGTTGTTGTTATTTTTTAAGATTGATTATTTTGTTTATTGCTTATTTATGGCTGAATTACCATTTTCCTGAGAGATGGATGGGTAGACGTGGTCCGCATGATTAGCCGGCTCGGAAGCCCTGATTTAACACCCTGCAACATTTTTCTTTGAGATTGGTTGAAGGTTGCAAGTCTACTCCACGAAACCAATCATTTTGTGAGAACTTCATGGACGAATGCGAGAATTTATTTCTGCCATTCCACAAGAGTTCCTGGGAAGATTAGTCAATGCGATTCCCGAGCGGATTGAAAGGCTGGAGGTGTATGCTGGTGCCCATATAGAATTTTTTAAAAAGCTCAATGTTATATGTGTTCTTCTCATATTCATATTTTGTAAAAAAAAATAATGATTCAAAAATAAATTTTAATATTTTTTTTTTAAATAGGAAAGGGATTTACTTTACAATTATTCTGTATACTTGGACTCGAACCCAGAGTCACTGGTTTCAATCGGCAGTACAGACTGACCTCAGTTACCATTAGTATAAATTATGATCTTCTAGGAACCTGTCCATCGTCGACTTAATTGGTACCCGCCATTTTGTTTTTTCGCTGGATGTCCAATTTAAATATTGTCAGGAGACAAAAGCCCCAATGATGGGCCAACATCAGATCGACCAATGAGCGGAGTCAGTCTGGTCGCTGGTAATATTGGACAGTTGTCTGACACTCAGATTATCAGTATTTGTTTTCGCTCCCTGGGGGGTGAGGGATGAAATGCTTTATGTCTTTCCATACATCGAAAGTGGTTCGTTTAAAAAGAAAGAAGATAAATAGAGTAAAAAGTGTTTTTAGCTTTTGCTTATTGGAATGGACATTGAATGACAACATAAAAAGATGAAATGCTCAACAAAATAAGAAAGAAAAACGGATATGCAAAGAAAGAAAGAAAAAGAAAGAAAGAAAGAACGGATATGCAAAGAAAGAAATAAAGAAAGAAAGAAAAAAAAAAGAACCGATATGCAAAGAAAGAACGGATATGCAAATAAAAAAAGAAGAAAAAAGAAAGAAAAGAAAGGAAAGAAAGAAAAGAAAAAGAAAGAAAGAAAGAAAGAAAGAAAGAAAAAAGAAAGAAAAAAGAAAGAAAGAAAAAAAACGGATATGCAAAGAAAGAAAGAAAGAAAGAAAGAAGAAAGAAAGAAAGAAAGAACGGATATGTAAAGAAAGAAAGAAAGAAAGAAAGAAAGAAAGAAAGAAAGAAAGAAAGAACCGATATGCAAAGAAAGAAAGAAAGAAAGAAAGAAAGAACGGATATACAAAGCAAGAAAGAAAGAAAGGTAGAAAGAAAGTGAGGAAGAAAGAAATATATCCATAATAGGAGTCTTCGCATCACATAGCCAGGACAGTTCTTTGCAAGGTCCTGGTATTTTTCTTTGTATATTTTTCTTTATTTGTTCACTTTATTTTCTCTTCACCTTATGGTCTGCTGGCAGAGAGATATCTACGATCTTGACTACAGCTCTCGCTTACGGCCTTCCTACTTGGATAGATTGGTCACAGTAATCGAATATATTATTCTTTTTCATTTTCTAATACAAACTTTGGTTACACAGTTGAACCCAAGTTGTTTGCACAGTTCCCAGTGTATTGTTGTTCTTTGTTTTTCCTCTTTTTGTGTTTCTTTTAATTCTCGTATTCATCATCAGTATTGTTCTTTGTACTCCCTGAGCTTTCACACCAACAGTAATTAGGAGCTTTCTCTTGATATCGAGAGACAGCAAGTCTACTCAATATTTCAAATATATTATTATTATTATTATTATTATTATTATTATTATTATTATTATTATTATGTTCACTCCAGTGAATTTTTCACACCAGCGTTAGCGGAGGGTCCTTCACTGGAGTCAAGTCTCCTCAGGTCTCCAGGACTCTTCTGAGTATTTTAGCCAATTTCAGCAATGCAGTTGTCTGGATGGTCTCAATCCTTCCTCTAATTTCCAGTTACTCTAGTCTCTTTTCCAAGCTTTCTGGGACTGTTATAATGCACCAACTACAATTGGTATCAATTCCCCCTTCATATTCCACAGCTTTTAAAATTCTCTGGCAATGTCCAGATATTTCTTTATCTTATCAGCAGAATTCTTATTTCCTATAAGTATCGTCACGTGAGTTAAATAATGGATCATTCCGTCTTTATTATAAAGAAAGAAATGGAAGAAAAAGACATGCTACACAGAAAAAATCTAATAACAAAGACAGAAAGAAAGAGAGAAAGGAAAGTTTGAGAGAGAGGGTGATAACGCTAATCTCTTTCAATCGAATATAATGAAAAGAAGGAAATAAAGAAAAAAGAGTGGAGAAATGGGGGGGGGTAGAATGAGGTAGAGCGAGGGGTGATAATGGACATAACGAGAGAGAGAGAGAGGGTAGAGCGAGGTAGAGTGAGGGGGTGATAACGCTAATCTCTTTTCAATCGAATATAATGAAAAGAAGGAAAGAAAGAAAAAAGAGTGTGTGTGTGTGTGTGTGTGTGAGAGAGAGAGAGAGAGAGAGAGAGAGAGAGAGAGAGAGAGAGATGGGTAGATCGAGGTAGAGCGAGGTAGGTGATAATGCTAATCTGTTTCAATCAAATATAAGGAAAAGAAGGAGAGAGAGAGTTAAATCGATATTTTTTTACATATTGAACTATTTAGCAATAACTCTGGAGTAAACATATCAAACGTTGTAATTATTATATTATCTTACTGTGGTATATCCACAGGTCCTGCTAGGTGCTATTATTATTATTATTATTATTATTATCAGCATGAAAGTCTATTTCACGTTCTATTCCAGTGCAACGGACATGTGATTAATTCCATCTATTTCGTTTCCATCGAGTTCTTCCTTCCAGCCAACACGGATCCAAATTAAAACCAGATCTTTGCAATTTACCAACGACGGCCCCCGAGGCTCTGTCCGAATTCTTAGATTTCTATCGCAACATTTCCGATTATCGTTCGTCCTTGGATGCTTGACCACACTCCCCACCCCACCCCCCGCCTCCCCCTACCGCTTACCCCTCGACAACCTTTTGACTAGTCCCAATTGACTAGCCCGGTCAGCACAACGAAGGGCACTGGTCTTATAATCTTATTCAACGGGCTGCTGAACTTTTCTTTATAATATATATAATATATATATATATATGTGTGTGTGTGTGTGTGTGTGTCTGTGTCTGTGTCTGTGTGTCTGTGTGTGTCTGTGTGTGGTTGAAAATAGAGGGAAAATGCAGATAAAACAACACAACTAAATTCAAATGACATTTCGCCTCGGTATTTTGACAAAGCATCGCAAAATACCGAGGCGAAATACCGAGGCGAATTTAAAATGTTGTTTCATCTATCTATCTATCTATCTATCTATCTATCTATTTCTATCGCTCTCTCTCTCTCTCTCTCTCTCTCTCTATATATATATATATATATATATATATATAGTCTTTAAATTCTGCTCATTTTGTATATACACTTTTACAACTATTTCCCCAAGTAATCTGTCCCCCCATCTAAGCTACACCTCATCCAAAACATAGACCTCCCCGCCTCATTCAAAGAAACTAATCCTGCCCATTTAAAACTATGACACCAGCCCTCCCTCCCCTAAATTGATAGATGAAGAGATGTTACTTTTGGAAATTCTCAGTCAGAGTCATGTTCTTGTGATTACCTGAAGATGCCGTATTAATACGGTTGAAATAAATTATTGTAATGAAGCAAGTTTAGAGTTTTTTTCATTTACTATATATATATATATATTATATATATATATATATATATATATAATATATACTTTCAAAAAAGAAAAAACTTAACAAACCGTCATTCCGTAATAAATTTATTTCGACCAAAAGCTCGAAAGGCTTTTAAGTTTTCACAAAATGTTTAAAAATCCTTAAGTGACTGGCCTCTTCAGACGTAACCGTCTGAAAAGGCCAGTCTCTTGATGATTTAAGCTTTTTTTCTTTGAAAGTTAAATATTGCTCTGTATTTAATCTAATTTATTGATTATTATACATTGAGCTCTCTTTAGGGATTTATAAAAAATCCTTGTATGAATATATGCTTGCACCTACAGGAGCATACAGTATGCTTATACAGTGAGATTTTGAGGATCCCAAATAGAATCATCCCTTACAACCAGTCATTTGGATTACCTTACACACACACACACACAGATATATATATATATATATAATATATATATATATATATATATATATTATTAACTTGTCCATCTAATGTCCAGTCTGGGAAGGATCCACATCTACAGTAATAGCCATTCATGTTTCTATGCTCTTTCTATTGCTCTTACAAATTATGCTTTGTGGAAAGATTGTGTTGCGCCAATCAATCGGTAATTATTAAGAAGGATTTCGCGGCTGATCCAACGAGAAAAGCTTCAGATAAGATTTTAGTATTGATGGTTTGAATGTAATTGGTTGTTTTCCGTTGAACAACGATTCATGTCCTGAAAAATCTTTAAGATCAGAAGAGGGTCAGTTCAATCAGAGGAAATCGGCAATTTAGAGTGCGAGAATTATATAACACTATAATTGTACATCTCGGGGAGGGTAAAAAAAAAAAAAAACAAAAAAAAAACACCACCCCACTTTTCTTTGATTGGTGAGCCACTCGATAATATCTTTTATTATTGTGTAAATGGCCTTGTGCCAGTCTTAGTTGGAATGTCCCTATAGTATTTTTCAAATGCCTAGACATGACAACCAAAAGTAAATTATTGTTTTATTTATCTAAATCAAAATTAAAATTCCTTTTCAAATTCCATTGTTTTAGGAATTTTCGGCGTACGTGACACTAAGCTTTGTTTTTTGACAATTGAAAGAATCCAGTATAGCTTATTATAGGTCATCAGGTTGTGATTTTTAATATTATTATTATTATTTGGGTCTTTCTTGTTTTACACTTCCTTACAAAAAAAGTATGACTTTCTTTTAATAAATCGTCCTAATTATTCTTAAGTATTTAATTTAATACCACCACTCAGTCGGTAGAGCGTTCGGCTAGAAACCACAAGGTTCCTAGTTCGATTCCGGTCCCCGCCAACTCAGCGTATGAGTAGCACAGGGATCTGTGCGGTAAAGTAAGGAGCTGATGGTAGTTGTGGCGCCCCACCTCAGATGCTAAAAACAATCTCCTTGGTCTAGCGCTATTGAAAAAGGGATAGACTCCCTCGCTGACTGGCTGATACCCGTTGACTCTTTATAATGTTATAATTAGGCGATCAGGACATTCCACAGCACAAGACTCTCAAAGAAGATATGAACCCTCAGAAACAAAAACCAAAAGTCACCAATAATACCATGGGACATAACAAAAAACAGCACCGGTTGTTGTAACATTCTAACCTTTCTCTAGAGAAAAAAAATGAAATGATAAATTGTACATAAACTACAGCAGCAGCAACAGCTATACGATATTTTCCGAAAATCGTTTGATTTTTGTTTAATTGATTAATTATATCCCTCAATCAGAAAACTCAATAACCAAATTTGGTGTGTTTCTTAATTAAAAGGTTATTATGGTGTATGCAAGATTTCAGATTTGAGTGACGTCTCTTTTGGGGGTTATAAGTCGAGACGTACATATCAAACTTTCTTTTATATATATACTAGCAAAACTACCTGGTCCATGACCGGACTATATATAATTATTGGACCATAAATAGGCGAAATATTCCGAGCTGAACGGCTTAGAGTGCGATTTTGTTCACTAAAATTAAACTAAACTGCTGGTATAGCTATGATAGAAAGGAGGCAATGTAAATCGGTTGATTTTGGTTTAATTAATTGATTATATCCCTTAATAAGTAAAAAAACCAATAACCAAATTTAGCGTGTTTCTTAGTTAGAAGAGTATTAAGGTGCATGCAAGATTTCGAATCTGAGTGACATCCTGTTTCGGAGTTATATGTCGACACGTACATATCAAACTTCCTTATATATATATATACTAGCAGCGGCTACCCGGCGAAGCCCGGGTAGTGGAGATAAAAACATGGTTTAATAATCCTTTACAGATCTATTACTACTGAATAGCGAGTTCGGTCCTTCGCAGGATGACCCAGAAAAATCACCAAATAAAAACGATCTTAATTTAATTCTACCTGGTGGGAGGTCAGGGAATTTTCTTTTCGTCAGATTTGAGGGAATGACATCATATGGCTAAACTTGCAAATTGGTCGAAAAATTAAAACATATTACAGCCGGGTTAGCTCAGTCGGTAGAGCGTTCGGCTAGAAATCACAAGGTTCCTAGTTCGATACCGGTCCTCGCCAACTCAGCGTCATGAGTAGCACAGGGATCTGTGCGGTAAAGTAAGGAGCTGATGGTGGGTGTGGCGTTCCACCGCAGATGCAGAAACAATCTCCTTGGTCTAGCGCTAGTGAAAAGGGGATAGACTCCCTCGCTGATTGGCTGATACCGACATTAGGCCGCCCCAACGACTTTACTTACTCACAGGTGACCTAGAAAAAACAGAATCCAAATTATTTATTTTCCCATTAAACTAACCCTAGACCCCACCTCTAACCCTAACCCTAACCCCTAGTTAAAATTAACAGTTTTATTACAAAATTTATGCATTCTGTTTTTTCTGGGTCACCCTAAATTTTTCGACCGATTTGCAAGTTTAGCCCATCACATAATGATATAGTAAGAAATTTTAATTCAATGATTAACTATATTTTTTAAATAAAATATAAATGACGTGATTTGCTAAATTTCAAATTAATATTTGAAAAAGAAAAAAAGAATTAAATAAAGTAATCAAATTTATGTAAAACGATAAATAATCTTATAACATTATTAATTCAAAAACGTAGTCGATCGAATGTCAAATTAATATAGTAAAGTATACTATATCATAAATTTGATAACAATTTGAGTTTTCAGGTATTTCCGTGAAATGTATTAGGTAATCTAATGATATAATATCTTGCGCACTATTCTACATTACTATCATGATTTTATTTGTATTTCTAATATTAAAATAGATAAATTAACGCGATTATGAAAAATAAAAAACGGTTTTGTTTACAATTGACGAACGACGGGAATTTATAAAACAAAGTTGAGTTGTCGTTAGTGTATTCGTTTGATTTGTTATTTAATTCGTTATAAAAATAATTCAATGTATGAAAAGACATACTAATTACATAATTTAGAAAGATCTTTTTTCTAACCAAATAAATATTTTTAAGACAGAAACAGAAATATGCGATAAATAAGATTTGATTTTATGTTAAAATTTAAGTATGAAAAAATGATACTACGAATTCTAGGTTGACTGAAGCAAAATATAATTTTTTTAACTCGCTGTAAAAAATAATTCCATCGATGAAAACTCAATCAAATTACATATTTAGAGAGATTATTTCATTCTCTTTCGAACCATATAGATATCTTAAAGAAGATTGAACCATAAATAGACGAGAAAAAAGAATTTGTTTGTTTTCTTGTAATTTAGAATGAAAAAAAAAATTATACATATCAGTTCTCTGAAGCCAATTTTTTTTAACTCGCTGTAAAAAAGAATTCAATTAATAAAAACACATAAAAATTGCATATTCAGAAAGATTATATTATTTTCTTTTCAATGATATAAATATTTTAAAGATTGGACCAAGAAAAGGTGATAAATTCCTAGCAGAACTTAGACTTAGACTGCGAAATTTATTCGCTAAACTGATACATTTCTGCTGTAAATTGCTATAAATCGCTGTAAAAAAAAGTCAGCCAGCAGACAATATTTTATTATCAGCAGGTTATGGTATATGGATAGTTCTGCAAATTGGGTGATTTGGGCTTAATTAATTAATTATATCCCTTAATTAGTAAAAAACAACAACCAAATTTGACGTGTTTCTTAGTTAGAAAGATATTAATCTATATGCAAGATTTCAAATCTGAGTGACTTCTCTTTTCTGTGTTATAGATCGACACGTACATACCAAAAACTTACTCTCATATATATATATATATATATATATATATATATATATATATATATATATTATATATTATATATATATATACAGATTGTTCATGTGTGTGAATGTTTGCCCGATATGCATGAGTAGTTGTACACATGTTTCTTAGTGTATATATATATGTGTGTGTGTGCATGCTTGTCTATCTTTCTGTGTGTACATATTTGTGTGTAAACATAAAAAATGTGTTAGTTTGATCTACATACCTGACTAGTTGCGTACACATGTTTCTTGGTGTGAATGTGTGTATATATCTTTGTGTGTGTCTGTATGGGGTGAGGGGTACATGGGGTGAGAGGTACGTGGGGGAGGGATATATAGATAGATCAGTGGGCATGCATCTGAGCGCAAGTGGCAGAGCTGCCTGTATGAGTGCTCAGTTAGGGGCAGGGCAGGCGGTGGGGTGGCTTGATTGGGCTACGAATTTTTTTTTACGACACTGTAGGACTCCCCCCCTCCCCTCGCCCGCAAAATGTACAAAGCTTTTGTATTGAATAGATTAGAGGAAATAAAGGATCACAGAGAAAAATCACAAAAGAAAAAGTTTTAAGAAAAAAAAAGAGAGAAAAACAGCAGAAAAGACAAAATTGTTTTCCGCCTTTTTAAGTAAAAAAATGTCCCAAATTGTTTCCTCCATTTTGGCTATTACATCCTCCCCATGAATTTCTTCTCCTCCAACCCTGACCTAGTATCCCCCCCCTGCCTTGCCAGTCTTTTATTTATTCCTGTTCTCCCTCCCCCTCTTTCGTCTCTGTGTATTATTTCTTTCTTTCTTCCCTCCCTCCCTCCCCTCACTCTTTCAAACCCTTTCTTCGCTTCTCCCCCCCCATCTTCATTACTTACATGCTTATCTTTTTCTTTTGTTTTACTTCTTCCCTCCTTTCCACTCTTTCATTTTACCCCCTCTCTCTCTCTCTCTCTCTCTCTCTCTCCTCTCTCTCTCTCTCTCTCTCTCACTCTCTCTCTCTCTCTCTCTCTCTCTCTCTCTCTCTCTCTCTCGTCTCTCTAACTACATAATCAGTGAGATTCATATTCTTTCCTTTTTCTTTTTCTTTTTTTTTTCTCTATTTATCTTCTTCGTATTTTCCCCACCTTTTTTTCCTCCATCTTTTTCTCCTCCTTCTTCATGTATTACTTTCTTCTTCCGTTATTTCTTTACTTTCTTCCACGCTTTCTTTCTGTGATTCTTGATATTTTCCTCCCCCTCACGAGCTTTTATCATTATGCACTGTGTCCTTTTTCTTTCTTCTCTTCCTCTTCCATTTCTTTTTCCTTATCTCTTCTTGTATATCTACCTTCTTCTTTTCACACCCTATTATTATTTTATTATTTTTTATTATTATTTATTATTATTATTATTATTCTCTTTATTTCCCCTCTTTTTCTTCTTCTCTTCTTCTCTTCTTCTTCTTCTTCTTCTTCTTCTTCTTCTTCTTCTTCTTCTTCTTTCTTCATTTCCCATTTATTTCTTCACTGTCTATCTGTCTATGGTTCTGAGAATACCAGTATTCTTCTTTGTTTTTTTGTTTTTTTTGTTTGTTGTTTTTTTCTTCTTTATCTAAATTGCTTAATTTGAAAGTTTTTTCACATTTATATAACGAACCCTTTTGGGCAGATAATTTTCGGAAACCCTTGATGTTGCCATATGTACTGCTTTAGGCACATGTGACCTTTCCAAACAAAGGTCACGTTATGAGTATTCTCTCGCCTCGTTATCATCATCATCTTCAGCAGAATCAGCAGCAGCATCAACACAATAGATCAAAATTACTAATGACAATGACGATAATCGGCAAGTCTAACACCATCAATATGGTCCTCCCACTACCACCAGCATCACTTATAGTTTCCAGTCTTTGTTATTTTCTCTTTCAGCTTCTCAAAAACGACAGGTGTAATACCCTCACCACCATCACTACAATTGGAAAGAGTCGTCGCTTTCCCAGATTTAAAAAGCAATCTATGTATTAATACTCGTGTTCCTTAATTATACGACCGTTGTCGTCTTATATATATATATATATATATATATATATATATATATATTATGGTTTTTAAATCTCAACCATTTCACGACTGGTTTTTAAGATCTCAACCATTGGACTCATCTGATGATTGCATTACCAGGAAACTTCAAGTTATGAATGTAAATCCATAATATTACCATTGATTATATATATATATATATATATATATATATATATATATATATATATATATGTGTGTGTGTGTGTGTGTGTGTGTGTGTGTGTGTGTGTGTGTGTGTGTGTGTGTGTGTGTGTGTGTGTGAAAAAAAGGCCTTAAATACCATGGGTATCGTGATTATGGACCATTTCCACTCGTGAGTATTTGGGGCCCACAGAGCTTCTTCAGACCACGTATATCTTTTTTATTAGACAGGCACATGGCCAAATTCATTTTATATTTATACCTTATATATATATATATATATATATATATATATATATATATATATATTAAGCTCTGGCTTAATTGCAAATTACGACTAATTAAAACCAATAAAAACAACATTTTTTTCAAACATAATTAAATCCTAAAAGTAAGGTATAATTTTCGTGTCATTAAACTAAACAGTTAAAAAGCCTTTAGGAAGCAAAAGTTGATTAACTCAGGTTTAGTATAATAATAATAATAATAATAATAATAATAATAATAATAATAATAATAATAAAATTCTCTGGGACTTTGAAATAAAAACGGATCACCTTATCCCAGCAATAAGACCAGACCTAGTGTTGATAAACAAAAAAGAAAGAACTTGTCAACTGGTGGATTTTGCAGTGCCAGCAGATCACAGTGTGAAGCTAAAGGAAATGAAAAAAATGGACAAATATCTGGACCTTGCCAGAGAACTGAAAAAGTTATGGAACATGAAAGTGAAAGTGATACCAATTATGGTTGGTGCACTTGGAACAGTCCCAAAAGGATTAGAAAAGGTTTGGAAAGTTTGGATATCAAAGGAAGGATTGAAACCATTCAGAACACTGCACTGCTGCAATCTGCCAGAATACTCAGAAGAGTCCTGGAGACCTGAGGAGACTTCCTGTCACTCAGACTCCAGTGAAAGACCATCAGCTAATGCTGATGTGAAAACTCAAAAGGGGTTAATAATAATAATAATAATAATAATAATAATAATAATAATAATAATAATATATTTATCTATTCATGGGGCCCATGAAAGAGGGTTTAAGAGGCAAACATTATTCGAGTTACGAGGAAGTGAAATCTGTTATAAAGAAGTGGCTCAAAGACCAGTCAACAGAATTTTACGAGGCAGGGATACGTGCTCTTATTCGAAGGTGGAATATTACTATCGAGAGAAACGGTGACTATATGAAGAAGTAGGGATGTAATCCACAGAGGACCAGTTTCATTTTTATGTATGATACATGTTCCTGTGTTGGTAATTATAACTGTCATAAAGAAAATGGCATTACTTTTTGACTCACCCTCGTATATATATATATATATATATATATATATATATATGAAAGCGCATAGACAGTCGCAAAATACTGATTTAATCGTTTTTCCAAAGTTTAGCAATAAAGGTAGAATCAAGATCAATACTCGTGTTCCTTAATTGTACAACCGTTCTCATCTTGCTACAACCTCTGGTTAAAAATGAGACCATCGTCCAAGATGAAATGCAAAAATGTAAATCCTGATTATCTAATGTTGCGGAATTCTTATTTCTTATGAGTATCTTCATCTTGCCATATCAGCAAAAAAACTTGCTGATATAATATTCTGTAGAAGGCGTTACTCTTGTTAAACTGTTAAAATGAAATTAAAACTGTTAATATGACTAATATTCAAGCCTTTTCTTTATGTCTATCTATCTATCTATCTATATATATATATATATATATATATATATATATATATAGAGAGAGAGAGAGAGAGAGAGAGAGAGAGAGAGAGAGGGAATAATATCAAATATTTCCGTGATAAGGTTCAACTAAATTTGAGGACTCAAATGTACATATAAATAAAGTTTACATATATATACATACTCACACACACACACACACACACACACACACACACATATATATATATATATATATATATATATATATATACGTACATACACATATATGCATATCGTCGGGGCGGCCTAAAGTCGGTATTAGCCAATCCCCCTTTCACTTGCGCTAGACCAAGGAGATTATTTTAGCGTCTGAGGTGGAGCACCACACCTACCGTCAGTAGTAAAATATAAATATAGAATAAATACTTATTTATTTATAGAATATATATGTACATTTATTTATTTATCATTCACACACGCACACACACACACACACACACACACATATATATATATATATATATATATATATATTATATAAAGAGAGAGAGAGAGAGAGAGAGAGAGAGTAAAGAAAAGAGACTGAATGTATATACTTAGTGATACATATATCAACAAACGTTATACTTTTCTAACGTTTACATAGCAAAGATGATATCGTCATTTCAACCATTTTTCTACGTTCCTTTTGTCCCAGTTCCTATTCCTGTCATATTTTGTAATTTACATCGAAAGCGGCAAACGACGCTCACAAGTACACCCCGCTTGTCCGGTATTTATCCGTGCAGCACACGGTAAAGAGGGGCTGGGGGAGGTCTGCTGCCCAGGCCAATTGGCACAAAGGTCCTCACGGCGTCGAGTGCGACTCTGGAGCGCGCGCCTGCTCGATAGAGTCCTTATCGTTTCAAACATGGATGCCGAGTTCCTTCACTTCCGGGGAACGACTAAAGAGCGTTTCGCGCGCCGAGACACCCCATCTATACCCCACCCCCCGCCTTAACCCCATGTTTACTGCGTCTTTTCGCCCCCCCCCCCACTTCTCCAACATATAAAGCATTATGAGTATGAGGTTTCGATCCTCTGTGTGTATATTGGCGAGTATATAGGTATTTCTCTCTCTCTCTCTCTCTCTCTCTCTCTCTCTCTCTCTCTCTCTCTCTATCTATCTATCTATCTATCTCTATCTCTCTCTCTCTCTCTCTCTCTCTCAAAAGAATTTCCATGATTTTACTTTTGCTCAGCTAGCCGCAAGGGGGAAAAGCACCTGATGGAAAATAATAGAATGTGTTAAGGATTGTTATCGATCCAGCACTTCTGTATAGCTGAGCTGGTCTTTCTCTTAACTATATGTGCGGTTTTACACACACACACACACACTCACACACACACACACTTACATACACACACATACACACTCACTCACATACACACGCATAAATGAACAGATGTATGAGCATATATAGAGGGAGACTGATATACACAGTAATGTTCACATAAATGTATTCATAAAAGTATGTGTATGTACGTGTGTGCGCGTGTGTGCGCGTGTGTTTTCTTATACTAATAATTCATACACAATATATATTGTGTGTGTGTGTGTGTGTGTGTGTGTGTGTGTGTGTGTGTGTGAGTATATGTTTGTATATATATATATATATATATATATATATATATATATTGGTTTGGAGGTTGATTTTGAAGGCTATCACAATTCAGGTGTAAAGAAAAAATAATTGTGTTGTTTGTTAACCTGTAATTTATTCTTGATATTTCGAGAGAAAATCTCTTTTTCAGAAGATCACTGGAACTGAAGTAGTTGTCGTCTTGTTATGACATTTTTAGTTAAATAAATAAATAAATATATATATATATATATATATATATATATATATATATATATATATATTATCCCCTGATTGAAAAAAAAAAGATTACCAAAAATCAGGGAATTATCCGTTTTTAATAAACTTTTCGGTGTTGATTTATCAAAGAATGACTTTTATAATACATTAGTTATTTTATTTCAAAACTTTAAGGGTTTTTTCTTTGTTTTTTTTTTTTTTTTGTTATTTTTTTTTTTTTTGGGGGGGGGGGTCAGATCACTTAACTTTGACTTATTTTTAGGGAGCAAAATATCGGTGGGGCTATATACTTTCGAAACTAATTGCAGTATGAATCAAAAGATAATGAGCTAACAATTGGTAGTACCTAGTATTAGCGCTATGTGAAAAACAATACATCCTCGCCCAGGATTTGAACTTGAAATTTGACGAGTCCATTTCCTACGACTCAAACCATTACACCACACGCCTCAAGGTTGTTATAGCCACAATGAAATTGACTCTCACTGAGTGTCTGGCGTTTGTCCCAGACTAAACAAACCTCGGAACGTTGAAAGTGGACCTAGAGAAATGGAATAAAAGAAAAGATTGATTTATTTGGCTAAGCCTTATCTGACAGAAAATACCATTAGTGGATTTTCTCCAAAAAGTTATGCAGGTCTCTGCCCTAAAGAGCCGAATGGACAGCTAGGAATATTTGCTTAGAAATTTGACTCATGTACGTTTGACCTTTACTGATACTCGAACATGGCTGGCTGATGAAAGAGGTCAACTTTACGATATTGTGTCTCAACCCAAGAATACATCTATCCATCTATCTATATGTCAATCTAAATTAGCCACATCTATCTTTGTTTTTATGTCGATATATGCAATATAATATATATATATATATATATATATACATATATATGTGTGTGTGTGTGTGTGTGTGTGTGTGTGTGTGTGTGTGTGTGTGTGTGTGTGTGTTGTGTTGTTATATTTTACACTTACAAGAGAATACTGTATGGTTGTACAGTGAGGTTTCAAAGATCCCAAATAGAATCATCCCTACAACCAATCATTTGGATTACATTACATATATATATATATATATATATTATATAATATAATATATATATATATATATATATATTATATATATATATATATGTACGATGTTAATCCGACAGTATGAGAAGAAAATATTAAAAAATATAAATCATTAACATCCTGTGTTTGTTATATTTTTTAAATATTTCTTCTCATATATATATATATAATATATATATATATATATATATATATGGGGGGTGAGTGTCTGTCTGTGTATATGTGTGTATTTGTCTGTCTGTCAATCTTAGTATCACCTGCTATATTTTTATTATATGAGTTTTTCACGTTAGCGTTAGCTGATTGTATTTCCCTGGAATCTAAGTGACAACAAGTCTCTTCAGGTCTCCAGGACTCTTCTGGGTATTCTAGTCGATTGCGCAATGCAGTAGTCAGTTCTTCCTCTGATTTCCGATTCTCCAGTCTTTTTTCAAATTTTTTTTTGGGGGGGACCGTTCCAAGTGCACCAACTACAGTTGGCATCACTTTGACCCTCATATTCCGCAGCTTTTTCAATTCTCTGGCAAGGTCCGGATATTTGTATATCTTTTCGTTTTCCTTCATCTTCACCCTGTGATCTGCTGGAACCGCAAAATTTACTGTTTGACAAGTTCTCTTTTTTTTTCTTTTTTTTCTTTTTTTTTTTTTTTTTTTTTTGTTAATCAGTAATAGGTCTGGTCTCTTTGCTGGGATAGGGTGATCCGTCTTTATCTTGAAAGTATTATTATTATTATTATTATTATTATTGTTGTTGTTGTTGTGTTAACACCCATCTATCAAAGTTATTAATATTTTCTGTGTGTCTATATGTCTATGTGCCTATACACCTTATGAATTACTATCCATCTATCTATCTATCTATCTATCTATCCATCAATCTATCCATGCTGCAATCTACGTTATTGATATCTAAATCGCATCTATTTCAATCCTAATTATTAATATTTGTCTTTCTATCTATCTATCTATCTATCTATCTATCTATATATATATATATATATATATATATATATATATATATATATATATATATATATATATATATATACCGTAGTTACCATCAAATCCACCAAACAAATAAGTATACAATCTTATTTACTTCGGGATTTTTTCACTATAATCGATTAAAAAGTGCTCAATATAAAGAGCTAAATAGACGATTCGAATGGTTTAAAATATACCGATTCGAGTTTCTCCCAATAACGCGAATCTTCGAAGATTCGCGCTATTGGGAGAAACTTGAGTCGGTATATTTTAAACAATCCGTATTTTAAACCATTCGATTTTAATTATATATATATATATATATAATATATATATATATATATATATATATTATATATATAATATACAATAATATCCACCCATAGAGAAAGAGGGAGGAGGAAAGGATAAAAAGGAGAGAGAAGGAGATTGAGAGAAAGAAAGAATGGAGTGGGATAAAATGAGAGAGGAAAGCGACAGAATATTGAGAGAGAGGGAGAGAGATAGGAAAAAGGAGGGGATAGAAAAGAGAGAGGGGGAGATTGAGAAAGTAAGAAAGAGAGAGACTGAAGTGGAATATAAACGAGAAAGAGAAATGGGTGGGATAGAGAGGCGAGACAGGAAGGAGAAAGAAAACGAGAGAGAACGAGAGATGAGGATAAAGAGAAAGAAAATGGATATAAACGTGAAAGAGAGAGAGGGGGGACGAGAGATGCGGGAGAGAGAGAGAGTGAG
>CM042149.1:47500754-47513254 GCA_023376005.1 Doryteuthis pealeii | reverse complement strand
TGAGTTAAGCACGATAGGAATGAAAAAAAAAGAAAGAAAGAAAGAAGAAAGAAAAAAAAGAAAGGTCAAGTGGGAAAGAAGGAAAAAAAATAGCCGATCTTCCTGATTGCGTCCAGTCATTGTAGCAGAGACAAGGCGAAGGTTGGGATTATCCCTCAACTCGAAATCACTGCTGCCACAGAACTTCATTGGCCAAGCTAAAGGGTTCCCCAATTCAAAGACAGCACCCCCCCTCTCTCTCTCTCTCTCTCTCTCTCTCTCTCTCTCTCTCTCTCTCTCTCTCTCTCTGTACATCTTTTTCTCCCAAGTGGGCAACGTATAGGGGTCAGGAACACGCTGGCATATTGGCCCGGAATAGCATACCAAGTGACCTGGAACTATCTGCTGTTGAACTTTCCCCCTTGAGACGATTCATCACCATCAAAGTCAACCCCCCTTTCATCATCACCATCATCATCATCATTTCCGTCATCATCATTATCATCGACCAACCAGCAACGTCTTCTTGGCCACTATCATCACTTGTATTATCTCCCCTTGGCATAGTTGTCAGGATTATTACCACCTCATTAATAACAGAACTCTAACATTATTATTGTCACGGGTATCATTATTACGGTGACCGTCGTCAGCATTTGGCACAGCATCATCAACGCTACGGTGACCATCGCGTCATTACCAGTTTTTATCACCGTGCAAAAACAATTGAATAGGTGGCGATGCTAGCTCCACTGAAAACAAAACTGGTAAACTGAGTTCAATTTCTAGTCGCACCTGACAATTTTTTTTTAATTTTCTTCTTTTTTTTTTTTTATTTCATTTTATTTTATTTTATTTTTTTGCTCTAACACCATCAAGAACGCCAAAAACTCAATTATGTCAATCAAAGTTTTTTTAACTTACGCCGGTTTGGTTGTTTTTCACGGCACGTCAACACTTGTTGGGATATTTTATACCGAAGACATTTTGTTTTATTCATTCTTCTTAGTGGATATTGAAAATTCTTTTTTAACACATTTTTTAAAACTAATTTTTCTATTTAACCCATAGATTATACCCTAACACGTACTACCAGACCGGGTCAGTGTGGACCTGGAAATAATGGAAATGAAGGGGCACTCCACATTCTTCAGAGCTCCAGAACGGGAACTTCACCGTTAGATGCAGTTTAACGTCATACCCTCAGTCACCGCCTTCTAGCACATATATGATAAAAAGCGTTGGGGTCTGCCATAAGAGAAATAGGGTTAGGCCAATCCTAGATGCAAAGGATTGAGGTGACCAAGGTGGGCTCTCCGACCGCCTGTCATGGACTGCTCATCCATTGAGGGGATTTTACCCCTCTGCAGATGTGCATCTGTAGCGTAACGATTATCGTCACAGGGAAATGGTCTCGGCGAGCTACGTTTAAATTCTGAACGGGGTGTGCGTTTAAAAAATAGAAAAACACAGGGAATTTGATTGACAAATTTTAACCTGTACTTGACGTCTCAGAGATTCGCCATAGCGAACGTGAGAAAGTTAATTTAGGAAAATCAGTTTTTGACTGGGCGCTGAACAGGATGGATCGCAATTGCGGTCTGTCCGTCGAATCCAAAATATCCGTCCGTTTGAGTTGATATGGTATTTATGAAGTAAAATGAAATATGAAAAACTAAAGTCCGTAGCTCGTTGATTAAAAACAAACAACGGATCAAGACACAGAAGACTTCTCAAGCCAAGAAGACACCCAAGGAATATTTCGTAATTTCTCACATTGGTTGCTAAGAATCAAACGATCTTTGTAGGCATTTGATTGGTTGGTTGATTGGTTGGCTGGTTGTTTTACAGCATATCAACCTTTTTCGGTTCATTTAATGCCAAATCGAGTCATTTTGATAGATTGCTTACAGTACCTACTGTTGCTTAAATGGTCACCTATTTACGTATTTAACAGACTCATCACTGCTCAACTTCGGTGATCTAACGGGAACCGGTGCCTTCAACATGACTTGAGCGTAAGTCTAAGCATCTGAGATTTTGAAATGCATAAGAAATGGTGCGGATAATTCCTGAAATTGCAGTCTTGATGAATGCAAGGATGTCTGCGACAGTGACAAAGGTTGGCTGGCACTAAAGCAAATTTTCGTACCCATCAAAAATTCTTATCAACAGTTTCGCCATGAAGATAAAATGTCGTCATCAACAGCTTGGACACAAAAATATATTTACTACCAGTTTCGCCACAAAAATTAACCAGCAAAGCAAAATGGGTGCCTAAAGGTCGTATGGTCCAAAATATCTTTACCACCAGTTTCGCCATAAAAATGAAATATCGGTACCAATAGTTTGGACATAAAAATATCGGACCATATGACCTTTAGGCACCCCTTTTGCTTTGCTGATTCATAAGTACATTTTTTCATTTACACCGTCAACATCCGGTTGTTTGTTAGGGGTTAGGGTTAGGGGTTAGGGTTAGGGGTTAGTTTTTTATTTTGAAAAACCCTCTAAAAATCGTCTGTTAACAAACAACCGGATGTTGACGGTGTAAATGAAAAAAATGTACTTATGAATCAGCAAAGCAAAAGGGGTGCCTAAAGGTCATATGGTCCAAAATATATTTTCGTCACAACAAATAACTTCAACAATAGTTTTAATCTTGGAAGCAACACCCTACAAGAAGGCATCTGTATGGCCACCAACCGCCTATCACACGAACCATTTGAGTGAGACGAACAAGACATGCTGGACACTGTTGGGGAAGCGAGGATGAACTCATAAATGACGTTCTCTTTTTAGAAACCAGCACATGGGCACGCCAGGGTGGGCCACCCAGCAAAGACCTACGTTGATCAGCTCTGTACGGATACCGGATGCTGTCCGGAGGACCTACCGAGAGCGATGAGTGATAGGAGTGATTGGCGAGAGATTGTCATGGATATCCGTACAGCTGGTGCGACATGATGGTGATGATGATGAGGAGGATGAGGATAATGATGATGAGGATGATAATGATGATGATCACCAACAGTTTTGCCATGAAGAAACATCGTTGCCAACAAATATCGACAATACAAAGTCTCGTTCGGAACGTGACTCTCGCGAAAGACCAAAAAAAAAACAAGAAGGTGTCAAGTACGTCGGACCTTTTTATCTCGTCGAGACGTTATTGATTGGTTCGTGTGAAGAAAAACTGCAAAGACTGAACAGCTCTAAAAAAAAAATCTTCCTGTTTGGTTTACTGCGTCTCCTCTTTCAAGATGGCGTCCGACAGAAAAGAAAAAAAACACACACAAGCTACACACTGACATCTACGTCAACGACAATGTAAGCTAATCAATTCTTCACTATACTCTCCTTAGATCTTCTGATGACAGCGGATACAGTCCGGAAAAAATATATTGTGGAAGAGATGAAACTATATATATCAAATTGTATTAAACTTTGTCTACGTTTTTATCTGGATTTCTAAAATAAAGAATTATCTAGTATTATTTGGATTATTCGGACTATTATCCTCATCTTCATTGTTATCTGTACAACGTTTCGGTCGATATGCCCCCCGATCTTCAGGTATTTCTTGTCGGACTCTGGAACTTTCTCGGACTCGGGAACCTTCTTGTCATAATCGGGAGCCATCGCGGAACTTTTAACCTAACCCTTTATTCAGTCCACGAGGCCATCCTGTTCTCATTCCGCTAACCAAAACTGGGGTACAGGTGTTAAGCTGTGTTAATTATTATTCTATGTTACTGCTGCCCCTGACCAGGATTGAACCTGTACTCTAGAGATAACTGTCACTTAGAACTGTCTTAACCCTACTCCTTTATCCACTAGGCTATGTGTCCGAGAAAGTTTCCGAGTCCCACAAGAAATACCTGAAGAAGGTTGGAGGGCACATCGGCCGAAACGTTGTACATATAACAATGAAGATGAGGACAACAGTCCGAATAATACAAATAATACTAATTATCAAGCCTCATCTCAAAAATTCCGAGAAAAAGGAATGATCTATTCTATTAGTGGAATAAGACATGAACACATGTGATCGAATGCTACGCCCTGTCGTCACCTCAGGTAAATAATAGACTATTTCGTTTTGATTTCGGAAAGAAAGAGAAGAAAAAGAATATGCTTACTCTTAGAGAGAAAAAGAAAGCAAATACGAGGGTAATCCAAAAATAACTTCTCCGAAATATTTAGAAATCACAGAAACGTTTATTATCTCTTGTCAATACATTATCTTAAAGTTTGAACATGTATCTATTTTTCTAATTAATCACCATTTCGGTCGATGCATTTTTGTTGGTGCTGCGGCAGCTTTTGTATGCCACGCTCGCCGCCATGTCGTTGAGGAAGGGCTGAACCTAGTCATCATTGCAATCTTTCTGCACCACTTGCAGATGTTTCTGACCTCCAAGCACGACTCGCCATACACTTTCGTTGATTATTGATTTATTTCAATCGGCTTAGTGCCTTCTACGTTCAAAAAGCTAATAACTGTATGAACTTCACACTTGGAGGGCTTACGGTCATGTCACGTTGAAAGCGTTGGTTCCCGCTAGATCATCTAAGTTAAGCAGCCATGAGCCTGTTCAATACTAAGATGGGGGACAATTTAGGTAATATCAGATACTGTAAGCAACATATATCAAAATGATTTGATTCGGCATTAAATAATCCGAAAAGGGTTAGTTATGCCGTAAAACAAAACAACCAAACAACCCCCCCCCAAAAAAAAAAACACTTGGTGGTAGCATCTCTAAAAAAAAGAGTCAGCTCGTGTTTTGGGTGCCTTTTCTTTGTCTAATTAGATCACGTGATCAAGGGGTGTAACACTTTTTGTCACATCCTGGTCAACGAAAAACGTTGATAATTGTGTTAAAAAATATTTGTTCCATTTGACAGTAATTAGCAATGCTTATGCCATTATGTTAATGTTAATAGACTAATTTCACTTAATTGAATATTGTGGACGACTCTGTTTTACTTAGAATTAATAAAAAAAACTGTGTTAATTGAGCTTATTTCAATCCTATTTTAAGAACAAGAATATGGACGGGAAAATCCCTATATCTCATTATAATGCGTATTATGTGTTTGTCTGTCTGTAACCGAAATTACGTCACAATTCTCTTCGCTATGTACGCTTTATTCCCAATTATAATCAAATAATAATAAAAGATATTCAATCTTAATTAGCTTGTTATTTAATTCCTATTAAAGTCTAGCTGAGTTAGATTTGCTTCAAAACAGCCCATGTTATTTATACGTTTAAAATTCTCCACTGTGTATTATATATGAATAAGAAATAAAGGTTTACATAATGTATGGTATTGACAATTTGCATACTGGTTTTAACAAAACCGTATTTAATAAATAATCACTTGATGTTATTGATTTATATTTTCGTTTTATTCTCAAATATATATAAAAAAAAAAAACAATCACATGTAGATTTTATATAGAAATCAATTAAAATAAGATAAAAATAAGTGTAATTTCCGAATGAGAGAAGAGAGAGATGATGAATTGATAGTAAAATAATAGTAGTATACTGGACCGAGACTACATTGGAGAGGCTGAAATCCTAGCTGCTGAGGTCGATGTTGGAGTTGGCTGACAATTCCTGGATGTTTGGAGTCTGGAAACCAGCTTGGGGGACTGAGGGATACATCTTGCCTTGTGCCATTTAGAGTTTTTAGTAATAACACAAGGCCACTTGTGAGATTTTTATTTTCCCCCGAGTCACAACAGCCGAGAGCAAAAGCTCTTTTATGGATCGAACTTTCGAGTAAATTCACTGAACGATTCAATGAATATTGGGGACACCTCATGGGGTGTAATGGTTAGCAAGCTAGATTCGCATACCATTGTTAGTGAGTTCGATTCTCACTGAGTGCCCCATACTTCTATCCTTGTGTCACATCTAAGCTAAGCTTAGTAAATAAGGGCACCTCACGTGGTGTAATGGTTAGCATGTTAGATTCTCACTGGGCGCCCCATACTTCTGTCCTTGTGTCACATCTAATCTAAGCTTAGTAAACAAGGGCACATCACGTGGTATAATGGTTAGCAAGCTAGATTCGCATACCATTGTTAGTGAGTTCGATTCTCACTGAGTGCCCCATACTTCTATCCTTGTGTCACATCTAAGCTAAGCTTAGTAAATAAGGGCACCTCACGTGGTGTAATGGTTAGCATGTTAGATTCGCAGACCATTGTTAGTGAGTTCGATTCTCACTGGGCGCCCCATACTTCTGTCCTTGTGTCACATCTAATCTAAGCTTAGTAAACAAGGGCACCTCACGTGGTGTAATAGTTAGCAATCTAGATTCGCATACCCTTGTTCGTGAGTTCGATTCTCACTGGGCGCCCCACACTTCTGTCCTTGTGTCAATCTAAGCCAAGCTTAGTAAATAACTATATAAGTATTGAAACCCATAGCAATAAACCTTAAAACAGTTCTGAATAATTCGGATAAAATTTTGGAGCAATTTTACCGCACTGTTCAAGATATTTCTGTATTTATAATCACTTCCCCTCCATCTCCTCTACACTTTTGTTTAATGTCTTTCTTTTTCCCTTCTCTCTCTCTCTCTCTCTCTCTCTCTCTCTCTCTCTCTCTCTCTCTCTCTCTCTCTCTCTCTCTCTTGTATTCACGCACATTGTCCGGATTCATTTTCCCTCTCGCTCACTTTATTTCTTCTTGCTTTCCACTCATAACGTTTTTTTTTTGTCCTCAATTTTTATTAGCATTTTACATGTTTTAAATTTGAATTGTATTTTTAAATTTAATCGTTTTTAAATTAAAATTTCATTGAAAAATGTGCTAAAAACATAAAGGCAGATTTTCATTTGATTTTTTTGATTTTTTAATCATTTTATTTTTATTCATTCATTTATTTATTTGTCTCGAGGGTGCATGGATTGTTTTCAGCCGAAAGTAAAAGCAACATTTTTTTAAATACAAAATGGTGCACAAGAAGAAGAAGAAGAAGAAGAAGAAGAAGAAGAAGAAGAAGCGAGAATAATAATAATAATAATAATAATAAGAAGAAGAAGAAGAAGAAGAAGAAGAAGAAGAAGAAAGAAGAATCGAGAATAAGAAAAAGAAGAAGAAGAAAGAAAGAAGAAGAAGAAGAATCGAGAATAATAATAATAATAATAATAAGAAGAAGAAGAAGAAGAAGAAGAAGAAGAAGAAGAAGAATCGATAAATAATAAGAAGAAGAAGAAGAAGAAGAAGAAGAATCGAGAATAATAATAATAATAATAATAATAATAATAAAAAAGAAGAAAAAAGAAAAGAAGAAGAAGAAGAAGAAGAAGAGAAGAATCGAGAATAATAATAATAATAATAATAATAATAAATAATAAGAAGAAGAAGAAGAAGAAGAAGAAGAAGAAGAAGAAGAAGAAGAAGAAGAATCGAGAATAATAATAATGATAATAATAATAATAATAATAATAATAATAAGAAGAAGAAGAAGAAGAAGAAGAAGAAGAAGAAGAAGAATCGATAATAATAATAATAATAAGAAGAAGAAGAAGAAGAAGAAGAAGAAGAGGAATCGAGAATAATAAATAATAATAATAATAATAATAATAATAATAGAAAGAAGAAGAAGAAGAAGAAGAAGAAGAAGAAGAAGAAGAAGAAGAATCGAGAATAATAATAATAATAATAATAATAATAATAATAATAATATAAGAAGAAGAAGAAGAAGAAGAAGAAGAAGAAGAAGAAGAAGAAGAAGAAGAAACCTTGTAAAGATTTGGAGGCGTTAAATTTCATTTAATTTTATCGTCGTAAATTTGGCAATAACCCTGCCAGTTCTATCTTCTTTCCTCTTTCTTTTTTTTCCAAAATTTTTCATCTGTCAGTTACAAATCAAAATTCTACACACGTTTCGGGAGGCGGGGGGTGAGGGTGGAAAACAAACTCTAAAGACAAGAAGCAAAAGGACAGCCTGAAGAGCACAAAAAACGCCAACGGGAATATTATGATATTTTAATCTTAGATTTTTACCCGCCAAAAATATTCGTATTTTTGGGTTGTTTTTTTTTTTTTTTTTTTAATTCGGAGAATTATATTTTGATTATTTGAAAATGATTGAGGAATGAAAGATAATGCTAACGATGTTGGGTATTATGTTGATTCGTTTTTTAAACATTCTATTCTGTTAATAAAAATCATTGCAGTTAATTTTTTATTAATTTTATAAATTAAATAAATTTAATATAAATTTAATATAAATTAATATAAAATTGATATAAATTTAAATATAAATCGAATATACTTATAATATTTGATTATATAATCTTTGAAATTATATATAATTATAGATTATATATATACTATATATTTCTATATATATTTGTGTTTATTTAGGTATATGTATCCGTTTGTTGGCGGTATATATATTTACTTTGGGCATTAGGGCGAAGCATTAAAGAAACTAAACATATAAGAAACAACCGAGTTTCTTATACTTGGTTAATCTGATCTGTGCGGTAAAGTGGGGAGCTAATGGTAGGTGTGGCGCTCCATCTCAATCTTCCTGGTCTAGCTCTAGCTAAAGAGAATATACTCTCTCGGTGTCGGGCAAATGCCGACAATGTGCCACTTCGTCAATTTTACTTTTACAAGGCGTGAAACTTAAAACACCGTGTTGCGATTTTTGTGGCCATCCTTAGGGGTTCAAGCAAGAGCGATGTCCAGCGGAGATTCTTTGTATTAAGCAGAGTGCGATCCTTAGTGAAGAATCCTTTGGTTGCTCCTTAGTGTCACTTGATATTGGTTCTGATCCTTTGTTTGTTCCTTGGTGCTCCTCAGTGTGGTAGATCGTTCGACAATGAGTGCAAATGGTCGTCTGTCAATATCAGTCGATTAAATAGTTAACCAGCTACGTAATCTGGCTGTTGATTGGCTAAGGTTTAAAACACTTGACCTCGCTTAGTCTATAAATTTAAGTGGTGGATTGCAGTACGGCTTAAATACCAAAATATTCCAACACACTGGTTTTCAATGTATTACCGACGTTAAGGAGCGATGAGTTTGCCCCGTACTTAGTTAGGTTAGTTTGCTTAATGGCATATCAAGCATTGTGGGTTATTTAATGCCACTTTTTAGTGCATATATGAGTCGTAAGCGAATATAGTGTATCTATGATTTGCAAACGAATGGTTTGTTGGTAAATATTTTAGGCATGGTCTGCCATAGATTATCAGTTATATGGAAATCCGATCAAGCTAAAGCGACAATTCTTCCAAGCCGTTGTTGTATCAGTGCTACTGTATGGCTACACCACTTGGACCCAAACGAAGCGCCTGAAGAATAAGCTAGATGGTAGCTGCACAAGAATACTGCACGCGATGGTAAACAAATCGTGGAAACAACACCCTACAAGAAGGCAGCTGTACGGCCACTTGCCCCCTATCACACTAACCATCCTGAGTGAGACGTACAAGACATGCTGGACACTTGCTAAAGAAGCAAGGATGAAATCATAAGTGACCTTTTCCAATGGAAACCAGCACATGGGCACGCCAGTGTGGCCATCCAGCAAAGACGTACACTGATCAGCTCTGTACGGATACTGGATGCCTCGCAGAAGACCCCCGAGAGTGATGAATGATAGGAACGATTGGTGGGAGATTGTCATGGATATTCGTGCAACTAGCGTGACATTAATAATGGAGATTCGCTTCCGGTTTTTGTCTGTAACAAAAATTACGTCACTGCTTACGTCACATTACCCAAAATCGTCATAACATAGAATAAATACACTCAAATTTGAGCATGCAACATTAGACAGTCCTCATTTTTTTTAAACAAGTTTTAAAAATACATGACTGGTATTATATATCTATATATAGTTTGTTTTATTTTAATACATATTTAAAGTTTACATTTTAAATTGTTTTATTTTTTAATCCTTTAATGAATTTGATGATTTTACTTTCTTAGGTACAAACTCGCTGACATTGAATTTTTAACTCCTACCCCTCAGGCAATATGTTTCAAAAATCTATTTTTACATCGCCCGGGGCGTTTTTTTATTTTGATAGTTATAATAATGATAATAAACTGGGTTTAGAATTAGAAGAAATAACTTCATGTGTATTGATAAACTGGCCCACATCCACCACCTAGCTGATAGGATAAAAATGGGAGGCGCGTGGTCTAATGGTTAGAGTCGTAGGACATGGATTCGTCGACCCGAGTTCAATTCCTAGACGAAGCTGTTTGCATTTCACATGGCGCTAATACCATTGGGAAAGGTATGAATCCAATTCTCCCTCCAGCTATGGGTAAATAGTAGGGCAGACTGTGCTCTAACCATGGCTAGGTAACCAGTCGAAGGAAAACTCTGCATTCAAACCTGTTAAACTCCACTTAAGAAATTGACCTTGTGTCACATCCTGCTCGTGTGGGGGGGTTGGTAAATATATATATAGGATAAAAAGGGTAGGCATCTCCTGTAGCCTAATAGTTAGCAATCTTGTTTCGCAGACCATTGTTAGTGAGTTCGATTTCACTGGGTGCCCCACACTTCTGGCCTTGTGCCACATCTAAGCTAAGCTTAGTAAATAACTATTTGATAAAATGTTTGCCATTAGCGCAATTTGAAGAATACGTTCGGGATTTAATACTATCGGTGCTAGGGCTTGACATGACCAGCCGATTGATCGGTTCTAGCCTAAGTATGGAGCAAAGAAACAGAAGCTAAGTATATAGTTATTTACTAAGCTCAGCTTAGATGTAGCACAAGGCCAGAAGTATGGGGCACCCAATGAGAATCGAACTCACTAACAATAGTCTGCAAATTTAGCTTGCTATCCATTACACTACATGAGGTGCCCTAGAAGCTAAGTATACAACCACTGGTATACTCTACACAATACGTCTAGATATGTTTAATATAAAATGACTATGTAACACAACAAACAACAGACTAAGCTATGCTTAGTAAATAATGAAGACTTCTTGCCACAAAATTAGTTTTTCAGATTATTACTTGTGTAAGGTTAAAACCTCACTAGGCTCTCTAGAACTCCCTTAGAAAATACCTGTAAAAAAATCAACAAATAAAAGCAAAGTATATGGAGTGTCTTGAATCCAATTCTCCCTATGATCTGAAAAAAGTCTCATTTCAAGGAGAGTTCACAGAGAAAAAAAGTAGGTGAGTTACAGTATATGTAAGAATTTTAATACTACACCTATTGTTGGAAGAATCATGTAGCAAATTTCTTAACAGTTTTTTTTTTTCAAAGTCAGAGACCATATCCTGAGAAAAGAAAAAGAAATTGAAAAAAAAATCCCCTAAAAACGTAATTGTTGATATGGATAATACACCGAAAAATAGCAAGTGTAGTCTATGTGGTGATAAAGCTGAAACGTTTAATATATATAGTAATACATTTTTATATTAAAAATCATGAAAAAGGCATTTTTATAGTAAAAAAAAAAACATTGGCAATGCATTTTTATATTATAAATTCTTTCCAATGCATTTTATACTAGAAATCATGTATAAAGCATTTTTATAGTAAAAATCATTTGCAATGCATTTTTATAGTAAAAATCATTTTCAATGTATTTTATAGTAAAAATCATTTGTAATGAATTTTTATAGCAAAAATCATTTTCAATGCATTTTATACTAAAAATCATGAACAAACCATTTTTATAGTAAAAATCCTTTGCAATGTATTTTTTATAGTAAAAATCATTTCCAATGCATTTTATACTAAAAATCATGAACAAACAATTTTATAGTAAAAAAATCATTTGCAATGTATATTTTATAGTAAAAATCATTTCCAATGCATTTTATACTGAAAATCATGAACAAACCATTTTTATAGTAAAAAAAATCATTAGCAATGTATTTTTTTTAGTAAAAATCATTTCCAATGCATTTTATACTAAAAACCATGAACAAATCATTTTTATAGTAAAAAAAATCATTAGCAATGTATTTTTATAGTAAAAATCATTTGCAATGTATTTTATAGCAAAAATCAGTTCTAACACATTTTTATAGTAAAAATCATTTCCAATGCATTTTTATAGTAAAATACGACCGAATGTTATCGCTATGAACTTCTCATGGGAAGTCGTTCGAATTCTCAGAGGTTCTCGAACTCAATTCTCGTTTCAAGTCCCCACCTCCAACACTCAAACATTTTTTTTTTTTGGGGGGGGGATTCATTGCTATCGAGAAGACGCTGTCATTCCGAACTCTGCCGACAAATTCTTGTGGCTTCTCTGTTGACATTTTCATCGAGGTTTTTTTTTTCACGTCTTTTTCCGAACCAACCCCCTCAACGCCCCCCCCCTTTCCGGATTTCTGTCAGACAAGAAAATGCACATTGCTGCTGTTCTTGTCCCTACCGTCTTGCCAGGTTTGCAATCTTTCTTTTTACCTTCACCAAACAACAACCCCCCACCCAAATCCTTATCCCCCCCCCCCCCCCCAAGTTCCGACATAACCAATTGACAGTCTCCT
>CM042149.1:47493254-47495754 GCA_023376005.1 Doryteuthis pealeii | reverse complement strand
AGTTTTATTTTCGTAGTTTCATCCGGACATATACAAGTGTGTCAAAAAAGTATCGAGATTTTTTGTACTTTTTGACACACTATGTATTCTGAAAAAATAAATTCCATTCATTCTTTATTTCTATCTTGGTAAATACAGCTTTAAACTTGGTACTTTTTGACGCACTGTGTATTCTAAAACAAAATAATGAATGGAACGTTATTTTTTTTCAGAATACAAGGTGTGTCAAAAAGTACAAAAAATTTCGATACTTTGTTGACCCAACTTGTATATATATATATATATATATATATATATATATATATATATATATATACCACAACTACTCTTTATATATGTATAGATAGACTGGCTGTGGTCCAGTTAAGGTGGAAATTCCTTGGTATGTATAGTGAACTGATCCAGGAGGAGACAACTATGATTGACTTCAGCACAGAAAGAAACAAAAAATCACATTAGATAATCTTTTATTTGACGCTTGGTTTATTTTTTTGATAGATTTACCGATAAAAGTAAACAGTGAATTTATAAACAGTCCAATTAATTCAATGTTAATTAAGGAAAAAAAATGTTTTCCCTTTCTCTTGTGTTTATAATTTTGGCCATTATCTTTCTAGCAAAACTAATGAATAAATTTAAGATTGGAATACAGCTATTAATATTAGGAAGATTTGAAACTTAATGATTATTGTTCGTTGAGCCTCTGACTTGGAACCACAAGGTTCCGGGTTCGATACCGGCCCTCGCCAACTCGGCGTATGAGTTGGAGAGGGATATGTGTGGTAAAAGTGAGGAGTTGATAGTCGGTGTGGCGCTCCACCTCAGACGCCAAAAAAATCTCCTTTGGGCTAGCGCTAGTGAAAAGTGGATAGACTCCCTCGCTTTTGTCTGGCTGATACTGACCTTAGGCTACACCGACCACACGACTTACTTACTGAAACCATATAATTGCTTCATTTCCGTCATTATTTTTGCTCAAAAACAAATAACTGGTGATATTTAATATGAATATATATTTACTTTGTCATTAATTGTATTATTTTCGAAGTTTCCTCCAGACATACGCATACACACAACTGCCCTTTATATATGTATAGATATATTTAAAGTTATTAACGTATAAATTGTTACGTTTGAACTTTTAACTGTCATTGCATGTAGTACGTTGTTTCTAACTAATTGTATATTTTTGTACTTTTTTTTTTGTCTAACAATCTGGGCTTGACGCTACAAAGGACACTGACACAGAAATGGACATGTTTATGACGTAAATCCCCCCAATTCCTTTCCTTAGATGTGAAATTCCTCCCCTGTGGGCCAAATGCTTTCAATTTTGATATCACTGGAACATACTATCTCAAAAGAGGAATTTCAGAGAAGCTTCGACCAATGGAAAACTCGCTGGAAAAGTGTGTTGAATTCCAAGTTAGCTATTTTGAAGAAAATTATCATTACATTATTTGTTCACTTTGTAATTATAAATACACTAGAATACATTTCCCCATACACATATACCAGAAAGTAAGAGAAAAGTTGTATCATTGTGAAAAGAATCGATGTATTTGAAGACGTGAGTGATATTAAAAACTACAAAGGTGTAGTTTGATGCTATACCAAAAAAGAATTTCAGAGAAGCTTCGACCATTCGAAAACTCAGTGGAATCAGTTTGCCGAATGATATTTACCACGTATCCCACGTATACAGGTCAGGCACAAGGCCTATTAATGTGGACCACCAGGAACCGAAGCTCACGGGCGGCAGGTGCAAAAAATACGTTGATCCCGTGGGCATTTCCCTCAAGTTGGGCGCCTCATGCACCGGACAATAAACCCAACCCTGCCCTTTTAAATCGAGGGGACACGTGTTGCAAGCGGGCTTTTTTAAAGTAAAATAACGTTTCTTTCTTAACACATTTTACATGTTGAGTTCTTTTTTTTTTGCGAGTGGGAGGGTCTGGGGGGAAGGTTTATTTTGTAATTCTTTTTTTTTTGAGGGGGGTATTTATTTTTTATTTTTTTTTTTTTGTCTGGTTAGTAAATTACATTTGGTCATTTTGCCCTCAGCGTCCATATATAGAACATGCTGGTCATTCTGACTTTTTTTCTCTCTCTAAATCAGGCGGGAAAACGTCGATTAAACATTAATGTTGTCCGGCCATGAAGTCTAGTTTCGCTGATCCTAAGCTAGGGTAGGCGCCGTAACCCAAAGTCGCCAACGCTTCCACCCGCACCACAATCACAACAACAACAAAAACAACCACCATCACCAGTGACGCCGCCACCCTTCCCAGCAGTAGTTTTGAAGTTATCAATTTTTAAATGTTGTCATTGGTTGGCCACGAAAGGGTGAGCAAAGATCACCGCTTGAGCGCCGGTTCCTCGGAGCCGGCTCATCGCCGCCCGGATCAAGATGAGCCGATGTCTCGGCGCTTAGACACCATCAATTTCCTATTACCATGCAAATGGCTCTGACGAGTCTTTTGATTCTGATCAGTAGGTA
>CM042149.1:47435754-47488254 GCA_023376005.1 Doryteuthis pealeii | reverse complement strand
CAGCGAGACAGAGAGGAGGAGACACACACACACACACACACACACACATATATATATATATATATATATATATATATAGAGAGAGAGAGAGAGAGAGAGAGAGGAGAGAAAAGGGAGAGAGAGATTCGTTTATGTGTATGTCTGGACAATGGTCTTGCACACCCACATACAGACACACACATAAATGCAAAGAAAGAGAGAGAGAGAGAGTCAGATATATATATATATATATATATATATATATATAATATATTATATGTCAGGACAATGGTCTTGAACACACACACACTAATACACACAGTCATATATATATATATATATATATATGCGTGTGTGTGTGTTGTGTGTGTGTTTGTAGACGAATCTGCTAGCATTTCACATCGCGTAATACTCTTAGGAAAGGTATGCATCCAACAACTCTCCTTCCAGCTATGGGTAAACAGTAGAGCATGTTCGTTAACCAGTCTAGGTGTATGAAAACTCTTAATTCAAACCTGTTAAACTCAGCTGAAGAAATTGACCTCGTGTCACATCCTGCTCGTACGGAGGGGTTGGTAAATATATATATATATATATATGTTTGTGTGTGTGTGTGTGTGTGTGTGTGTGTTAGGACAATGTTCTTTGAATTCAGAGTTTTCCTTCTCCTAGACCGGTTGCCTAACCACGGTTATATATATATATATATATATATATATATATATATATATATATATACAATTTCCCGTTGCAATGTGTCATAAAAGTGCCCAGTTTTTACATTGTGTCACATCCAGCTCATGGTGGGGGAACTGGTAAATACATACAATTGTTTAGTATAGAGACAAACTAGCTATAGCATAATCCAAAATAAAATTAACTTTCTAGTCAGCATTGAGAATTTTAAAAAAAGCTTGCATCACCATAAATTCAGCCATAACAGTTACATATATCCTGAGTATGACGTTGAACTATCCGATGGTGAAGTTCCAGTTCTGGAGCTTCATCACCATTACCATGTCAGCATATGATACATTTCATCCATACATCTTTTCAACTTATCTGTCGGATTTATTTCCATCTTCGTCACTTCCGCTGACGACCACCGGTTACACTTGAATTGCAAGGATCTCCTATAAAATTGATGGAGCTCTCTGGCGGCCTTTACATATATACATGTATATACATATATAACTCTCCCAATTCGCATCTGATGAGTCGGGAGAGTTAGACACTTTGTCTAAGCTCCCTGAAATAGACTATAATGCTAAATCTCTAAGTCTTTTGTTATTTCTTTACTTATGTATTTGCTCTGTGACTCTAACATTAAGAGCACACATTGAACTCTCAAACTGCGACAGGTTTTTAAATAAAACTCTTGTGTCGTAAGGAAGATTTCTTCTCTGGACTTTTGGATTATATATATATATATATATATATATATATATATATAAGATCCTTATGGTGAAACTCGAGTAGGTTACTTGTACCTATATATATATATATATATATATATATATAGGTACAAGTAACCTACTCGAGTTTCACCATAACGATCTTCAGGGTTAAATCCACTGAATTAATCAAGATATTGATTAATTGCAGACGATTACACGTGTGTGTCTTTCGCGATAAACGGTTCATTATGAGAAAGTATTCTATGAACGCTGGATTCAAATTCAAAGCACAAACGGCGGGCGTTGTTTTTTCGCTAGGTTTAAAATGTAAACATTAGTTACCATTAATTCATGACATATTCACCGGTAACATTTAATATATTATATATATATATATATATATATATATATATATATATTAGATAAGATAAGATAAGATAAGATAATCCAATTGATTGGTAAGTAAGGGATGATTCTATTTGGGATCATCGAAATCTCATTGTACATCCATACTGTATGCACTTATAGGTGCAAACATAGATTCATACAGGATTGTTATAAATCCTAAGAGAGCTCAATGTATAATAACTAATTAATTAATTATATACAGAGCAATGTTTACCTTTCAAAGAAAGAAAACTTACAAAGAAAGACAAATTTAACAAACCGTCATTAGACTATTAATAGTCTAATGATAGTCAAAAGACGGTTTGCTAAATTTGTCTTTCTTTGAAAGCTATATATATATATATATGTGTGTGTGTGTGTGTGTGTGTGTGTGTGTGTGTGTGTGGAGAAAGGTAGACCAACACGGGATGTTATAGAAAATGGATGTTTATTGTGGGTGGTGGTGTCGACGATGCAACGTTTCGGTCTGTTAGACCTTCTTCAGGACTTGGATATAGTACTTGCTTCAATGATGGACATTTTCAAAATCGTGAAACAGGAGGTCGTCAGTAAGGGAAGGGGTGGTTGGGGTGGGTTGTGGATTTTCATTTTCTCTAGATAAGGAGTGTTTCAGAAGGTGTTCTGGTAATGGTACCGCAGGTGTTAGGTGTTGGCTTGTATATATTGGATTTGTGAGGATTGGTTAAGAGTATGTGTGTGTGTGTGTCTATTTATCTATTTATTTATTTTCATTTTTTTATTTTTTATTTTTTATCTGTCGGATAATCTCCTCATATTTCTCCCATATATATATATATATATATATATATATATATATATATAATATATATATATATTATATATATGAGGAAAAATGAGTAAAGAAAAGAAATGTAGATGGATAAAATGAATTTAATCGATATCACATTAATCGATATCACTTACACATGTGTTTCGGTCAGTTTATGTGTGTGAAAATATTTCGCACACATAGAAGAATCGACCTTCATCAGAGTGAACATTTATTTTGAATGAAAAAATTCGTTGGTAAAAAAAAACAACAGAGATTTTTGGAAATATTCGAAAATCGATTTTTTTTTAATTTGGAACGCTGAAATAGAGCGTTAAGATAGACCGTTATGATTTGGATATTTGGTTTTTTCTTGGGGTTATGGTACAAAATAGTTTTTTTATAACAATATATATATATATATATATATATATATATATATATATATATATGGTATTTGTGGAAAAGGTGACTTACCGGTGAAACAGGTCACAATGGTTAGTTGATGTAAGATGCACAATGATAAGGCATTAAGACAGTAAAACAATAGCACAAAGCGGATTTCTAACAATGATCTTTTATATTTTGATCTTAAGAAAATGCAACTTCCGCTTTTTTTGAATCTTGAATCGGCGTTCTTTGGCTGCGGTCCTGTAACCAACCGTTTATCGCAACACAACAAAAAAATACACTCGTGCAATCAACTTCAATTAATCAATATCTTGATTAATCCAGTGGATTTAACCCTGAAGATCCTTATGGGGAAACTCGAGTAGGTTATTACCGTGTACCTTTATAATAATATATATATGAATGTTTGTGTAATGATGTATATAAAGACTCAATGAAGCAAACATGCCCATACATATACACTTCAAGATACACAAACATTTACCTTTTTCATATACATGTACTCATTTGGCTAAACAAAGTACATATCAACACAGAGAAATATTAGTACAAAAGCAAAAACTCAATCACTACATTATACTACATTACAAAATTAATAAACTACCTAATTCATTACGTAACACAATAACACACCGGAGGCGCACTTAGGAAATGGAATCGGTGACCTGGGTTCAAATCCTGGTCGGATCTGTTTGCTTTTCACTTTGTGAAAGGCCATGTCGCCGTCTGTTCTTCCTCAAAACTAAATAGTGGGTCAGACTGGGCTCTTTAGCTTTTATTAGGCAACCAGTTTAGGAGAAGGACAACAATTAAAACCGATTAACTCCGCTTAAAAATCGACCTTGTGCCACATCTTGGTCAAGGCGGAGGGGTTGGGTAAATACCAGTAAAGTCGTCGGGGTTAGCCTAATGTCGGTATCAGCAAGGGAGACTATCCTCTTTTCACCAGCGCTAGACCAAGGAGATTGTTTGGGGCGTCTGAGACGAAGCGCCACACCTACCACCAGCTCCACACTTTACTGCACAGATCCCTGTTCTACTCATACGCTGAGTTGGCGGATATGTATAACTATACTACTATTTATATATAACTATATATATGTGTGTGTATGTGTGTGTGTGTGTGTGTGTGGATTTATATATACATAAACATGCACATACACATACACACACACACACACATATATATATATAAAGCCTCTCTCTCTCTCTCTCTCTCTCTCTCTCTCTCTCTCTCTCTGTGTGTGTGTGTATGTGTGTATTGTGCGTGTATGTGTGTGTGTTATTCCAACCAAATAAGATCTCACTGATAAAATAAAATAAGAAGGCAAGTTAAAAAGCAATGTTTGTATTGCAAAGGAAAGGAGAGAGAAAACTGTCTGTCTGTCTGTCTGTCTGTCTGTCTCTCTCTCTCTCTCTCTCTCTCTCTTATGATATTTAATTTAGAAGGTCGGATGATACAATGACCGAAACGTTGAAAAGATGAGGACACTAATCTGAGTACATCAATGTATAATAATGATAATTCCTCATCTCAGACAGCCCTGTCGGCTGGAGCTTTAGAATACACCGACTGCACCTCTGCATAGGGGGTAAGACACTGTGGTGCTTAAAGATGGAAACCTGGTGGCTGAACAGCCCATGGCATGCAACACACTACTTTGGTCCTCAGGCTAGACTGGCGGTCGGAGAGGCCTCCTCCGATCAATCAGCTGGTCATGTCAAGCCTTAGCACCTTATAGCAAGCCCCAGCCCTTTTTATCATATATGTGCCAGAAGGCGGTGACTGAGGGTCTTAATGTCCTGGGTATGACGTTAAACTCTATCTGATGTTGAAGTTCCAGTTCTGAAGCTCTGGGTAATGTGGAGTACCCCTTCATCACCATCACTCCCAGGTTCACTCTGACCCGGAGTGGTAATACCTTTTAGGGTCCCATCTATGGATTAAATAGAAAAAAAATGAGTTTAAGAATATTGTTTTAAAAACATTGAGTTTAAATTTTAAAAATTGAATGCCCATCACGAATGAATAAAATAAAACGTCTTCAGGATAAAATAACCCAACAAGGGTTGAAATGCATTAAAACCCTAACAATCAACTATTCGTTTATAGATTTTTCAAATTTCGCGTATTTTTTCTTGATTCTATCGTTACAGAATGAATAGGCATAGCCTATCATTTTTTTAAAGTGTTTAAAAAAATTTGAGTTTAAAATGAAAATTGAATACCCATCAAGAATGAATTTTTTTTTAAAGCGTCTTCGGCATAAAATAATCCAACAAGGTTTGACACGCCGTAAAATCTAACCAACGAACCAAACCTCATTTCAGAAATTCTTTTTTGTCGTAAACATTTTCAGACAATGTATATGATCATCAGCATCAGGAATGTTTGCTTTTGTTTTGTTTTTTATTGTTTTTTGTTTGTTTGTTTGTTTGTTTGTTTGTTTGTTTGTTTGCTTTTGTTTTTTTGTTTGTTTGTTGTTTTGTTTGTTTGCTTTTTTCCCCCTTTTTTTTTATCGTTTTTCAATTTTTAATATAGACGAGCCCTAAATGTGTTTAATGATTTCTTTGTTCAATTCTATTCTTGGGTTATCTCCCTTCCTTTTCGCTCTTTATTTGCCTTGCATTAAACAAAAGAATAGAAAAATTTAAATGGAAAACAAATCTACAAATACAAAAGTAAAAATAAAATAATATAAAAACAAAAACAAAAAACAAAAAATAAAAATAAACAAAAGTAACTTGAGGATTTAATTAGGTTAGCAATGCTAGATATTTCGACATCCGGGTTACAGACCGGTGTTAGACGAATAATGGCTACAGGCCACGGAAAGGGTCTTTATTAATCGGAATTCTGTATTTGTTTACCGTCTCCAGCAGCCGACAACTTTGGAACAAGACAAGGCTTCACGAGCAATATATTTCTTGGAATCCATGAAGAAACGGCATCGGAAGAGTCGGTGGGGAGGGTGAATGCAATAATGTTATGGCATTTGTTGGTTACAGCTGTACAAATAAATGTGTTTGGATACGTCCAAGAAGTTCGTTTTGTTGCGGGTCGACGGAAGAAGAGAACAGCGCCCGCCGAAACGATCGTGTGCCAAGTGAATCAATTTTACAGACTCGATTCTTTGTCGCCAACTCCTCCCTCTCCCGGTCCCGACAACTTTTACCCCACCCACCTCCACCCACTTCTTCATTGTCTCATTCTCTTCCTATCCCATCAACCTTATTCAGTATTACTCTACTACTCTTCTTTCCCTTCTCCTCAGCCCTCTCCTCTATCTCTCTCCCTTTCTTTCTTTCTTTCTGTGTGTGTGTGTGTGTGTAAATCCACATCTCTCTGTGTCTGTCTCCCTCTTTCTCGATATGAATTCATTCAAATCTCTCTCTCTCTCTCTCTCTCTCTCTCTCTCTCTCTCTCTCTCTCTCTCTCTCTCTCTCTCTCTCTGGTATAAACCTACCTAGTTCTCTCTCTGGTTTGGTTCGGTTTATTTAATGCCATATCAACCTTCATGGGTTATTTGATGCGAAAGCCATCATTGAAGAACAGTAGTATTTAACGCATAACCTCTCTCTCTCTCTTCTCTCTCTCTCTCTCTCTCTCTCTCTCTCTCTCTCTCTTTCTCTCTCTCTCTCTCTCTCTCTCTCTCTCTCTGTGATATTTATTTCAGATTCGTATGTGAAGAGAATTGTTTATCGCCAAACTTCTGAGTGAGAAGGGTCGGCCTTGAGATTGTGACCATTAACTGGACTCGAACACCGGTAAGAAGTACGTAGCCCTCTAAACCACCAAGTAGGTTATCCTAGCATCTATCTTTCTTTCTCTCTGTATCTTCCGATACACCGTGGGAGTGCTGATAAGTTCTCGGCCAGACTAAGAATCTAATGACATGAAGCCCTGAAACACACATACTATTTCACATATTTACTACGCTTGGCAGATGGTTTCTCTTGTTTATAAACCTTTTGAAAAAATATAAGATTCAACAATAATTAACTTTCTTAGTTAGACCGAGAATTTCAAATACTTCTCTTCTCTGTCTGTCTCTCTCTCTCTCTCTCTGTGTTGTGCCGAGAACTTTGAAGCATTCTCTTGTAATCTCTCTCTCTCTCTCTCTCTCTCTCTCTCTCTCTCTTCTCTCTCTCTCACTCTCTTCTCTCTCTCTCTCTCTCTCTCTCTCTCTCTCTCTCTCTCTCTCTCTCTCTCTCTCTCTCTCTCTCTCTCTCTCTCTCTCTCTCTCTCTCTCTCTCTCTCTCTCTCTCTCTTCTCTCTCTCTCTCTCTCTCTCTCTCTCTCTCTCTCTCTCTCTATTATAACTCTGTATTTAATTTAGCCTCATTCAACAGATATTAGCACGACACCGCCAGTTAGAGACGTGACTTTTAAATTACTACATTATGTACATACACTCCGTTATTTTCACAGTTTAAAACAGAAAATGTCAACGTGAGAGAGGAACGTTACCGAGCGATTTTCCGAACACCCTCCAGCCCTCACCCTCGCCTCCACTCGCCTCCACACCCTCGCCTCCACACCCTCGCCTCCACCCTCAACCCCGCCTCCAATTCCGGATGTCATCAGTTTATCCACCCGACGACAACACACACTCTATCTGTCATTAGATGTGAGTATTTTTGATGAACATAATGTTGATAAACACGTCTATGAACGCCAGCAGGGAGCCACATTCATTATTAAATTGCACACTTATGTTTATCTTTTATTATATTTAGAGACAACGCTCAGTGCGCATGCGTGAACTTTTGTTGGTTGGTTGGGTTGGTTGGTTGGTTTTCCGACATGCCATCCCTTATACTTGTCTGTATTTATGAGATGAGGCTTGATATGAATAATTCTGATATTTTGGACTTTTATTTCTCTGAATTTTTGAACACATGGCGCAACTGATATAAGCGTTGAGTTAATACAGTGACAGTCATCTCAGGGCTGCAGGTTCAATCCTGGCCAAGGGCGACATCACATAAAATAATCAACACAGCTTAACACTTGTACCTGGTTATGGTTTACGGAATAAAAACAGTCTACCCCCGTGGATTGAATAAAGGGTTCGGTTCGAAGTTCCTTGAAGGCTCTCGATTATGACAAGAAGATTCCCGAGTTTGAAGAGAAGGTTACCGAATTCGAGAAGATTCCCGAATCCTAGAAGGCTCCCAAATCCGACAAGAAATACCTGAAGAAAGAAGGCACATCGGCCGAAACGCTGTGTAGATAACAATAAAGATGAGGACAATAGTCCGAATAATCCAAATTTCGGACTGTTGTCCTCATTTTTATTGTTTATAAACACAACGTTCAGACTACAATAAACTTGGTCTCTGTTTAGGTATTAATTTCCTTAAAATAAGTCATCTTCAGACAATTATCTATGAATTCAAAACTCCGAAACCACGTCTGAAATATCAAAATTATTCATGGGTTATGTTATGCCGAAGATGTTTTGGTTTATTCATTCTTGATGGGTATTCAAAAAGGATATGGATTCTGTGTTTGTTTTTTATGTTCTTTGCCTTCAATATCAGACATGATTACCAGCCCTCACCCCCCCCAAACTACGCTGGTACCTAAAATTCGTTCGCTCGTAACTCAAATCAAATGTCCTCGTATATCAAATCAATTTTCCCCATTGAAATAAACTAAAGAGCAATTAATTCGTTCCATACCCTCCAAAAACATCCTAATTTTTTGTTATATTTTTTAAATAAGAAAAATAGCATTTTATTACATAAAACATAATAAAATAGAATGTAATGAATTTTCTGTATATGTTTTTAATGTTTATTTTTTTTTATAAATGATATTTTTCTTTAGCGTAATAATTTTGGAAACAAATGTTTTTAGTGATCTTATTAACATAAGCGTATATGAAGCTCGCTCGCATCTCAAGTTCTAACTCCCAACACAAAGCTAAAATTGACTAAGATAGCTCGTAACTCAAGTATCACTATATCTGGTCGTAACATAATAGAGCGCAATGTTATTTCCGAGGAAAAAGAGAGATGAACCAACAAGGTAACTCCATAACTATAGGATCATACCAGGTTACCTCGCAGGGGTCGGCAATCTTTTGGAAAGAGAGGGTCAAACAGCTATACAAAGTTTTGGAGGAGGGTCATGACTTTATGCAATAATAACACTGGTTTACAAAGAAATTGAGGCAAGCACAAAAATAGCTGTTTTAACCTAATTTGGGGGTGCTAAATTCAATTTGAAATCCGTTTTTACTCATCATCTCTAGTTTTTTTTTAGATATGAATACTGTTCATTTTGTACACATACTGTACATAAAGGCGTATATGAATTTAGGGTTAATTTCTAATATTGTGTGACTTATGTCTTCTTTTTTACTTCTAACTGTCTGCTGTACTATGAATTGTGTACATTGTGTCATCCAAGTATATTTATTCAGTCAATGTTCTTTATCTATCCTGTTTTATCTGTAATAAGCTGCTGTAACTGTTGAAATAAGCACGTATATACTCTGTATATACTAAAATGAGACTATTTAAAAGACAGAAAACTAGAGGTGATAGAGCAAAACTGTTTATAAATTTGAATTCAGCATACCCAAATTAGTAAAAAAAACACCTATTCACATTCTTGCCTCAGACAAAAAATATTTTTTTGTAAACCAGTGTAATTGGACTAATTCGAATAGAATTTGTTGTGAGGTGAATAGATAGTGAACTTTGAAATATCCTGTCATATAGATATTAAAAAAATACCAATAAAATTTTATACAAACGTGGGGGAATTTTTTAGGCAAAGAGTTAAATTTTTTTTAGGTATATTTCATTCTCGGAAACAATTGTTCCCAAGCATATATACTTTCAAATAATGCATTCAATAGTTATTGGATAATTAGAGTCCAGGTGTTAAGTTGGTGGGCCGGATGAAAATAATTCGAGGGTAGGATGCAGCCCACAGGCCGGGAATTGCCTACCTCTAATGTAATGGTTTGTGATCTGGACGAGCAGATCATTCCCGTTCGATTCTCACCGGGTGCCCCATATTTCTGACCTAAACTAAGCTAAACTTAGATGCTCCATCTTCTATCCCCCTCTGATCAATCGGCTGGTCACGTCAAGCCCTAGCAGCTATATCATTTTGCCCTTATGGCAAGCCCTAACCCTTTTTATCCTATATGTGCAAGAAGCGGTGGCTAAGGGTTTTAATATGCTGGGTATGGCGTTAAACTATCTGATGGTGAAGTTCAAATTCTGGAGCTCTGATAAATGTGGAGCACCCCTTTATCACCATTACTCTCAGTTCCACTCGGACCCGGAAGGGTAGTACCTGTTAGAGTACCATCTATAGGGAAATGAGTTTTTAAAAATTGTGTTTAAAAAATTGAGTTTTAAAAAATTCTGGAGGCCTGGGAAATTTGGAGTACTCCTTGATCACCATTACTCCCAGGTCTACTCGGACCCGGAGTGATAGTACTGGATAGGGTACCATCTATGGATTGAATAAAAGGAAATGAATTAAAAATAAGTTTTAAAAAATGAGTTTTTTAAAAATTGAATACTCATCAAGAATGAATAAAACCAAACGTCTTTGGCATAAAATAACCCAACAATGGTTGACATGTCGGAAAACAATATAAAGCAGCCAACATCCATTTATTAATGTTTACTAAATTGCATCCGATGTTGAGATTCCAGTTCTGGAGATCTGGGGATTGTTGACTACTCCCTTGTTGCCATTACTCCCAGAAGGTTGATATGTTGTAAATCTCTCTCTCTCTCTCTCTCTATATATATATATATATATATATATATATATATAATATATATATATATATATCGCATCTGATGAGCTGGGAGAGTTAAACACTTTGTCTAAGCTCCCCAAAATAGGCTATAATGCAAAATCTCTACGTCTTTTGTTATTTCTTTACGTATAAATTTGCTCTGTGACTCTAACAATAAGAGCACACATTGAGCTCTCAAACTACAGCAGGTTGTTTAAAAAAACTCCTATGTCGTAAGGAAGATTTCTTCTCTGGACTTTTGGATTATATATATATATATATATATATATATACATATATATATATATATATATATATATATATATGTGTGTGTGTGTGTGTGTGTGTGTGTGTGTGTTATGGTAATTTAGCACGCATGTATCAACTCTTCCAACTAAATAGTACCAGGTTCTATACTTAAGCGAGAGTCAATATTTCAGTGGGCAGTTGATAAGACCGCCTCGCGATTCCCTTCTCATTTGTATATGTTTGTAATACTGTTCTTTGTTTAAATCATTTCCTCTCTTGTGTCTTTATTCTGGCCCTTACCAGGCCACAAAATGTGTGTGTGTGTGTGTGTGTGTGTGTGTGTGTGTACCCGTAGGTTTAATATCAGTAATCATTTTCCCTTGTTATATTCAGGGTCTCTTTCATACATGAACTTAAAACTGAAACTTTTGAACAAGCTTGGTAAAAATATAAGAGATGTTTCAGAACGAAAAAAAAGTGACATCTGTACCGTAAAGTTTTCTAAACATGTGTCGTTCTAAGAAGACAAAGAACAATTCAAAATATATCGTTGCGTCTCGAAAGTTAGTCACGACAAGAGAAGAGACAACATTACCCTCAACACACAACTTGCAACTCGATAATCTATTTATAAAGACAAACATACAAACAAAGACATAATATACACATGGAACACCCTTTTTTTTTTCAAAACACGAACACACATGTTCCGGTTACAGAAAGACACATTAATGTTAACTTGTGGATGTTCTTTCCGATATGATGGACTGGCCAATGCCATCGTACAATTGGATATGACATTTACAACCAAGTATTAACAAAATTACGGGCGACATTCGATCTGGGGCCTGTGCAGTTTCTGACCCGACACAAGGCGAGATTAGTTGGGGGGTGTTTGTTTGTTTGTTTGTTTTGTTTTGTTTTCAATTTTTCCTAGTGTTTTTTTTTTATATTTTATTTTTTAATTTTTTTCTTTCCTTTTTAATATTTTTCTTCCTTTCTTTTTTTTAATTTTTTTAATTTTTGTCTTTTCAAGTTCTCACTTTTTCCTTCCTGCTTTTTCTTTATTTGCTTTATTTGTCGTTGTTTTTTTGTTTTTTTGTTTGGATTTTTTTTGGTTTTTTTCTTTTCATTCTTAAAGAAAATCTTTATTAATATACTTTCTTCGTCTATTTTTCATTCTCAACTTTCTTTCTTTCAAGAAATTTACCACGTTTTTTCTTTCTTTCTTTCAACATTTCTTTCTTTCTTTTGCCCTATTTGCTTTATTCGTTTGTTCCTTTTCAGTCTTTCATTTTCTTATTCAATATACTCTTTTCATCCATTTTCCTTCTCAACTTTCTTTCTTCCCCGTCTGCTTTCTTTCTTTCTTTTAACATTTCTTTCTTTCTTTTCACCTATTTTCTTTCTGTCTCTTTTTATTCTTCCATTTTCTTTATTAATATACTTTCTTCATTCATTTTCCTTCTCAACTTTCTTTCTTTTTTCACTGCCTTCCTTTCTTACTTTCTTTTTCCCTATTTGCCTTATTTGTTTTCATTTTCATTCTTTCATTTTCTTAACATACTTTCTTCATCCATTTTTTTTCTCAACTTTTTTTCTTCTTTTCTGTTCACTTTCTTTCTTTCTTTCTTCTTTCTTTCTTTCTTTCTTTCTTTCTTTCTTTTCCCCTATTTGCCCTATTTTGTTTTGTTTCCTTTCATTCTTCCATTTTATTTAATTAATTCCTTATTTGTTGTTTTTTTGCTTTTGTTTTTTTCATTTTTCCATTTGTCTTCTTCGGGGTTGCTTGAAGGAGAAAGTCTACTCTACCAAACGAACGCCTTAGGAGGAACTTGAAGGACGAATATGAGAATTTATTTCTGTCATTCCACAACAGTTCCAGGGAATATCAATTGATGCGATTCCCAAGCGACTTGAGAGGCTGGAGACGAATGCTGGTGCCCATATAGTATTTTAAATCAAACTCCATGTTATGTGTGTTCATCACATTTTCCTTTTTATAAAGATAATGATTCAGAAATAAATTTTAAGATTTTTTAAGATAGGAATTTTACAATTGGTCTGTATTTTTCAATTTCATATTTTTAAGAAGTCGTGTTACTTCCTTTAGAACTTGTGAAAAATATCGTCTGCTTCATCCACCATGTTTTTTTTTTTTTTTTTCACGTCATTCTAAATATGAAAATAGGGTCTGATAAAGACGGCATTTCATGAAATAAACAAAAAAATAGTTGGTCCATATTGTCTTCGTCCGATGCAATAAGTAAAACTAGTCGCATGTTAATTTGAGGAGAAAGTAATGTTTTCTGAAATTCGATCTGTTAATTGTAACAATCAAGATGAATAAGTCACGTGACATGGTGAACTTCAAATAAACCCACCGAGATTATTTATTTCCGGTTAATTGTTTGCCGCGTTTTTTTTTTTTTTTTTTTTTTTTTTTTTTTCAAATGGCGGGAAATCTCAAAGGGATTTTGATGGGCCAGAATCCACCGCCCGCCCCAGCCCCAAGAAAAGACAGCAAATCCCACGACATTCATTTTTATCTTTAATGGGTGGGAATAAGAGACTCGTTGTTTTATAAATAATTGAAAGCAGGGGGCTCCATTGTTTGTTTTTATTTCTATTCTTTATTTATCTAATTTTTTTAAATTTGTTTCTGGCGATTGTAATTACTCAAGGATGAAAAAGACATCAGATTAAATATCATTCAGGGGCATTATATTGACAATTTTAATTTATTGACTAGACGAGGCGTGAACTCGTTGGGCTCCCACAGTTACAGTGGTTCATAATAATACTAATACACACGCACGCACACACACACACACACATATAATAATATATATATATATATATATATATATATAATATATATATATATATATAATATATATATATATATTATATACCGTTATATAATGACATATATACGTATATATAATAACATATATATAATGATATAATATATATTATATATATATATATATATATATATATATATATATATATATATATATGACATACATATATATGACATATATATAAGGATATAATATATATATATATATATATATATAATATATATATATATATTATATACATATATATAATATATCATTACATATATATAATATATAAATGATATAATATGTATATATATAATGATATAATATATACATTTATATGTACTGATATAATACCATATATAATGACACACACCACACATATATATGTATATATATATATATATATATATATATATATATATATATATATATATATTATATTATATATAATGATATATATATATTAAGTATATATAATGATATATATATATATATATATATATATATATATAATACGAATATATAATAATATACATATGATATATAATATCTTCGTATAATTATATATATATATATATATATATATATATATATATATATATGTTCTATCTTTTAATATTTAATAGATTCAATTGATACTTAATTGATTGGTTTCTTTGTTTAATGGCATATCAACTTTTGTAGGTTATTTAATGCCAAAGCCATCATTGTAGAAGATTAAATAAATACAATTCAAGAGCATTATATCGACAACTTTAATTCATGACTAGACGAGGCGTGAACTCGTTGGGATCCCACTGTTAAAGAAGTCCATGATTATATTAATGCTTCTATTTTTAAATTTTTTTTAAGAGGTTAAAGATTCTAACAAGCATCTAATAGTTATCTCTGATTTATCTTTAGAATTTAGATGATTAAAAAAAAAAATTATTCTCAGTGGAAAACACAGGTCCCACATTCAGTTGCAAATTGGACTGGAAATCGTTTTATTCTAAGTTCAGGCGTATAAAGTGTATTGCTCTAATGAAACTTTCGTTATGAAATGCCGTTTTTGGTTTGGTTCCCGTTACACCACACACATACACACATAAATAATACGCTTGTTCCTAAATCTTCCGTCCGTTATCATCCTGCAAAACACCCTCTGATTAAAAATGCGACCGTCTAAATCGTCCAAGATACAAAAATGGAAATCCATATTATCTGGAGTCGCTTAATCGCAGATTTCTTATTTGAACAATTTTATTTCACCAAATTTTTAAAATGAAACATTCCAAATGGTCTTGCGTTGCTTAAATGTCCCAACGTAAAAATTAAAAGGAATTGAAAAAAAAAAAAAAAAAACAAAGTTACATGTTTTTCTTTTTTTTTTGTAATAATGAAATTGTGAATTACGGAATATATTTCGGTAATTTTGATCTTCTGTCGTCCCGGCCTCCTGCTTTAATTTAGATTATATTTTAGCGAGCCAGCGTCAGGCGAATTTCCGGCCCAACTATTTTCCGAGTCGTGTTTTTGTCTGCAAATTAATGTAGATATTTGAAACGCCCCCCACCCCCAACACACACACAGATTTTTATCCGAAAATCAATGTAAATATTTTATAACCCTTCTTTTAAGAAAGAATGAGAGAGAATTAAATCAAGATTATTATATTTTTTACATATTGAACAATACGCAATAGCTCTTAAGTAAACATATCAAACGTTGTAATAATTAAATTATCATACTGGGATATATCTTCAGGTCCTGCTAGTATACATGAATTATTATTCCCCTAGAAATAACAAATCTAGACATTATTCATGGTCGATATTGTAAATTCATAAGGAATCATTTATTCATTTTATTTTTTCATTCGTATATACTTATCCAACCCGTCCGCCATGAACAGGATATGACACAAGGTTAATTTTTAAAGAACGACTGGTGACCCAACCAAGGCTAAAGAACCCATTCTGCCCTGCTATATACCCGTAGCTAGGGGTTGAAGGAATGATTCATGCCGTTCCCAAGGATATGAGCGCGAAGTGAAACTCAGACAGTCTCGTCCGGGATTTGAACTCTGATCGCCGATCCCGTTGTCTACGACAATAACCGTTATACAGGTGCGCATCGATTTACATTAGTTGTTTGGTTGGATTTTACGGCATGTCAACCCTTGTTGGGTCATTTTGTGCCGAAGACGTTTTGTTTTATTCATTGATGGGTACTCAATTTTTTAAAACATATTTTTACTTCATTTTTTTAATATCTAACCCATAGATGTGACCCTAACGGGTGTTACTACTCCGGGTAAGAGTGGACCTGGGAGTAATGGTTTTGAAGGGGTACTGTTAAGTTCCAATTCTGGAACTTAACTGAATTGGAACTTAACCATCAGAGAGTTTAACGTCATTCCTAAGACAACAAAGCCCTCAGTATCGCCTTCTAGCACATATATGATAAAAAGGGTTCGGCGGTCTGCCATAAAGTTGGGACAATCATATAGATGCTAGGGCTTGACGTGACCTACCGATTGATCGGAGGGGGCAACATGCGTGAGATAAAACTAGGTTAGCCTTGGCCAACTATTCGGTTTGGTTTGCTTTGGCAAACCTTGTTGGGTTATTTTATGCCGAAGACGTGTGGTTCTATTCATGCTTGATGAGTATTCAATTTTTTTTAACTCAATGTTTTAAAAACTCATTTTTTATATTTAACCCATAGATGGATTTTATTATTATCAATTTTATTATTATTATTATTTCCTGCTATTGAGATGTCTTGGGTATGCTTATTACTTGCCTGTACAGCCAAATTGCTTTTATACAGCTATGTTTCTGCTTGTGTAATGCACAGCTAGACTGTTTTCAACAATATATGCTTAAATACACTAAAAACTTTTTTTCCATAATCTGACCTGCTAAAATGGGGGTGCGCCTTATATGTCCGTGCGTCTTATATGCCGTCAAATACGGTATATACGAAAACCCTATTCGTTACTTGAAAGCTCAATATGGCAACCCTGCGTAGTTGAAATGAAAAACGGTAGACAATAAGAAGATTCGTTTCGGAGGTGGGAGAAGAGAGACAGCTGGAAAAAAAGAAAGTGTTCAAAATGAGTCAAAAAAAAAAAAAAAAAGAAAGAAGAAGAAAAGAAAGTAAAGAAAAAGAAAGTTTTCAAAATGAGGTAAAAAAAAAAAAAAAAGAAAAAAAAGAAGAAAGAAGTTTTCAAAAGAGTAAAAAAAAAAAAAAAAAGAAAAGAAAAGAAGAAAGAAAGTTTTCAAATGAGTAAAAAAAAAAAGAAAGTTTTCAAAATGAGTAAAAAAAAAAAAAAAGAAAAAGAAAAAAGAAAGTTTTCAAAATGAGTAAAAAAAAAGAAAAAGAAGAAAGAAAGTTTTCAAAATGAGTAAAAAAAAAATAAACAAAAAAAGAAAGAAAAAAGAAAGTTTTCAAAATGAGTAAAAAAAAAAAGAAAAAGAGAAAAAGAAAGAAAAAGAAAGAAAGTTTTCAAAATGAGTAAAAAAAAAAGAAAAAGAAAGAAAGAAAGAATGAAAGAGAAAAATGTCGAAGAAGAAGAACGAGTTGTGAATTGGTTGATGGCAGTTTTATTGCTTAAGATCTTGAATTATCATTTTTTTCTTTTCTTTTTAGCCACTGTGCAACACAAATGGAACATTTTCAAAATCCGGTCATATTAATTCTTTCTCTGTTTCTCTTAACCGAACGGTCAAAAGAGGAGGCGGCTCCGGTGGAAGAGGCGGTGGAGGCGAACCCTAGCATTTCCTATTCGACGTCACCCGTCCCCGCTGATAGAATAGTGAATTTTATGGTGGACTATATGAGCGCTAAAAAATGGACTGCCCTAAATTAACTCTCTCTCTCTCTCTCTCTCTCTCTCTCTCTCTCTCTCTCTCTCTCTCTCTCTCACACACACACACACACACACACACAACGGGGAGCAACAAAAACCAAAAAGAAAACAAACAAACGAAAGTCAAAATCAAATCTCGGTTTACCACGTTAAGATTTTAAATGCAGGTAATTGTTGTTTTTTCTAAATTAATAACGTAAGTAAAGCAAAGTAAAGTTAGCGTAGTGGCCTATTGTCGGTATCAGCTGGACAGCGAGGGAGGCTATCCCCTTTTGGCTAGCGCTAGACCAGATAGATTGTTTTTTGCTGAAGTGGAGCGCCACACCTACCGTCAGCTCCCCCACAGATCAGATTACCCAATCTGTGCTACTCATGCGCTCAGCTGGTATCGAACTCAGAACCTTGTGATTCCTACGCGCGTGCTCTACCGACTGAGCTAAACTGGCCCCTTAGTAAGGTATAACCCGCACCCCACCCCACAAAAAAAAAACCTGGAAGAGAACAATGAAATATTGCGTCGCTTCAATTTTCCATTAAGAATGTTCTGTCAGCCTTAAAAATCAGCATTCGAAATCCTGGTCTTTGCCTGGGCTCGAACCCCGACACCCATGAATAATACGTAAGAAATTAGTAACCAAGATAATTTACTTATCTAAGTATATTACAGCAGAAATAAAAATAAAAATAGAAGAGTTGTCTGATTTTTTAGACGAGGCTTGATCATTCGTATTATTTAGATTTTCGTACTTGTCCTCATCTTTATTGTTATATACACAACGTTTCGGCCGATGTACCCTCCGGCCATCTTCGTGTGCTTCTTGTCTTGTAAAAACTCGGGGGCTTTCATGTCGTAATCGTGGTCGTCCAATACCTTACGATACCACCAAACTGTTTTCCATCACATCGTGTCATATTACAAACCAGACATAAAATGTTAATTCAATGAAATAACTCGTCGAGATGGCCTAAAGGCAGTATCAGCCAGACAGCGAAGAAGTCTATCCCCTTTCACTAGCGCTAGACCAAGGAGATTGTTTTTTAGCGTCTGAGGCGGAGCGCTACCTCTACCATCAGCTCCTTACTTTAACGCACAGATCCCTATTCTACTCATATGCTGAGTTGGCGAGGGCCGGTATCGAACCAGGAATCTTGAGGTTCCCACAGCCTGATACTCTACTGACGAAGCTAAAGAGATTTAAATTAACCCTCTGCAAACCAAACCGGTAAAATCGTAAAGTCACTTTACGTAATGTACTTTCAATGGTACAGGAAATTGGTTGATGTGAAAATCCAATTATATATATATATATATATATATATATATAATCCAAAAGTCCAGAGAAGAAATCTTCCTTACGACATAGGAGTTTTTTTTTAAAAAAAAAAAGAAGAAAAAAAACCTGTCACAGTTTGCAGAGCTCAATGTGTGCTCTTATTGTTAGAGTCACAGAGCAAATTTATAAGTAAAAATATAACAAAAGACTTAGAATGTTTGCATTATAGTCTAAGCTTCCTTGAAATAGACTATAATGCAAAATTCTAAGTCTTTTTATATATATATATATATATATATATATATATATATATATATGTGTGTGTGTGTGTGTGTGTGTGTGTGTGTGAAGAGAAAAATGGAAGTGAATCCGACGGTATGTAATATAGTGAAAAAATTTAAAAACACAGGTTCAAATAAAATGAGTGATATTTATTCAGCCAACGCTGCAGTGTTTCAATCTGTTTAGTAGATCTTCTTCAGGGCCTTTGTTGATATAAGGAAAAGTAAAAATGTTATCACAGGATAATATCAACAAAGGCCCTGAAGAAGATCTACTAAACAGATTGAAACACTGCAGCGTTGGCTGAATATATACCACTCATTTTATTTGAACCTGTGTTTTTTCAAATTTTTCACTATATCACACACACACACACACACACACACACATATATGTATATATGTGTGTGTGTGTGTGTGTGTGTGTGTGTGTGTTGAAAGGATAAAGAAAAAAAAGAAAAGAAAATGTTGAATGGATAAAATTAATTTAATGAGTTACAACCGTGTTTCGACCAGGGGTTTGTTCATGTACACATTGTATTCTATTTATTATTATTTTAAATATGAAATGAAATAATAATTTAAAAAATCATAAAATATTTAAGTATACTAAGAAAAACGGCCTTCTTCAGGGTAAAATGTTTGATATTTGAAGTTAAAACGGTCAAAGTACAGTATTACAAAATATTGGAATTTTACCGTTTTAACTTCAAATGTGTGTGTGTACATATATATATATATATATATATATATATATGTGTGTGTGTGTGTGTGTGTGTGTGTGTGTACATATGTATGTATATACCAACCGCTCCGCACGAGCAGGATGTGACACAAAGTCCATTTCTTAAGTGAGTTTAACAGGTTTGAATTCAGAGTTTTCATTCTCTTAAACTGGTTGCATAACCAAGGTTAAAGAGCCCAGTCTGTCCTACTATTACTCACAGCTAGAACGAGTGTAGTTGGATGCATACCTTTCCCAAGGGTATTACCGCTATGAGAAATGCAGTCTCGTCCAGAATTTGAAGTCAGGTCGACGAGTCCATTTCCTACGATTTACACGACACCCCTTCAAATTAAATCTATGGCAACAGCTTATACGGCATGCGTTAATTTCTGATGAAGAGAAAAGATGTTTTCAGTACACTTAATATAAAAATAAAAATAAACATAATCTTCAATCAAAAATAAATACTGGATTTTATCTTATTGCAAGATTTTGTTTTTCTGTTTTCAATACGAGTTAAATGAACTCTGCAAGACACAGTTAAGTAACAGCTGATCACCCTCAGCTGTCTGTTCGTATGGTATGGCATGAAACTAAAATTAGAATTTTTAGGGAGTGGATATTTTTCTCACTCAATCATACAGGAATTCAAGTCATGAAATAATATATATATATATATATATATATATATATATATATATATATATATATCTGTTGTTTGGGATTTAGTATGAAGCATTAGGTATGAAATATATGAAACTCGGTTTTTTAATGTTAAGTTTCGTTTTATTTCGTTGAATTTTCGGGGCCGCTTGCGCCTCTTCATCGGGACGTAGACTGACCGGTTTGGTTGTCCTGGCATCTTTTATATGCTCGTTTGTTCACAAACAACACACACACACACACACACAAATATATATATATATATATATATATATATATATATATATATATATGATAAAGGGAATGATTTACCGAGAAATAAAATATTGAGTTAATCGCAATATTGATGGTTGGTACAAGTATTAAGCTGGATAACTCAGTGTTATAACAAATATAAAGTGCTCAATACATTAGTAGAACGGATTTAGAACTAAAGTGTGTATTGAAATAACCTACTCGAGTTCCACCATAAGGATCTTCAGGGTTAATTCCAGTGAATTATTAATTAATTACAACTAATTACAGTTACAGAAGTGAATATTGCAATTATGACCGTTGAAAACAGTTTCGCAGTGAATAAACGGCATTGCGTCATTTCGAAAGTTAAATGCCAAACACACACGCACATATATATATATATACATATAGTTACATTTTTCTCAATTCTTTAATGCATGTTCCTTAATATATGCCAATTGAATCTGTGGCGTTGTTTTTCTTTTCAGATTGATTATTTTGTTTCAAAATTCGAAGCCCTATAAAGATGTCTGCATGTTTAACTCTAAAAGAGCATGTCCAGTTAGAGACTGGAGACGAATGCTAGTACTCATATAGAATCTTAAATACAACTCAATGCTATGTGTATTCTTATCATTCATTTTTTGTAAAAATAATGATTCAGAAATAAATTATAAGATTTTGAAAATAGGGAAGGGAGTTACTTTACAATCACCCTATATATATTATATATATTATATATATATATATATATATATATATAGATAGATAGATAGATAAAACGATATGAAAACAGACAATGCTATTAAATGAAAATATTTTATATCATATTCATTTTAACAGCATTGTGTGTTTTCATATCTTTTATATCTTTTATTATACTTTATACAGTCGGATTCATTTCCTTACTTTAACTTTATATATATATATATATATATATATATATATATATATATATATTATTGGCATTATCTTTTTATTCAAACATATTTGGTTAAACATAATAAAATCCTTATTGTCTTTAAGTTTTTAATTATTTCTTTCAAGTTTCCTAACAGTTCTTTTCGTGTTATCATCTTCAAAGATCATATATATACACTACCTCTATAATGATTCAGAAAAGAACCAAAAGTACTTGGTCTACAAATAATAACTATTTCGGGCAACTTATTAACGCCTTTCAAGGTAACATGAAAATAATTGTTGGAAAACCTGAAAGAAAAAATTAAAAATTTGTAGACAATGAGTATTCTATTATGTCTAACCTTTAAATAAATGTATTTCAATGGAAAAGGAAAGGCATTTAAACATTAAACAACATAATTTTCTGTTGTTTCTACAATGTTAAAATTTGAGAACATCTAGATGAGAATTGGTCAAGTTATTAGATTACGAAATTATATCAATTTTTCTGAAACACCCAGTACATCTGAAATAATATTAATTAAAAAAAACTTCCTGTTTGTATGTATATATATATGAGATATATTTTTGTATCTGTATCCGTTTTTCGGAAGTACATATACCAGGTTTGGGCATTAGTGTGAAGCATTAAAGTGCTATATTATAATGTAGTTATCGTAATATATTCATCTGGGAATAAATATCAGAAAACTTGGTTGTTTTTTTTTTTTGTCTTTTTTTTAGTTCCTTTTATTTAGTAGTAGTGGTAAATTTTCGGGATTATGATGTACTCCCTTCTTCAAGACCGATATATATATATATATATATATATATATATATATATATTATATATGTGTGTGAATGTGTTGTGTATTGTGAATGTGTTGTGTGTGTGTGTGTGTGTGTGTGTGTGTGTGTGTGTGGAAAAATTTAAGAAAAAAGTGAATAAGAAACAATTACATTCAATCAATATTTCACCTATGTTGGTCTTAGAAACTTCATCCGAATTGTTTGTGTTTTGTAATTCACTTTTTCCTTAATTTCTCCTCACATTTTATCAGGTTTTTCTAATCTGTTATGTTCATATATATATATATATATATATATATATATATATATATTATAATCAACTATATAAGTAAATATTTTTTCTAAAATAAAAGATGCAGCTTGAGTTTAGTTCATTGATCCCTTGTAAAACATCTTCATCACTTCATAGACACACGCCACTCAGAGAGAGAGAGAGAGAGAGAGAGAGAGAGAGAGAGAGAGAGAGAGGGGGGGAGAGGGAGAGAGAGAGAAATATACCATTAGAAACAATACATATTGGTACCCCCGAGGGTATTACAGATCTCACGAGTGAAAATAAAAGAAGAATTACGACAAAGAGTGCATTTTTTGCGCTTTAGATTAAAATCTAAGTTTATGAATTTAACGAGTTTCATCAAGACGTCACCAGAAAGAAAACTTAAATTTTTACTGCGCTCTTTAACCTTCAGTTCCATGCGATATTTTTTTTGTTTTTTTGTTTTTTTTTTTGTTTTTGTATCTAACCCTTTCGCTCCTAATGGGATATATAGGACCAAAAATATCTACTAATAGCCTGTAATAAGTAATTGAGAGTTATTCCCCTATTTTATTATTACCTTTGTGGAACTCTTTTGTGTTTCTAAGAGTATATAAGCTCTCAGTAAACTGTAACATTATTCTAAGTAGAATTCTTTCTTAAGCCTAACCGTGTGTTCATTTATCATTACATAGCCCCTAATTGTTTAAATTATGTAAATATTCCCGAGTGTTTGTAACTCTAATTATTCGTGTATAATATGCACTCCTAATTTTGGGCTACGAAATCCTAGAGAAAAAAGTATCTTGTATATAATGCGCACTGAAGTTAAATTTTAAATTTAAAAAAATTATCCGCTTAGTATAGACGAAAAAAAACCATCTCATACAGTTCGCCTTTTCGTCTGATTTTTTTTTTAGATAAGGCTTCAGAATTTGGATTTTGGGGATTTTTTGGACTATTGTCCTCATCTTTATTGTTATATACATAACGTTTCCGCCGATGTGCCCTCCGGATTTTTTTTTCAGGCGTTTCTTGTCGAATTCGGGAACCTTTTTTTCGAACTCGGAAGCCTTCATGCCGTAATCATGTTCGAGGTTCCGCGAAGGCTCCCAGTTCGAATAGAAGGTTCCCGAGTTCGACAAGAAACACCTGAAGAAGGCCAGATAAACATCAGCCGAAACGTTGCGTATATAACCCCCTTCTCCCAATAGATCAAAAGAGTGGAATTTAATGAGGTTACGTGGACTATTCCATTATTATATTTGTCTGTATTTTTGAGATGAGGTTTGATGTGTATAATTTTGATGTTTCGGACTGTTGTCTCCATTTTTATTGCGGTATGAATAAATACAACGTTCAGTCCGCTGTAACTTTGGGCCTTGTTCTGCTGTTTCTTATGTACCTTAAAAATACAAAGTCATAGACAGACAATAACCTTGAGTTCAAATGTGGTTTCGGAGTTTAGATATCGTTACCACTAGTTCAAAAGCGCTCCAAGAAGCATAAAATGCCACCAGACTTAATTGACAGAAATGTGATTAATATATTGGATAGATCTAAATTTATATGTTGTTTGTTTGTTGTTGTTTATTGATTTTAACAGCATATCAACCCGTCTGGGGTTATGTCATGCCTAACGGTTAGGAACATATACATATCATGTATTTATATTTATACTTTTTAGTAATTGGTTTTAAAAATGTGTTAGCATTATTGGGGATTATATTGTATGGTATTGATTTGTTTCATGTTTATATTTTATCGTATAATTTTGTTTCTCTCAAAAAAGAGAGAATATCCTCCATGTTGACATTTTCAAACAGAAAGATATAGAAAAAAATAAAATGGAAGAAAAATTACATATTCTAATATAAAAAGTTCAAAATATGTCGTAACGATGGTCCGAAATATCAAAATTAGTCACATGAACGTCTTAATGATTTTTATTTTTTATTTGTTTTATTTTTTTTTTTTTTTTTCGCAAATGCCCAATGGAAAGAGTTAAGAGACTATAGTAGGTATGGCCAAAATTTGACCCCCCCCCCCACACTGAATTAAAATTCAATAAAAAATTAGAAAAAGGGAAACTTAACGCCATTTTTGCTGTAATAGTTTGGTTTTGGTTTGTTTTGTTTTATGGCATATCAACCTCAGTGGGTTATTTAATGCCGATAAAGTTTTGAAATAAATCAATTCTTAATGGATAATACAATTTTTTTATAAATACATTTTTCTATTTAACCCATAGATGGGACCCTAACAGGTACTACCACTCCGGGTCAGAGTGGACCAGGGAGCAATGGTGATGAAGGGGTGCTCCACATTCCCCAAACCTCCAAAACTGGAACCTCACCATCAGATAGAGTTTAACGTCATTCCCAGGACATGTAGACCCGCAGCCACCGCCTTCTAGCACCCATATGATAAAAGGGGGTTGGGGCTTGCCATAAGGGCAACAGGGTTGGGAAAATCATATAGATGCTAGGGCTTGACGTGACCAGCCGATTGATCGGAGGGGCCTCTCCGATTATAAATAGGAAGAATTTTTAAAACATCACCTGTAAAATTGTTTTACAGTCTTTAAAATGGGAGAATTTTATAAATTAAAATCTACATCAAAATAGCGCATTTTCTATTGAAGATGCGGTCTTTTAATTCTTTTTCTGCTTTAAACCGCTAACAGCGGCTCTACCACCGCTTCGATCAAACTGTAAGCCGCTGGCAGCGGTTCTCGCACGTGTCACTTGTTTACACTGAAAGGACTCAGATTACAATAATAATAATAGGACTTTATTCAAATAGAATGAGTTCAGAGGTGAATAGAGAGTGAACTTTTCAATATCCCATCATACAGGTAAAAAAAAAAAAATACCAAGAAAATTTGGTAAAGCCTTTGTTGGCCCAAGATTTAAATTTCTTTGTAATCAGTCTTGTGTTTATAAAATCTATGAAGCAAATAAATACCATGTGGTATAAACTCAATAAAATATAAGCAGCTCTTATACTCAAGTACAAAAAACTGATGGTTAGTTCATTATAATTTAGCAGAATGACTCAGATTACAATAATAATAAGACTTTATTTGAATAGAATGAGTTCTGAGATGAATAGATAGTGAACTTTGAAATATCTCATCAAAATAAAAATACCAAGAGAATTTGGTTGGCAAAGAGTTAAACGTGATTTATTTAATTCTTTTTCAATTTAGAAATTCATAGAAAATGTATCTTTCTATGTAAGTTTAATCTCTGCTTTTAAGGTATAATATTAAAATAAGTGACCGCTTATAATTTTAGATTTAAAAAAAAAGTTTAAACAATGGGGAGGTGTTGTCGTATCGTAATTTTGGCCGTACCGATCTATAAGAGGTGCGTAATATCAATCTATATTTTCTTTTTAACCGCCGATGAAGATCATGTTTTTCCCCCCACCCTCCATTATTTGGTGGGGGACACACGCGATAATTTGGATTAACTAATCTGAACTGAATAAAACTAATGCTCAGTATTGAATAATTACAGACACACACACACACACACACACACACACACATATATATATATATATATATATATATATATATATATATATATATATATATATATATATATATATATATATATATATATGAGGGAATTGATCAATTGTAAAACATCATGCCTCTTATGGTATTCAAAAACAAGAGATATTGAAGTACCCTATTTACTCGCGTATTATGTGACTTTCAGAGACCCTTTGCAGCTGGCCTAAGCGACTTTCAGAGACCCTTTGCAGCTGGCCTAAGCGACTTTCAGAGACCCTTTGCAGCTGGCCTAAGCGACTTTCAGAGACCCTTTGCAGCTGGCCTAAGCGACTTTCAGAGACGACTTTCAGAGACCTTTGCAGCTGGCCTAAGTGACTTTCTGAGACCTGAATCTTAACCTAGTATTAGGGGTCGCACTATACGCGAAACATAAACTTGGTCTAGTCTTGGTCAACTATTTACACACAAAGTTTGTATCTCGCGTATGGTGCGATCCCCAAATACAAGGCTAAGATTTTATGCCTCAAAGTCACTCAGGCCAAAATGTCTCAAAGTTGCTAAGATCAACTGCTTTGTTCTATTCATGCTTGGTGGGTATTCAATTTTAAAAAACATTTTTAAAACTCATTTTTTCTATTCAACCCATAGATGGGACCCTAACAGGTATTACCACTCCGGGTCAGGGTGAACCTGGGAGTAATGGCGATAAAATGGCACTCCACACTCCCCAGAGCTCCAGAATTAGAACTTCACCATGAGATGTAGTTTAAGGTTATACCAGGCCAATTGGTTGCCAGAAGCAAAAGGTCTCAACATAAGTCTCGGAAAGTTGCATGATAAGCGAGTATATACGATAAATGAATAAGTGCTACTAGCGAACAGAGCTGGTCTTCTTTAGTATGTATTACTAACTGAAGTAAAAGGCAAACGTGAAAAAGTTCAATTTTGGTACTATTCGCAGAATTCTGTCTCGGCCTCCTGCCTTTAAAAAAACGCTAGGCGGTGTTAGCGTAAAAAAAAAAATGTCGATAAAAACGCCTTCAACGAAATATGAAAAAATGAACCGACAAAAAACGATTTTTACTTTTTTTCTATAAAGATAAGTTTGTATAATTATATCAGAAGATTTTTATAAGTTTAGATGCGAGAGCTTTTTAGTAAAAGAACCATGAATACAGAATTCTGCTAAAAAAAAAAAATACAAAGAAATTGAACAAAAAAAAAAAGAGACTGTTTTACCATAAAATAATTAAATTCAATCAAAAATGACCTGTGAGTTTTTTTTAATTAAAATATAAAAGAATATCTAAATACTCAGATTTTCTTTTGTTTATGTTTGTTTAATGTCTTGTTTTTAGTTTAAATAAACAAGAATATCTAAATATCTTTTTTTTTTAATTTGTAATTGATTGTTGGAAATAAATATATTAAAATAAAATAAAAATACCGGAAAAAAAATTTAGATTTTTTATTTGTAATTAATTGTCGAAAAAAAAAAGAATTTAAATGAAATGAAAATACCGAAAAAAAAAAAAAAAAAAAAAAAAGATTGCGGATTGAAGGCATTTTTATCGACAATTTTTTTTTTAAGGTGCTGTTTTTAAGCTAACACTGCCTAGCGTTTTTAAGGCAGGAGGCCGGGACGGAACTCTGCGAATAGTACCCAGATTTTTTTTTATTATCCACTAATTTTGTTTTATTTATAATCACGAGAAGAATTTTATATTCTCTAGGGGTCGGTATAATTTATTTCGCCTCCGTCCGCCTCCATGTTTAATTAAGGGCAGTGTATATAACACTTCATTATCTCCCTCAAATTAACGGCCCTCTTCATTACGCATGGGGTCAACCGACCCCTCCCCCAATCATTTACAATCGTAGCTATTTTGGCTTTTCGAGTGCAAGACTGACCAATAATAGATGAAGGTGATCTTTAAAAAGGAGGATGTGAGGTCTCCTCGAATCAGTAATTAAGATAACTTCTTATCTCTTTAGTAGAAAGAAGTAAGGGTGGTCTTTAAACAAGGCAAGGCTCTTTGGACAAGTGAAGATTTAAAAAGCGGGGTGGGGGGTGCAATGATTGATAAATTGTGTAAAAACGTTAGGTTCTAAATATTGTTGCAAGGTGAAGGGCAATGCCACAATATATATATATATATATATATATATATATATATACCAACCCCTCCGGACGAGCAGGATGCGACACAAGGTCAATTTCTTAAGCGGAGTTTAACATGTTTGAATTCAGAGTTTTCCTTCTCCTAGACTGGTTACTTAGCTAAGATTAAAGAACCCAATCTACTACTCATAACTGGCGGGAGAGTAGCTGGGTGCATACCTTTCCCAAGGGTATTAGCGCTATGTGAAATGCAACCATCCTCGTCCAGTATTTGAACTCCATTTCCTACAACTGAAACCATTACACCACGCACCTCGAATGATCCCCAATATAAGACGACACATTTCTTTATTCTCTCTTATTGTGGCTGGGGTACGAGAAGATAAACGTACACATGAAAGGAGAACAAGGAACTATTCAAAAGTTTCCATGGCTTCAGAGATCAAACGGAGAGAATAAAGCAACAATGTTCTAGCACAAATTGTAGTTTTCCTTCCCTTTCCAACTATCCACCATCACTGACATCGCAGTCATCAGTGACTACACTACAGTTTAGTAAGTGTTAAAGAATTGCCGTAAAAAGCAACTGAAATTAGAATTAAATAAATCTTATTATAATGGAGATTCGGTGTTTGTAACCGAAACTACGTCACTGCTTACGTCACAATACACTCAGGAAATGAGTATTTGATTCATAGTCAAAATCATTAATACATAGAAAAGAATAAATCTTATTTTATTAACGAGATCTCTATGACAATCTAAATTAGATTTGCCTCAGAACAGCCCAGTGCGTCCGGCAATGTGTCGTATACATTACTAACAAATAAAGGTTTATATGATAGAATATGCATACTGGTTTTAATAAAACCGGGTTTAATAAAAAAATTACTTGATATTATTGATTTCTAATATTATTATTTTATTCTCCAACGTATCAAAATCAATCCTATGAATGATTTTATATAGAAACCAATTAAAATATAATCAAAATGAGTGTAATCTTTTATATGTGTTCTTATTTAATTTGGTTAGTCTTTCTAATTAAATATAATTAAAATATAATCAAAATGAGTGTAATCTTTTTATATGTGTTCTTATTTAATTTGGTTAGTCTTCTAATTAAATATAATTAAAATATAATCAAAATATTTTTTAGACTACAGAATTGCTGAAGTTAATAAGAATGCTAAAAATTATTCTGGAAATTTAAGGAGACTTGCTGTCACTTAACCTCAGTAATGACCACTGATATCTCTGGTTTGTTTGCTAACTACTTGATGTTATTAATTTCTAATATTATTGTTTTATTCTTCAATGTATTAAAATCAATCCTATGAATGATTTTATATAGAAACCAATTAAAATATAATTAAAATAAGTTTAATCTTTTTATATGCATTCTTTCTTTAATATATTTCATTATATTAACATTTAAATACTTATGCCCGGGGTGCATATTTTTGCTAGTAATTGTAGTAAAAATGGCTGAAATTAAATAGGAAGGTTTATGATTATTTTGTTTGGAAAACACAACATAAACAAAGTTCAGTGCGAGGGCGGGGGCAGGTACTCCATTGCACTAAAACAATCAATCTATGATCACTGATGTACCCAACAAAGGATAATGCAAGCAGGATGGATTGATGGATGGAGAAGGGTCACCACCATTCTGAACACAGGAGGGTCACCACATTTAATCTACCACCGGGTTGGAGCGTGTGCGCACGAGGGTCAAATTAAACTATCAAATAATTATTTAACCTCTTAATTGGATTGCTTTATTTGGCATTTATTTATTAATTGCATATCAACCTTCATGGGTTATTTCATTTCCAAAGCCATCCTTGTAGAAGAACAGTAGTGGTACTATTTACCTATAGCTGGAAGAAGGTCCACACCTTTCCAAAGTCCGTAAGTGAACGTGATAGCACCACTGAAGTTCAAAGTCGCTTACTATGATGCTACAGTCCAACATTACGAAAATAAAATAAAACTAAATGCAAAAAGGAAAAAAATGAACCATACTTTTTAAAATAGAATTTTGAATGTGTTTAAAAGTTAAATATCAAATTACAGTACTGATTTCGGTACAAATACAGAATAGCACGCAATAGATAATATCATTAGAATCGTATTTTAAGAATAAATAACATTAGATTACGGAAACTCCCGAAGGAGCCTACTCGAGTGTCTCAAAGTTTTCAGGTATTTCCGTGAAATGTAATAGGTAATCTAATGGTATTATCTCTTGTGCACTATTCTGCATTAGTATCATGATTTTATTTGTATTTCTAATATTAAAATAAACCTTAATATTTTAAAAATAAGAGCCATACTTTCAATTTATCAATCATTGACTATATAGAGTTAATTATACCGTAGATACTCAAGTTCGTGTACAACTTCGTGTAATAAACGACTCCTAATTTTTAGCCACAAAAAGATGTTTTTATTATATACTAGAAGCAGCTACTCGGCAGCGCCTGGGTAGGGGGGGAGGGGGAAAAAGTTAGTCACGCAGGTCCATTATTACTGAATCACGAGGTGGATCCTCGCAGGATGCCCCATTAAAATTCCTATGTAAAAAAAAATTTAAAAAAAAAAAAAGACCTTGCTAGGTAGGGCGTCAGAAAAAAAAAAATTTGCACAGACACTCTGAAAAGAAAATTAATGTCTCCTATTTACTTTGTCGTTAATTGTTTTATTTCGTAGTTTTCTTTGGACAGATATAAGGGGCAGTGGAGGCACATGGTCAAATGGTTAGAGTCGTAGGAAATGGACTTGACAACCCGAGTTCAATTCCTGGACGAAGCTGTTGGCATTTCACATGGCACTAATACCCTTGGGAAAGGTATGAATCTAATTCTCCCTCCAGCTATGGGTAAATAGCAGGGCAGACTGGGTTCTTTAACCATGGCTAGGAGAAGGAAAACTGAATTCAAACCTGTTAAACTCCGCTTAAGAAATTGACCTTGTGTCACATCCTGCTCGTGCGGAGGGGGTGTGTGTGTGTGTATATATATATATATATATATATATAGATAAAGGGCAGTTGGTGTAGATATGCTTGTAATGAACAATCCTCGTAACTGGAACCTCACTATCAGATCGAGTTTAACGCCATTCCCAGGACATGAAGACCCTCAGCCACTACCTTCTGGCAAATATATGATTTTAAAAAAAAGGGTTGGGGCTTGCCATAAGGGCAATAGGGTTGGGACAATCATATAGGTGCTAGGGCTTCATCTGACCAGCCGATTGATCGGAGGGGGCCTCTCCAACCGCCCGTCTAGCCTAAGAGCGAAAGAGGTGTGTTGCATGTCATGGACTGCTCAGCCACTAGGGTTCCATCTGTAAGCATCACCGGTCACCACCTACAGCTAACATTGAGGGAGTCTTACACCTCTGCAGAGGTGCAGTCAGTGTATTCTAAAGCCCCTGCCTACAGGGTTAAAGGGCAGTTGGTATGTATGTATGTATGTATAGGTTGCTTGTAATGAACGTAATGATGTAATTGCTTTTTGTCTATGCTCTCCCTACACAAACATTTTTTCAGCCTCCAATGACAATGAAAACATTCAAAGACTTAGTATTATCTGTGTTATTCGGGCTATTGTCCTCGTCTTCATTGTTATATGTACTATATATAAGTAAAGTAAAGTTGTCGGGGCTGCCTGATGTCGGTATCAGCCAGACAGCGAGGGAGTCTATCTCCTTTTCACTAGCGCTAGACCAAGGAGATTATTTTAGCACCTGAGGTGGAGTGCCATACCTACCATCAGCTCCTTACTTTACCGCACAGATCCCTGTGCTACTCATCCGCTGAGTTGGCGAGGGCCGGTATCAAACTAGGATCTTTTGATTTCTTGCCAAACGCTCTACCGACTCTGTACTATATATAATATAGTATATATAGTCCGAATAATGCAGATAATACTAATCATCAAGCCTTATCTCAAACATTCAGAGAAACACTCAAAGACTTATTCAAACTTTCAAAACTAGTGTAATGCTATCAATATATTAATACTTGTGTTCCTTATTTGTATGATTGTTATCATCTAGCCAACACATGATAGGTTGGTGCAGAAAACCGAGTGGCCTGGCGCCTCCTTGTCAAACAAGGCACGAAAAGGAGTGATAAAGAGAGGAAAGAAGCAACCACAGAAAAGAGAGCTAGAAGGAAGGAGAAACAACAGCAACTCCAGCAAGCATCAGTTTTTATATGCAGTCACTGCACCAGAGATTGCCATTCAAAAATTGGCCTGTTCAGCCACTTGTGCAGATGCAGTTACAAAAAAAAAAAAAAAAAAAAGAAAAAAAAAGGAGACACTACACCATCGTCTTTAGCAATGGAAGGATGCCAGCAACATATCATCTTACAACACCTTGTTAAAAATGAGACCGTCCAAATGGTCCAAGATGAAATGCAAAAATGTAAATTCTGATGTTGCTTATCCGCCAAATTCTTATGAGTGTCGTCACCTCAGCTAAATAATGGACCATTCCATTTTTATTATAAAGAAAGGGAAGAAAAAAGGACATGCTACACAGAAAAATATAACAAGAAAGAAAGATAGAGAAAGGAGGCGAGCGATAACGCTGTATTTCAATCAAACATGATGAAATGAAGGAAAGAAGAGAAAAAAAAAAAAAAAAGAGTGAGAGAGAGTTAAATCAAGATTATTATACTTTTTACATATTGAACCATTTTGCATCAGCTCTTCAGTAAACATGTCAAACATATCAAATAAATAGTTAAATTATCATACAGTGCTATATCCACAGTTCCTGCTAGTTAAATTAATGCAATACCATAAATAAACAATGTAGTCTAGATCTTGATGTAGCTTACTGTGTTTACTTTGATATTCCAAAACATACTAAAACCCCACCACTGATACACAATAGAATTGATAATATGATTAATGTTAATTAAAAATATGGATCTTGCTGACAAGCTAAAGCGACAATTCTTCCCGGCTGTATATCTTATATCTTCTTATATCAGTACTGCTGTATGGCTGCACCACTTGGACCCTAACAAAGCGCCTCGAGAATAAGCTGGATGGGATCTGCACAAGAATGCTGCGTGCAGTCTTGAACAAGTCGTGGAAACAGCACTCCACAAGGAAACAGCTGTATGGCCACCTGACCCCCATCTCATAAACCATCCGAGTAAGACAGACTAGGCATGCAGGAGTATTGGTACAGATCCGGCAATCCTATGTGTGTCCGTCCTCAAAGAGTGTAGTTTTAATTATGACCAATGTAGGGGGTTTAAGTATTCTATCAGGCCAGTAGTATTGCTAGTAATTGGTTACAAGAGTCAACCACGTAACCTTGGCTAGTCTATAAATAGAGGTGGGTATTTAGAGCACATCCTATATCCAAATAATCCCAACACAAGGACGAGCTCATAAGTGACGTTCTCCTGTGGAAGCCAACACATGGACATGCTAGTGTGGGCCGCCCAGCAAGGACCTATATTAAGATAAAATGTGAGGATGCTGGATGCCGCGCAGAAGAGCTCAAGAGGCAATGAGTGATAGGGAAGGTTGGCGAGAGACTGTCATGGATATCCGTGCTGCTTGCCAAACATGATGATTATGTTATTATTTTAACTAATAGCCTTTGTTTAGGTGTAGGCTATGCAGGGACACTCTTGGATCAAAATTACAGCAAGGTTAGGCATAGAAACAAGGTAAGCCTTGACTTTTCAAAAACATTTTGTGTAATGAGCCCCCCACCCCTTTCTAAGTTTGGTTTGGTTTGTTTGTTTGTTTTACGGCATATCAACCTCGGTGCGTCATTTAATGCCAACAAAGTTGTGAAATAAATTCATTCTTAATGCATAATACAATTTTGTTCATCAACTCATGTTTTTCTATTCAACGCATAGATGGGACCCTAACAAGGTACTACCACTCCGGGTCAGAGTGGACCAGGGAGCAATGGTGATGAAGGGGTGTTCCACATTCCCCAAACCTCCAGAACTGGAACCTCACCATCAGATAGAGTTTAATGTCATTCCCAAGACATGTAGACCCTCAGCCACCACCTTCTAGCACCCATATGGTAAGAAGGATTGGGGGTTGCCAAAAAGGGCAATAGGGTTGGGGCAATCACCCTTTGTAGGTGAAAAATTGATTGGTTGTATTTTACAACATGTCAACCCTTATTGGGTTATTATGCCAAAGACATTTTGTTTTATTCATTCATGGGTACTCAATTTTTTTTTAAAACACATTTTTTCTATTTAACCCATAGATGGGGCTCTAACAGGTACTATCATTCCGGATCAGAGTGAACCTGGGAGTAATGATAATGAAGGGGTACTCCATACTTCTCAAAGCTCCAGAATTGGAACTTCCCCATCAGAGAGTTTAACATCATACCCAGGACATTAAGACCCTCAGCTTCTAGCATATATATGATAAAAAAGGGTTCAGGGGGTTGTCATAAGATTTAATAGGGTCGGGACAATCATATAGGAGCTTGGGCTTGACGGGATCAATCGATTAATCAAGACTCTCCAACCACCCATCTAGCCTAAGTAAGGCCAAAGTGGAGTGCTACATGTTATGACCTGGAAGTAATGGTGATGAAGGGGTACTCCACATTCCCCTGAGCTTCAGAATTGGAACTTCATCATCAGATAGTTTGGTTTGGTTTGTTTTGTTTTACGGCATATCAACCTCAGTGGGTCATTTAATGCCGATAAAGTTTTGAAATAAATCAATTCTTAATGGATAATACAATTTTTTTATAAATACATTTTTCTATTTAACCCATAGATGGGACCCTAACAGGTACTACCACTCCGGGTCAGAGTGGACCAGGGAGCAATGGTGATGAAGGGGTGCTCCACATTCCCCAAACCTCCAAAACTGGAACCTCACCATCAGATAGAGTTTAACGTCATTCCCAGGACATGTAGACCCGCAGCCACCGCCTTCTAGCACCCATATGATAAAAAGGGGTTGGGACTTGCCATAAGGGATCAGATAGTTTAACATTATACCCAGGGCATTAAGACCCTCAGCCACCACTTCTAGCACGTATATGATAAAAAAGGGTTGGGGGGGTGTTGCTATAAGGGCAATTAGGTTCAGACAATACTTGTGAAAAATTGGTCTTAAAATGTTGTCCATTACAAGAGTATATATGGTAATAATTGTAAAGCATACTAGCGTTCAGACGCCAGACAAAAAAAAACAAAACAAACAACACACGACAGTAGGCAATGGCAAGCAGCTGTTGTGATATAAGCTTTTTTTTGTTTTTGTAAATTCCGTAAAAGCAAAATAAATACAAAAGAAAGTTGTATAGAAACCTAAAAAGATACGTTTTGTACACTTTACACTGAAGACCGAAAAGTTAAGCAATGTTCTACCTGTTAACTGGAAAATGGGAGTGATCATATTGAGTTGGCAATGAAAGCTGTGGAGGTTTTTATAACCACTAAGATCTTTCGGAGGAAGAAGGAAAACAGTTGACTGTTGGAGATTGATCACATGACTCACACAGACATGAATGAATACAAAATGTTCTTTATGAACCATCTAGGAGAAGGAAAAAAAAATGGCAGTCTTGGATTAACTCACCTCAACCAAAAGAGAATGTTATATAGAAATTATTTTTGTACTTTTAAATAAAATAAACAGTGCTAAACGAAGTAATGAAAGAAAAACATGGCACTGATCAACGTTTGAGTGAATGTAAATATATATAAATATAAATATTGGTTTGGTAGTTGGTTTTGAAATAAATACATGGTGTGTTAACCTGTGATTTGTTCTTAATATTTTGAGATAAAAATCTCTTCTACAGAAGATCTCCGAAACTGAAGTTGTTGCTAGTGGCTGTCCATTTGGTTTTGTCTCATGTCTTCCAAACTCTCTGCGTGTGTGTGTGTGGGGGGGTTGTTTATGTGTGCTTATGTGTGTGTGCCTGTTCAGAGTTTGATTATCATTCCAGGAATAAATCACAGGTTAACAAACAACACCATAGTTACCTTATTTTTTTTTTTACACTTGCATTGTGATAGCCTTCAAAATCAACCACCAAACCAATATAAACACAATGCTTCAAGCAAATTAAAAACCCTTTAATATATATATATATATGAGTGCTGAAAAGTTCTCAACCTAACCAAGAAAGGATGGCTAAGAGTAAGCAATCTTTCTTTGAGAAGTAGGCAGCATGAGACATGGCTCCTTAACAGGTCATTTTTCATCAACAGTATCTCAAGTAGCTCATTGGTCTTCAGAAAGTGTATTTGTATCTTTTTATCTAAGAGATGTTGTGTGGAGCAAAGGAAAAAAAAGAATTGCCTCCACCTCCCAGAGTTCTGCTACAAATTCTATTTCTTCCATTACTTATACGGATAAGTATAGACATGGATTGTAAACTGAGGGTTTTTAAAGTAAAACCCCTGTTTATGAGATATCTATACTTACTTATATACTACCTTTTCTTTTCCCCTCTTAACCCAGAGTTCAAGTGTGGTTTTGGAGCTTTAATACCGTTACGTTTATTTATACATACCACAATAAAGATGAGCACAACAGTCCAAAACATTAGAATTATTCAAACCGACCATATTGTTTCTTCATTATATATATATTTTTTTTTAAAGGGTTAAGGTATTTTTCTTTTACTTGATTGGTCTGAGAACTGTTCAGCACTTGTTTGGTTTTGTTTTACGGCATATCAACCTAGGTGGGTCATTTAATGCCGACAAAGTTGTGAAATAAATTTTCTTAATGCATAATACAATTTTGTTTATAAACTCATGTTTTTCTATTCAACCCATAGATAGGACCCTAACAGGTACTACCACTCCAGGTCAGAGTGGACCAGGGAGCAATGGTGATGAAGGGGTGCTCCACATTACCTAAACCTCCAGAACTGAACCTCATCATCAGATAGAGTTTAACGTCATTCCAAGGATATGTAGACCTTCAATTACTGCCTTCTAGCACCCATATGATAAGAAGGATTGGGGGGTTGTGATAAGTGCAATAGGGTTGGGGCAATCATATAGGTGCTAGGGCTTGACACGGCCAGCCGATGTTCAGCACGTGTGTGTGTGTGTGGATATTGAGCATAGGCCAACCCTTTATTTATGCTCACAAACAATATAATCAAGAAACTATGAATTCCATTATATTTTCTTTAACGTTAACTTTTTTTTTAAGGCTTAAAGTAATTCATTTTTTCTTTTACTTGGTTGGTCTTAGAACTGTTCAGTGTGCGTGTGTGTAGATCTTGTGTATAGGCTCACAAAAAATATTAATTAATGGAATTCATATTGTTTCTTATTACATGATTTGTTTTTTTTTAACTACTTTTTTTTTAAAGGTTAAAGTAATTTTTTTCTTTCATTTACTTGGTTGGTCTGAGAACTATTCAATGTGCGCGTGCATGTGCGTGAATCTTGCGCTCACAAAAAATATTAAAAGGAATTCATAGTTTAATTATATTCTTAACTGTTAATTTTTTTTCCCCCTAAAGTAATTTTTTTTCTTTCTTTTGCTTGGTTGGTATGGGAACTGTTCAGCACGTGTGAGCCTGTATGGATCTTGTGCATGGATCAACCATTTATTTATGCTCACAAAAAAATCCATTAATTAATGGAATTCATTTTTAGAAGTCAGGGTTTTTGGTTCTTACTCCTTTCTCTTTTAAAATTCAACCTTACAAAATCATTTCTCACGTGTGTGCAGGTTGATAGCAATATTTTGCCTAAAAAATTAGGTCTTCAAAAATTCAACCTTAAAACAAATTGAAAACTGAAATTGAAAACTGGAAATGAAATTAAAGAGATAAAATGTAAACAACTTGAAAAATAAAATGAAAATGCTGATCAGCTTTGACGACTTCTTCATTTCACAGGGAAAAAAGTGGATGTACAGTAATTAATGAGTTTAAAAAGAACATTAGATTTTATTATTTGGAGGAAAAAAAAGCAACGTTTTTTCTTTTTTTTGGTTTGTTTTAAAGAAAGGCCAGTCAGAAAATTTTAAAATTCTTTATACATTTTGAGACAGCGTTGGAAACAATATATATCTTTATATTCCTCCATTTCGTGACATATTTTGCCATTCACTTTTTTTTTTTTTTTCATTTTCAAGGAAGAATATTTTTTCTTGAATTTTTATTTCTTTTTTACCCCCCACCCTTCATTGACACACAAAAAGCGAAGAGAGAAAAGAAATTTTTTTGAGGAAAAAAAAAAAAAAAAAAAAAAAAAAGAAAGAAAGAGAACCGGATATATCAATCTCACAATTCAACAATTTGGCTTTTTAGAAAATTAAATATTATTAAAATGATTGAAGGAGATAGAATTTTATTTTATTTTTTTTTGTGGTTTTGTTTTATGAGAGAAAAGGACTTTTTTTTTGTCTTTTTAAAATGTGCACTTGAAGATTAGGTTTCACTTTTGTTCACAATTTTTTTTTAATATGTAATATTATGTAATAATAATAATAACAATATCATTAGACTGACGTGTTTTATATGTTCTTTGCCAAATGGATTGGAATTTTTTTTTATCAAATTAAACTTAAAAGTTTAGGAGGAGGCAAATAACAACATTTAATGACATGAATATGGATTAATTTTTTTTTTGATATCAGTAAGAAAAAAAAAAAAAAAAAAGAAAGACACAGGTTTCAAGTTAAATTATTTGTTTTAATTGTCACATTCATTCAACAAGTGGAAGAATTTAAGCCAAGTTAATGAAACAACCATTGGATTATATTTTAATCAAAGTGTAGTACCTGTTCAGAGACAATTAGGGGGATTATTTATGTTTTGCAAGTGGAATGAGATTAGTGAAATTTTGTCATGAAGAAGAAGAAAAAGACAAACACCCACCCACCCACAAAAAAGTGCCAAGAAATTAATACCAAAAATATGTTTACATTTTTTTCTTTTTTTTTTTTTTCAATAGTGAAGAATTTTTAGCATTAAATAAAAATTAGAAAGAAAAAAAATTTTGAAATGCTAGGGAGCAATAATTTGATTTTTCATGTTCTTCCAAGAACAGATACTTTTTTTGGTTTTTTTTATAGACGTAGATATATAATATATATTTTTGTATATTCATTTTTTTTTTCGTAATTTTTATACTTTTTTTTTCTTATTAAATAATTGCAGAAAATTTATTATCATAAAAAAAATATGGAGCAGATCAAAGTTAAAAAAAAAAAAAAAAAAAAAAAAAAAAAAAAAAAGCACTGACCAACCTTTGAGTGACACAGGACTGAGAAAGATCACCAAAAAAAGCACTTTAGAAGGTTTTGTGAATTTTTTTTGTTTTGTTTTTAGATTCTTAAACATAAAAAGGATTTCAATTTGTTAATATTTAATTTTTTTTTATATAAAGAGAAAATAAGTCTAAATATCAGAAATATGGAAATAGTTTTTAAGTTTATTTAAAATTTCACTTTTAAAGGTTTTTTTTATAATTTTATTAAATTTAATAAACGTAGAAAAAAATGAATTTTTCAGAATAACTTTAAAAAAAAATTTTTTTTATTAATTTGAAAATGTTTTTGATAATTATTTAATTCAGTATTTATACATAATAAAGATATATAATTTATATATAAAGATTTTAATATATATATATATTAGAGAGAGAGAGAGAGGTCTATAAAGATATAGAAAAATGTATATCAAGTTCCTCAAAATAATTAAGGAAGACAAAAATAATTTTGTAAATGAATACATGAGATGGAGACCAAAATGACAGCAATGGTAGTGACATAAGCACCGGAAAAGTTGGTATTGCAAAATACATTAGGGTCCCAGTTGTATCAGATCCACAAAATTTGGAGATATTTAAAAAAGTGGGGGAGTCCAAAAAAAAAAAAAAAAAAAAAGAATCTTCATGTACGGCACAAGGGCAAGTGAAAGGGTGAAAGAGAGGAGGTGGGGAGAAAGAACATTTTTGGAACTTTGAAAATTGTGCAAAACGACATTACAAAAAGGCACTAGATGTTAAAAAATTATTTTTTTCTCATCCTTCTGCCATTAACAGAAATTGCCTATTTTTATAATATATATATATATATATATATATATATATATATATGGGAGTGAAATATGGAAATAAATCTGACAGTATGTAAAAAAAATAGAAAAATAAAGTATTTCATAGAAGATGAATTTATTCTTGATGGAGAAGTTGACGTTAAAATGTTTCGGTTATTATAAAACCTTTATCAGGACATGAGGATGAAAAAGTGATGTCTTTAAAATAATGGGAGATGAGAAAAGGATACAGAAGAAATAGATAATCAAATATGAGGTCACCCTTTATGATATAAACGCAGACAGAAAGGGAATACAACAAAAAGTTTATAACCAACCTTACACTGTATACACTTTTCTTATCTCCTGTTATTAAAAAAAACAAAAAAAAAAAAAAAACATCCATCACACCTTTTCCATCTTAATGTACTGATGAAGGTTTTATAAAAACTGAAACGTTTTAACGTCGACTTCACCATCAAGAATAAATTCAGCTTTTTTTCTTCTTTTTTTTGAGAATACTTATTTTTTTATTTTCTACATTATTCATACAACTCCTCTTCCAATGAACCCTATATTTTTACAACCAGAATTTATTAAGAAAAGAAAAAAAAATTAATAAAATAGAGGAATTGGAGATTCAAGGAATGGCTGAAACTGTTCAAACCATAGCAGTGCCAAGGTTTGCAAGAATACTGAGGAGGGTGCTGCAGATACAAAGAGATTTGATATCATTCAATCTCCGGTGATATAACCTAGATATCTGGTTGGTTGCTGGGTTTTGTTTTATGGCATATCAACCCATTTTGGGTCATTTAATGCCGGATTAAGTTATGTTAATGTTTCTTACAGTACCTGCTGTTGCTTAAATGGTCACCCAATTAAGTATTAAACAGGTTCATTGCTGTTTAACGCCAGGAACCGGTGCTTTCAATATGACTTGACCATAAACCCCAGATATCCGGTGTGAATATGATAAATAATCAATAATTTTGGTCTTTTGTTATCCCGGCCCCTTGTCCTAATTTATACTGTCTTAGTGAGCTGGTGCCCGGCAAATTTCCGGCCCAACTTAGGCATTTTCGGAGTTGCCTTTTTGTTGGCAAATTAATGTAGATATTTTAAATGCCCCCCACCCCAGATTTTTTTTTTAATCAGCAAATCATGTAGATGTTTTACAACCTCCTTTTTTTAAAAAAATGTTTGTTTTGATTGAAATTTGTACAAATTTCAATTGAATTTTTACAAAGCTCAAACTTCAAAATAATTTTCATACCGTACACTGTCAGTTTTAATTTGACAATTTTTTTTTAAAGAAGGAGGGGGGGGTAAAATATCTACCTTAATTTTCGATAAGGGGGGTGGGGAGAGAGAAGAGGGTTTTAAAAATATCTACATTAATTTGCCGACAAAAAACACGACTCTGAAATTATTGGGCCAGAAATTCACCTGACGCCGACTCGCTAAAACATAGCGTTAATTGGGGCAGAAGTCCAGAGCAGCAAGGGACAAAATTAACAAAATTATAATACAAGAAAAAAAAAGTTTCTTCTTGTTCATCTTTCTGCAGTGTGCATATATATATATTATATATATATATATATATATACCTCATACAGCTCTTCATTCTTCAACAAACCCTATTTTACAACCAGAATTTATTAATTAAAAAGAGAAGAAAAAAATATAGAAAGGAAAATGGGGAGAAAATATAAATGTTGTCTTTTTTTGTTGTTGTTGTTTTCATTGCCGATTACATATAAACAACTGAATTAGCGTCTGCGTATTCTACGAATCGCATGCCAGAAGAGGAAACTTCAATATTGAAGCTGACGTGTTTGGCATAGGCTGAAACCCATTTGCCAACATAGTCGTGAATGTCTGCTTCCCTCTCGCGGGTGGTGATTTGGAAACATGCTTTCATTTTCAATTCCAACAGCCAAGGAACGCGGGGCTGGCAACGATACGTCTTCAAAAGGGTGTCCACACCGTATCTCTCCACATTGAATGGGTTCCCACTGTTCAAAAGAGAAAGAAAAAAAAAATTTAAGCAACATAAGATTTATCATTCATAAATCAACAAAATAATTTTAAAAAAAATTAAAATCAAAAAATTTAAAAAAATCATTTTTCATTTAGGAGGAATTTTTTATATCTCTCCTTCACAAAATATGAATATAAATGAATATAAATAAATTTTTGAGTTAAATCTGTTATTTTTTAATATTACTTGCATTCACAATAAAAAAAACATTCACAGGGCCGGTAAAATAAGCATAAAAATTGGTTTGTCTATTTTACCAGGACCGGCAAAATAGCATCTTTCATAAATAAATAAATTAAAAAAAACCCAAAAAAAACCAAAAAAAAAAAACCCCATGTCTTTAAATTTTATTTTTTTCATTAACTCTTTCATGCTAGTCATGAGAAACATTACATGATTTGTTTCCAGAAAGGACAAGAAAATTGGTGTTTTTTATGAATTAAGGTCCAATTAGGGAACGGTAGAATTGAAAAATCCTAAATAAACATTTAGAATCAACTTTGCAATTTTGTTCAAGATGATGATAGGATGAAGGAAGCAGACATTTTTTTTTGTTTAAGTGACTGACCAGCAATTTAAAGCAATCATCAAGAGGAAAGTGGGTGGCAGGATAAAAAAAAAAGTGGAGAGGGAGGTAGGGGAGAAGGGATACATCATCATCATCATCATCATCATCTTCAATTTGTAACAAACTTTCCACTCCACCCACCCAGTCTATTCTTCTAACTTGGATAATTTGCTAACAAATTTCCTGTGCTAATGTTAAATGACACTAAACCAACCACAAGAGTGAAAGGGGGGGGGAAGGAGAGGTGGGAGATTAAGAAAAAAAATAATAGAAGAGAGATGGGGGAGGGGGGGAAGTGACAGCAAAACATGAAGATGGAGGGTGGGACAAATCAGTAAAACAAAGAGAGAAATAAACTATGAAGGGTGGGGAAGAAACAGTCAAAAAGAAATCAGAAAGGGAGAGAGAAACAGTAAAGTGGAGAAACCAGTGGTTAAGAGAGAAGGGGAAAATAGCACAGAACGGACAGGTGTAAAGAAGTAGAAAAAGTAGGAAAAATAACGGACGTGTGTAGAGAAGAAAAAAACGCACAAAGAACGGACAGGTGTAGAGAAAAGAAAAATACACAGAGATCGGACAAGTGCTGAGAAAGTAAGAAAATAGCACAGAGAATGGGCAAGTGTAGAGAAGAAAAAATAGCACACAGAACGGTCAGGCGTAAAGAAGTAGAAAAAAAAAGAGAAGAAAAAACGTATGGGTGTAGAGAAAGAAAAATAGCATAGAGCACGGACAGGTGTAGAGAAAGAAAAATAGCATAGAGAACGGACAGGTGTAGAGAAAGAAAAATAGCATAGAGCACGGACAGGTGTAGAGAAAGAAAAATAGCATAGAGAACGGACAGGTGTTGAGAGAAAAAATAGCATAGAGAACGACAGGTGTTGAGAAAAAAAAAATAGCATAGAGAACGGACAGGTGTTGAGAAAAAAAAATAGCATAGAGAACGGACAGGTGTAGAGAAGGGAAAAAATAGTACAGAGAAGAAGAGGATGGCAACGGCGAAGAGTAAAATGACTATATAAAAGACGAGAGATAATTGAAGAAAGAAGTGATGCAAGAAAGGGACAATAACCAGGCCAAAAGAGGGGTGAGAAAAAGATAAGGAACTCCCCATTCCAGGAAAATGGGGGTTGAGGAGAGGGAGGGTTTTTTTTGTAAAGGCTCTAATTTACCACAATTCATTTAACCTATTTGAACAATACCAAGAAAATATACAATAATTCTTAGACAAGTAAATAAATAATAAATAAATGTTGTCTTTGTAAAAATAATTTAATTCATTAAATTCTCAACGATTAAATAAATGTCTCAATTGTTTTTTCTAATTCTTTGCAAGATTCTCATCAGTTATGAAAATTTCTGTATAAAAGAATTACAATTAGTAAATTTCTTTTTAGCTTAGATTTTTTGGGGTGGGTGGGGGTCTGGAATTATGAGGAAAGAGGGATTGCTTGATTAAAAGATGAAAGTCCACAACAGTTATTAATAACAGATTGGTGCAGGTTGGATTAACAAAAAAAAAAAAAAAAGAAATTGGCGGGAGGGAGAGCACAAGATTTTAGAGAAACCTAATAAGAAAGAATTTTTTTCTAATTAAACTTTTTTGTTGTTGTTAAAAAATGCAGAAAACTAAAAAGAGAAAGAAAGGGGGGAAGCTAGCTGTATTCCTTGTTATCAGTGAAAAGAAGGAAATGAAATGAAAGTTATGCAGTGGTGAGGAAACCAAGGGAGGAGAAGGAAAGAAGGAATATGAGAAATTCTGAGAGAAAGAATGGTAAAAATGGAAACAAATCTTATTTATTTAGAATTATTTGAAGGAAAATTCTCAAAACAGGAAAGAATCAGGGTTGGCGGGAGAGAAAAAGAGAGTGGGTGAAAAGAGAAAAGAGAGACAAGGAGAGGAAAGAGTGGTAGAGAGAGAGAGAGAGAGAGAGAGAGAGAGAGAGAGAGAGAGAGAGAGAGAGAGAGAGAGAGAGAGAGAGAGAGAGAGAGGGAAAGAGAGAGAGAGGAGAAAGAAAAGAGATAGAGGGGAGAAAGCAAGAGAAAGACGTGAGGCAAACCTGAATGAAAACATTTGTTCCTTGGTCAATTTGATTCCCTCACAATATACAAAAATTAAAGAATGCTGACCAATCACCCAATCGGTGTCAGCAAAAAAAAAAAAAAATTAAAATTAGATACAGACTCTAAAAAGAATAAAAATAAAATAAAAAACAAAAATAAATGAATTTAAAAAAATAAAATAAAATTAAAAAAAATCCTTATGAATGAATTAAAAAAAAAAAATCCTAATTCCAAGTCGTTTGTCTCCGATCCAGGTGCAAAACACACACACACAAAAAAAAAAAAAAAAAAAAAAAAAAAAAAAAAAAAGAAAAGAAACCTGATCGTTTTAAGGAAAAAAGCGGGAAGGAGAAAAAAAATTGAAATAAAATCGGAAACTTGAAATCGGAAAAGAATAAAAGTGGACCACTATTCTTTGCAGCAGTTAATCTTTTCTGTCTGCCAGATTTTAATTCATTCTTTGACTGCAGGGCAATGCAAAGAGAGAGAGAGAGAGAGAGAGAGAGAGAGAGATCCACGAAGAAAGATAAAGAGGATGAGGCAGGTAGTGGAAAGAGGAGGAGGAGGAGGAGGCAGGGAAGTTGGTAGCAGTAACACCCGGAATGGGTGGGGGTGAGCGAAGGTCTTTTCTGGCATTTTGTTTATGACTTTATGAAATCAATGTGGAAATAATATCAATGATAACCAGGAAGACAGAGCCTGTTCCTGAACATGAATGCAGGGAAATTAACAGACAAAATCAGGGAAGGAAAGTTAGGAACTTGTGGAGGGGGGTCGGAATGAAAGTGTAGGGGGGTGATAAGGGCGTGGTGGTAGTGGTGGAAGGGGGGCAATAGAATAGAGATGATTATTTCAGCAGTCCAAAACTAAACATCTAATTTGTACTGGCAACCATTGGCTAGGAAACTTATTTGTATCGGTGAGGGTTTGAGAGGTGGGGTGATGATTGTGCGTGCGGGGGGGGGGGGCATCAACAGTAGAATTCCAGGAAGGAAGACCGAAATTGGAATGGGAGATGTAGAAAAGGGAAGAAATCAAGAAAAGGGACAAAGAGAAGTAATTAGGTCTAAGACAATGATGGTGATGATAATTGAATAGTTGTGAAATTGAGAAGGATCCCCCCGAGGGGGCAGGTCCACCGAGGGGTGGGGTTGCAGTGGCTAACGTGCTGGACTGCAACATCGTAGTAAGAGAGTTCAAACTCCGGTTGCACTTTTACATTAACTTTCGGACTAATTTTTTTGAAATCCTAAATTCCTCCCAGCTATGTGAAAAATAGTTGCTTAGTTGGTTGGATTTTATGGCATGTCAAGCCTTGTTGGGTTATTTTATGCTGATATTTTGTTTTATTCATTCTTGTTGAGTAACTTTTCTTTTTCAAACTCAACTTTGTAAAACATTTTTTAATGCTCACTTTTTATCTATTTAACCCATAGATGGGACCCTAACACGTACTACCACTCCGGGTCAGGGTGGATGTGGGAGTAATAGCAATAAATGGATACTCCACATTCCCTCAAAGTTCCAGAATCGGAACTTCGCCACATGCAGTTTAACGCCATACCCAGGACATGAGAAAAAAATAGTAACACTATTGTTCTACGACAAGGATGGCGTTGGAATTAAATAATCCAAGAATGTTGATATGCCATTAAAACAAAGAAAACAAATCAAAACTGAGAATTAGAGAGAGAGAAACATGAATGGAGAGAGAAACTTTGAAAAGTGTTCATCTTTGATTTCAATCTAACTGTAAAGTCACTACAAAATCACACTATAAAACCTTAATAATTCGACAGAGAAGAATTATAAATGGAAAAAAAAAAAGTACGAAAGATATATTGAAATATTGCTAGAATATCCAGGTTCCCTATTTGGCCCAGTTCAAAAGGATTTCTTTTTCGTGTAGATATAACAAATGTATAAAATTCTAAGTTTGGTTTGTTTTGTTTTATGGCATATCAACCTCGGTGGGTCATTTAATGCCGACAAAGTTGTGAAATAAATCCATTCTTAATGCATAATACAATTTTGTTTATAAACTCATGTTTTTCTATTCAACCCATAGATAGGACCCTAATAGGTACTAGCACTCCGGGTCAGAGTGGACCAGGGAGCAATGGTGATGAAGGGTGCTCCACATTCCCCAAACCTCCAGAACTGGAACCTCACCATCAGATAGAGTTTAACATCATTCCCAGGACATGTAGACCCTCAGCCACCTCCTTCTAGCACCCATATAATAAGGATTGGGGGCTGCCATAAGGGCAATAGGGTTGGAGCAATCATATAGGTGCTAGGGCTTGACGTGGCCAGCCGATTGATCGGAGGGGGCCTCTCCGACCGCCCGTCTAGCCCAAGAAAAGCCTAAAGTGGAATATTGCAAGTCATGGACTGCTCAACCACCTGGGTTCTATCCTTAAGCATCAAGGGTCGCCACCCACCGCCAACAGGTGTCCCCATTGGGGGAGTCTTACCCCTCTGCAGAGGTGCATTCTAACACCCCAGCCAACAAGGCGGTATAAAATTCTGATGAGAGAATGCGGTAGAGTTTGATAATAAATAATACCTAATAATATCCATTTTGATTTATATAATGTTCCACTGGAAATAATAAAATCCTGTATCTTAGGCTTTTAAAAGATTAACTTTTTTATGAAAAGAAAAAAAAAAAAAATATATTTATTTATATATATATATATATATAATATATACATACATACATATACATATACACACACACACACACACACAAAAAAAAAATTTAGAAAATTGAAAGTCGGGTACAAATTTTGTTGAACTTAATCCAGGCATATCTTAATTCAATTCAAAAAAAGTTTGGTGGGTGTAACTGTCTAACAAGATTGTCCTGACCGCTTTTTTTATTTATTTTATGAATTCAACAGAACACAATGGGACCGATTAAAGAATAGAAAACAAAAAGACAGACAGATTGATGGGCTTAAAAAAGAAAAAAAAAGTTGGCTGGAAAGCATTGGTGCCCATTGACACAATTCTTGACAACACTGGAGCAGCTCCAAGAGTTCCAAGAATGGAATAGAAGAAGAAAAGAAAAAAACAAAAAAAAAAAACAACAACAGAGCTATGCAAATTTTGAGAAAGTCAATGAATGAAGACAAACAAGCAAAAAACAAACAAACAAAAAAAAAAAACAAACAAAAAAAACAATAGTAAAAAGCCTTGAGCAAATTGTTACAAAAAAAAAAAACAAAACAAAAAAAAACAAACACTATTTTGTCTTAATTGCCTTTTGGACTTAAAACATTGTAATTAACCTAATTTTTTTCTCCTCTCTTTTTTTAACAACTGCAATGCATGGAGGGAACAATTCTTAACTTAAACCGAGTTGGAAGCATTCCCATTCCAACTCTGCTTACAAGTAGATTTTATTTTTGGTTGGTTGGTTGGATTTTACAGCATGTCAACTCTTGTTGGGTTATTTTGAATTAAAACAAAATAGCGTTATTGCTTCCACATGCTCATCCCCTTTCTTTATCTTTCCTCTACTCCTTTCTCATTTTTCTGTGTAACATGTGCTTTTTCATCTCTTTCTAATAAAAACGGAATGGTCCATTATTTAGCTGAGGTGATGACACTCATAAGAAAAAAGAATTCAGTGGATAAGCAACACCAGATAATCAGGATTTACATTCTTGCAGTTTATTGTGGACGATTTGGTTGGTCGCATTTTTAACCAAGGGGTGTTGCAAGATGATAATGGTTGTGATTTTAAGGAACAGGGGTATTATTGATTTAATACAACCAAGTTACTTAGTGGCGTTTTTGTTTTGTTTTTAATAGCACATCAATCTTTGTGGGTTATTTGATGCTTGTAGAAGAACAGTAGTGGTATTAAAGAAGAATAAAAGTATTTCATCTGATTTTTATTCGAAATGAGATAAATCTATTTTCAACTTGATTACTTAGAATTCGTTTTGAGTAGAGAGAGAGAAAAAAATGTGAGAGGGTGGTAGGTTGATTGATTTTAATGGCATATCAACTCATCTGGGGGTTATATCATGCCTAGCAAATACCCTTGGGAAAGGTATGAATCCTACTCTCCCTCCAGCTATGGATAAATAGTAGGGCAGACTAGACTATTTAACCTTGGTTAGGCAACCGGTCTAAAAGAAGGAAAACTGAATTCAAACCTGTTGAACTCCGCTTAAGAAATTGACCTTGTGTCACATCCTGCTCGTACAGAGGGGTTGGTAAATATATATATCATGCCTAGCAGTTAAGAAGTAATATATGTTGCGCATCTATATTTACACTTTTGTAGTAATTGGTTTAACAGTCTTTTTAAGTTGCAAATTGGACAGGAAATTGCTCTATTCTCTAAGAGCATTGGACTAAATAAAATCTGTTTACAATGGACTATTTTTGCTGCTTAATAGAAACATACAAAAATCAGATCATTATATGTTTTGGAAGATCTGTTGGATTATTCCTTTGATAGAGATAGAGATAGAGATAGAGAGATAGAGAGAGAGAGAGAGAGAGAAATAGAGATAGAGATAGAGAGAGAAATAGAGATAAGAATGTGAGATAGGAAACATGGCTAAACATTTTTTTCTTGAAGGAATTTTGTAATTAATGATTTTCATATGACAAAAAGGTTAAATCTGGATAAGCTCAATGAAGATAGACAAGTTTTTATCTATTTCAAGGGATCATTTGTTACCTAAGTAAGAATTTATTATTTTCATCTGCTTAACTCACTAACATCAAATATTCTAGTCTTTTTTTTTCATCTAGAGATTTGGATACAGACAAGTTTTCTTAATCTAAAACAGTGGTTCACAAACTATTTGCCCTGAGACTATGTAACTATGTGCATTGTGAAATAATATACACAAAAACAAAAAGAAAATGACATTTTAGCAAAACATTTAGCAACTTTAGAACAGAATTTAAACTTTTATTTTCCATCATTAAACATTTAAGACTATGATTGGATTCAAAACGTTTTTAAAAATATTTCATCTGATATTTATTTAAAAGTAGATAAAAAAAGAAGAGTTTGTTTCTTTGTCAATTGATCACCGGTTTAAAAATCAAGCATCAAGAGTTACCTAGTGATATATTTTGGATTTCTATTTGAAGAGAATCAAAAAAGCTTTCACTATTCTAATCCAGTTTTCAACTTTATATTTATGTAAAGTGGGATTTTTATATTCAATATCAAATGAAAATTTGAAAAAAAAAAAAAGAAAAAAAAAGGAAGCCTTTGTCCCAAGATAATGTAACTACACAAAACAAAGGAAAATGACTGACATTTTATTTAAATTTTTAAAAATATTAGAGATGACCTGGGAGTAACGGTAATGAAGGAAAAAACTATAATTAGACTAATTCTGGTAATTTTGCAGGCTATTTAGTAGTATATGTATTTACCAAACCCTCTCCGCAGGATGTGACAATGTCAACTTTTAAGCAAAATTTAACAAGTTTGAATTCAGAGTTTTCCATAACCTAGCCTGGTTATCTTACCAAGGTTAAAAAGCCTAGACTGCCCTACTATTTACCCCATAGGAAGGAGATGGGTTCATGCCTTTCCCAAGGGCATTAGCACAAAGTGAATCATGAACAGTGTCGTCCAAGATTTGAATTCTGGTCGCCATGTCCATTTCATATGACATTAAACGTTATGCACCATGCATATACATCTCCTTGTAGTTATGAAGTTATTTACTAAGCCTAGCTTAGTTGTGGCACAAAGCCAGAAGTATAGGGCACCCAGTGAGAATCTAACTCGCAAACAATGGTCTGCTTATCCAGCTTGTTAACATTTACACCAGATTAAGTTCCCTCTCCTAGCAGTTATGTATGTTGCTTGTTATCCAAAGGAGAATTTGCCTAACAAAAGACTGGAGAAAATATAAGCACCCCCTCTCACAAAAAGTTCAACGACTTAATGAATTTAATTTTTGAACACAGACTTTCATTAAGAATTTTGTAATTAAAGCGGCAGTAAGAATGAAATGTAGAAAGATAAAAATAAAGATTCATTCTGGTGGAGAGGAATGTTAGGCTAGGTCATATTTGTTGAGTGATTGGCAGGAAGAATGAAATGTAGAAAGAGATTTTTAAAAAAGTCATTCAAGTGGAGATATTTGGTAGATTAGGACAAGTCTGGCACAAGATTACATTTGTTGAGCGATTTGCAGGAAGAATGAAATGTAGAAAGAGAAGGAAAAAAAAAGGATTCATTCAGGTGGAGATGTTTGTTAGACTAGGACAAGTTTGGCACAAGGTTATATTTGTTGAGTGATTGGCAGTAAGAATGAAATGTAGAAAGATTTGTTGGGTGATTGGTTTTGTTTTGTGGCATTCCAATCCTTTTCATGTCATTTAATGTCGATATTTGTTTTCTTATAGTACCTGCTGTTGCTTGAATTATCCCCCATCTGAATATTGAACAGGCTCATTGTTCCTTAACTTCTGTGATCTAGGTTATATTTGTGGAACATTTAATAGTTTCTATGTTATCTTAAGAATCTACCTGCATGTTTTTGAATACAACAGCAACTGTGATTTTAATGACATGTCAACACATCTAAGGTTATTCTATACTTAGAGGTTAGGGAATTGTATTCATTGTACAACTTTAATTACATTTTTTGTATAGTTGTTTAAAAGTCCCAATAATTTTTCAAAATCTTTTTGACCTATAGTGGGACCCTAAATAGGTACCACTCCAGGTTAGAGTTGACCCAGAGAGCAATAGCAATGAAAGGATACTCCACACTCCAGAACTGGAGCCTCACCATCAAATGCAGTTTAGTGTCATATCCAGGATATCTTTTTTTTTTGGTGGGGGGGGGGTCTTACCCTTCTGTAGGGGGTACAGTCAGTTTATTCTAAACCCTGTCAACAGGGGGTGAGACTGCAACAGTTAACAGCTATCATCTTTAAACAGGAACCAACTCACTATCAAAGGCTTGCAAAAATAAATAAATAAGTAAAAAATGCTAACTGCTGGTTCATTGTAAGTGCACAAACCGAATGAACATATTTTTAGAATAATGATAAGGTGGGACAGACGTAATTTTGAATCGAGAGTGTACACCATTATTTAGTATTTAGAAAATAGCGATTGGTTTGTGTGCGCATATATATATATATATATATATGCGCACATACACACACACATTTATAGTTAAATGTACAGGTAAGAGGTTATAATCACTACACAATCTTCCCATTCATTGGTAGTCTTATGTCCAGAGAAATATTTCCTCTGTTCAAATCTATGTAT
>CM042149.1:47395754-47433254 GCA_023376005.1 Doryteuthis pealeii | reverse complement strand
GCGGAGTTTAACAGGTTTGAATTCAGTTTTCCTTCTCCTAGACTGGTTGCCTAACCAAGATTAAAGAGTGCAGTCCACTCTATTTATCCATAGCTGAAGGGATAATAGTTGGATGCATACCTTTCCAAAGAGTATTAGTGCAATGTGAACAGACTCATCCAGGATTTTAACTCTTCTTATCATGTCCATTTCCTAGGACTCATCATTACACCAAGCTCATAACAGTTTAGTAAGAAATGTGTTCTATAATACATTTAATTTATTTGTTTATTTTTAATTTTAATAAAAAGAACAAAGTTTTTGTTTATTTTTGTAAAATCCATACTTTTTGGGATACCCAAAAACTACCCATAACTTGGCTCACAGAAGCTGACTCAACTTAAGACCAATTTCACTTTCATCACTGAATAAATCTAGGGTTACTTTATTATCATAGAAAAGTTTCTGTTAAAATATCCCATTTGGTTACAAACAAACAGATCTATTATTATAATAGATTTAAGAAAGAAAATCAAATCTAAATCTTTATATTGAATGTTAAGTGCTGAAATAAAAACTATCAGTTATTAAAGTGATGATTTCACCAACAAAATTCAGGCATGTTTCATGAATCATAATGGGATAAATTGCAGTCAACACTAAACTGTTTTGTTTTTTGCTTTGTTGTTGTTTGTTTAGTTATTTTTTTTGTTTTTACTTAACTCTATTCCAACTTTCCAAATCAGAATTTTCAGTTTTTTCTACACATACTGTTAAAATTTGAGATCCTCATTGGCATTGTAGTCTCTGAAGACTATAATATAGTTCTTGTGCCCCTGAAGTTACAGCGTCTCCTGTGACTGAAGTCCAATGTTTGAAAAACGTTCTCGACCACAGATGTCTTCTAAAACAGAATTTTCAGTTTTTTCTACACATACTGTTAAAATTTGAGATCCTCATTGGCATTGCAGTCTCTGAAGACTATAATAAAGTTTTGTGCCCCTGAAGTTACAGTGCCTCCTGTGACTGAAGTCCAGTATTTGAAAAACGTTCTCAACCACAGATGTTGCAGATCATTTGAATAAGAATGTCAAATTATTAGATTAAATGAAATGTTATCAATTTTTCCCACCTGGACCGACTAGAGAATAAACTAGATGGGAGCTGCACAAGAATGCTGCGGGTGATCATGAACAAGACGTGGAAACAGCACCCTACGAGAAAACAGCTGTACAGCCACCTACCACATATCACCCAAACCATCCGAGTAAGACGGACAAGACACGTGGGACACTGCTGGAGAAGCAAGAGCGAACTCATAAGCGACGTCCTCCTGTGGAAGCCAGCACATGGACAAGCCAATGTGGGCCGACCAGCAAAAACGTACGTTGATCAGCTTTGTGTACTGCGTTAATAAAGCAGGCTGTCATCCTTCATCTGGGTGCCTGAATTCGCAGTTTCCAACATCTTGGTTCTTCATGCCAATCAGGTGAATGTCTATCATGACAGAGGCATAAACTCCCAGACAAATAAAGAGTCCACCCCACACTTCATTTTTATTTCAGAATTGGGAGGTTTTAGCCCCTCCCCCTCCATTTTAGCTGCAGACATTTGGATGCTTGAATTTTCAACATGTATTTTTAAAGTGTGTATGGGGGGAAACTGTAGACCAAATATATTCCATCACAATGAAACAGTCAAATTACAATTTTCATTTCATGAACAAAAATGTAACTTTCCCCGGATTAACCCAATTAATAAAATATAATTTAGATAAAAATCTAGTTTAAATACTAATTTTTGGTTTTAATAATAACAATATTAGGATTAGGATTGGGAAAAGGTTGTTATTTAAATATTCTTAACACCAAAATATTTGATTTAAAAAAAAATAAAAAAAAAATTTAAAAAAATAAAAATTTAAAAAATTTAAAAAATCTAAATTCTTAAATGGTTTCAATTAATAAAAAAAATATAGTTTACATAATATCCTAGTTTTTAACTTCACCAGCAGAAATTCTTTGGTTGGTTGGATTTTATGGCATGTCAACCCTTGTTGGGTTATTTTATGCCAAAGATGTTTTATTTTATTTATTCTTGATGGGTATTCAACATTTTCTTAAACTCATTTCTTCTACTTAATCCATAGTTGGGACCCTAACAAGTACTACCACTCCCGGTCAGAGTGGGCCTGGAAATCTACAAACATCATGGCAAGTACACTGATCAGACTTATTCACATTAATGCATGTAACAGATTCTTTTGTTTGGGAGATCACTTTACATTGTATGGTCAGTTATTGAGAGATCACTTTACATTGTATGGTCAGTTATTGAGAGGTCACTTCACATTAAAGGGTCAGTCATTTGGAAGATGACATGCTTGGAGACGCTTCCCATTGTAGAGTCAGTCATTGGAGGAAGCTTCCCATTGTAGAGTCAGTCATTTGGAGGACGCAGTTTTTGTAGAGTCAGTCATTTGGAGGACATTGTAGAGTCAGTCATTTGGAGGACGAATTGTAGAGTCAGTCATTTGAGGACGCTTCACGCTGCAAGGTTAGTTATTGCAAGTATGCTGTATGGTCAATTATTGTGAGGTCACTTCACATTGTATGGTCAATTATTGTACTCCAGTTATTCATCAATCCCAGCTTGCTCAATCCACTGCATCTGCTTACAAAAAAAAAAAAATACAATAAAAGAAATAAAAGACAAAAATGATCTTACCTAACATTAAGAGATTTTAAGCTGAAAGGTTCTTTTTTGTCATGAAGCTTGTCAATCAATGTGAGGATTGTTATGCCTGAAAAGAGAAAAGAAAAAAAGGGAAATAATTAAATGACAAATAAATTTGGTTAAAGTTTTGTGAGATTAGAGATATTCATTTGAATTATTTCTGCTATACTTTGCTTTTATTACAATGCTTAAATTTACCTTTATTTGTACAGCACTGTCTATGGACAGATCAGTTACCAAGGATACAGGATCCAAGTTCGAATCTCATCCGAGATCTATACTGCTTACTTAACAAAAAATGAAATGAATGATGATAGTTCATCTAAAAAGTTAGACAAGATTGATTTGAAATTTACTTTTGTGCACAATATATATATATATATATATATATATATATATATATATATATATATATATATTATATATATATATATATATTATATAAAGATTCTTTTAAAAATTTCTACACAATCATAGTACCTTATTACCAATTAATGTCTACTATTAATGTCTTGTTGAGAAAATCCGACAATCTTATACCAGTAAGAAATAAAGGTTTACATAGTATATGGTATGAATAATTTCTAATATTTTATTCTCAGACGAATTAAAAGCAATCCTATAAATAATTTTAGATTGTAATCAAGTGAAATGGAATAAAACTAATTTTTTAATAGGTGTTCTTATACATTTCATTAGTCTTTCTATTTCATTACATTAAAACTTAAAATACTTATGCCCTGCAAAGAGCGCATATTCTTGCTAGTTCATTTAACGTTTCTAAGTTAATCTCTGACCACAGTAAAGTGTCCTATTCTGGACACAGCATTATGCATTAGCCTTTAAAGATAAACAAAAATAGAGATAATAGTGCCATTCTTATGACACAAAGTATTTCCCCTCCTACCCCCACACCAACTGCAATGTATCCTATTTAATTGTCCAACCCAATTCTCACCCCCCCACGGATTACACATACCCCACCCCGCCCTTTTCATTCAAGTTGCTCTCAGGTTTACAGGAAGAAGAATCCGGGTATTATTGTCTTTCTTTTGAGTTTGTTTCTGTCCAATTCATTCATGTGTGAATGGAGAGAGAGAGGTGGAAAATAAAAATATTTCATCAGAGGATGAATGATAATAACATACGCCCACACATGGACAAATACACACACTTCTAGTTTTTTTTTTGTTGTTACCAGTGTACAGTTACAAGAGAAAACATAAGGAGTGTACAAGACAATTCATAGAAAATGAATCTCTTATATAATTGTACATAACACAAGAGTGTATGTGTGTACATATACACATTCACTCATATATCTATCTATCTCATATATATATATATATAAAAAACAAATTTTTGGTACAGCTGAATTTATATCGAATTTTAAAAAGATAACATACTTTTATTGATCAGCAATTTAGAAAAGTAAAAGAAAACACAGACAGAGAGAGAGAAAAATTTTTAAAAAATAAAAAAGGAAGAAACTTAAGGGCCCTTTTGACCGGTGGTTGAAAGGGTCCTTAAGTTTCTCCCCCCCCTTTTTTTTTCGCTGTTTTCTTTAACTTTTCTAAATTGCTGATCAATAAGAGTATGTTATTTTTTAAAATTATATATATAGATAGAGAGAGAGAGAAAGAGAAAGAGAGAGAGAGAGAGAGAGAGAGAGAGAGAGAGAGAGAGAGAGAGAGAGAGAGAGAGAGATGCATGTAGGACTGCTCAGCCACAAACATTCGGTCTTTAATCATCACTGGTCGCCATCCACCACCAATAGGTGGCCCCATTGGGGGGGGGGGGTAAACCTCTCTGCAGAGGTGCAGTCATCGTATTCTACGGCCCCACTGACAGGGCGGCTAACATTAATAATTTTTAAATATATCTATTTAAACCATAAATGGGATCCTAACAGATGATACAACTCCAGGTCCAATTTTAACGGCATGCTAAATCGTCTTGAATTATTTTATGCACAGAAGTTAGGGAATTACGTTCATATTTACCTTTTGTTGCACAGTTGATTCGGAAGTTTTTTTCTCCCCCCTCCCAGAGTCCAATGGAATACGAATAATTTTTAAAGAGATATCTGTCCCATAGATGGGACCTTAACAGGTACTACCATTCCAGGTCAGTTGGGCATGGGAGTAATAGTAATTGAAGAGGTACTCCATACTCCCCAGAACTCTAGAACTGGAGCCTCACCATCTGATGTACACATGGGGCACATTTTTTGCAGGGGGGATCTTACTCTTTTGCAGGAGGAAGGGTCTTACCCCTCTGCAAGGGGATATAGTCAGTGTATTCTAAACCCCGACAGCAGAGCAGACACACTTATTGACCCCCTCTGTAATGTGTGTGCGCACGTGTATGCACACAGACACACACAAAAGATGTTTATAATGAATATACATAAAATGAATAAAAAATAGCAGTGATTTTTGTATTGGATTCTTTGAAAAAGTGCAAGTGAATGGCTAAGTGAAAAATTCTTTGTTTATGAAAATGTCATTTTCACATTGGTCTAGAAAAGAACAAAAAAAAAGTAATGGTGATGGAGAGGGGGGGGGGACAACTTATTATATAGAGGAGGACTTTCCAGAGAATATCCAATGATAAAAATATCTCTTAAAGCTTTTATACACACTTTGACAAAAAAAAAGAAGTATAGATGTAAATGGCAGAGGAAAAGATTTTCTTTTCTTTATAGCAATAAAAAAAATGGTTGTTTTATATGATGTAATAATAGATTAATATTGATGTGTGCAATTACCTACAATACTACTACTACTACTACACACAAATTTCTTTTATAAAATATCTTTCTTTTAAACCAAAAGATACCGGGATTTTATTTCTTGCTGAATATTATTAGGTATTATTTATAACCAAACTACAACACTGAAACTACCCAAATATGCAGGGTGCGGCATAAGTAACTCCCTTTTTAATGTCATATCTTATGTATATTTTCTTTATTATTTATTGAACATTATTAAACCGAATAAGCATTATATCAATTTTGTTAATATATTATATTAATCCATTAACCTGTGGCAATACATTCATGTTTGAAAAAATAAAGGATAATAAAAAAAGTCTTTAATTTTGTTCCTCTTAAACAAAGTGCATTACTTATGCCGCACCCTGTATGAATATAAGTTATTTATTAAGATTAACTTCGTTATTATACAAGGTAAGATTTTAGTTGGTTGGATTTTACGGCATGTCAACCCTTGTTGGTTTATTTTATGCTGAAGACATTGTTTTATTCATTCTTGATGGGTACTCAGTTTTTTAAAACATTTTAAAAACTTTTATTCTATTTAACCCACAGATGGGACCCTAATGGTTACTAACACTCCGGGTCAGAGTTCACCTGGGAGTAATGGCGATGAAGGGGTACTCCACACTCCCCAGAGCTCCAGAATTGGAATCTCACCATTAGATGCTGTTTAACATCATACCCTGGACATTAAGACCCTCAACCACTGTCTTAAATGATAAAAAGGTGCTAGAACTTGATGTGACTAGCCGATTTATTGGAGGGGAGGCTCTCCAACTCCCCATCTAGCCTAAGTAAGGGCCAAAGTGGAGTGCTGCATGTCATGGGCTGCTCAGCTACCAGGGTTCCATCCTTAAGCATCATGAGTTTCCACTCATGCTCGTGTGTATTAATAAAATAGAATAAATAACTTTCATGTATATCAAGAATGAATGTTTGAGAGGTTGGGGTCACCTCAAACTTACAAATGGGAAGGGCCCGACTTCCTATGTAGAAAATTAGTATTCGAAATTGTAGCATTTTTTACCTGGGCTCACAAACTGATCACAAGTACAGAGGAAAATATGCAACGATCTCAGAATTCGTAGTACAGCTTTAATGCCTTGATTTTAATTTAACTTTTTTTTGTTTTGCTTTTTAAAATTTTTCTTCATTCTTACAAAAAAAACTTTAAAAAAAAGAAAAAAAAAAAAAAGAAAAAAAAAGTTATTCAAAATTAGTCTACAGAAAGTCATTGCGAAAGAATTTTAATCTAAATTCATCTATATTGAAAATATATTTTAAATGCAAATCACGATTATGTAAGATCTCCACTTACATTATTTCTGGGGTTTTATTTTGTTTTTATATTGAAAGATTTTTTTTTTTCTATTTCTCTAATATCTATGTGTTTGGGTGGGGGTAAACTTTGGAGCTGCACAATCGGGTAGCAACTGTAATTGAAGTAAAATAACAAACGTACAAGTTTTTCTTCAAGAAAATCTTTTGCATTAAAAGAGGAAAAAAAAGGATAAAGAGTAATGCATATCTAAATCACTTTCATCATTATTGATTCAACACAAATTGATTATATATATTTCTTTTTTAGTGTATTCATGTACTTGTGTTTTATTTATGTGCACACACACACACACACACGAGGGTCTGTGTATAGTCTATATCCTGTCTATATACTCATGCATTATATATATATATATATATATATAAGATGAACAAAAAATGATAAGACAAACAGGAATATTTCTTTTATATTGTTTTCCAACTAGTTTCGTCCTTAAGTCATCATCAGGAGAAAATTTCTTGTGAAAGAAATTGTTTTTAGAAAGTTTAAAAGAATTTTTAAAAGTGTTTGACAAGCCACTATAATCCAGGCAGAGAAATGTATTAGAAGTGGCATGTCCATCTGTTCAGTGAAAATATATATATATATATATATATATATATATATATATATATATATATATATATATATAACAAATTTTTGGTACAGCTGAATTTATATAGGATTTAAAAAAATAACGACATACTTTTATTGATCAGCAAATATATATTATTTTTTTGGTAGAGCGAAAGAGAAAAGAAAGGAAAAAACTTAAGGGCCCTTTCGACCGGTGCTTTGTCAAAGGTAACAACCGGTCGTAAGGGCCCTTAAGTTTTCTTTTCTTTCGCTCTACAAAAAATAAAAATAAAAATTTGCTGATCAATAAAAGTATGTCATTTTTTAAAGTCCCATATATATATATATATATATATATATATTATAGTTTGCTATATCTATAAATAAAGAGTGCTCAATATCATTGATATAGGTAGTGAGGATAAGAAGTCAATAAGCACTTGGTAAGTGACTGTTTCTCGCCTATGCTATTTTCAAAGCAATTGGTTTGAAAATCATACACATACATAGCTATTAAAAAGTGTGGAGAGCTTCTGGCACATGCCTAAAATATTTGTGTACACACTTTGAGTAAAGCAAGAAAAAAAAAAGAAAAAAAAAAAAAAAAAGTTGTATATTGTAAAGAAGAACAATGGCCAAATAGAAAATATACAGAGAGAAATGTCTTTCTATAAAGAATGGACAGGCTGATTAAATAAATCAAATAAATCTCAAATAATTAACAGCAGCAGCAGCAATATGGTATGAGACAGTAGGAGTGGGGGGGGGGGTAAGCTTCTGTCTACTCTGATAAAAAGGAGAAGTTGGAGGGAGAATATGGGAACACATTTCTGAAGGGAGACAGAAGAACCACACAGACTATATATATATATATATATATATATATATATATATATATATATATATATATATATATATATATAGGCGTGAAGATAAGAAAAGAGAAGGTTGGATTTTGAAAAAGATGTAACAATCTAATTAGAAGAATCTTTTCAGAAAAAGAAGGTATGCTACATCCATGGAGGGGGATTGGGTGAGAATTAATCAAATTTACATGGTTGTAATAAAAGAGAGACAGAGAGAGAGAGAGAGAGAGACAGAGAGAGAGAGAGAGAGAGAGAGAGAGAGACAGAGAGAGAGACGCAGAGAGAGAGAGACAGAGACAGAGAGAGAGCAGAGAGAGAGAGAGAGACAGAGAGAGAGAGAGAGACAGAGAGAGAGAGAGAGAGAGAGAGACTGGGCAGTAAAAGGTGACAAAGAGAGACCTAGCAGAAAAGAAGAATGAGGCAGATTAGAAGAAAGCGTGCGTGTAGGGGGGATATCGATCAAGAGGGGGAAGGGTGTTAAATGCAAATAGATAAAAAAAAAAAAAAAAAAAAGAAGCAAATTGAAACTGAACTAAAAAACGAAACGATGAAATGCAATAATGAAGACCGTGACAAAAAATTGCAAGAAAGAAATATTGCAATTTCAAAAATGGCTCCGGTATTGTATTCCAGGAGGGGGGGGGGCAATTTCAACATGTGCACTGCTTTAGAAGCAAGCCAACAACAATAAATAAATAGGACTGGGAGGGGGTGCGGACTGGAATCCCCCTCACCCAAAGCTGATGTTGCCGATTCAACTTCTAATTTTCTTTCACCCAACAAACACCTTTCATCCTTTCTCCATCTGTTTGCTTTAACATAGCACAACAGACTAGAAAGGGGGGGGGGGAAACAACCCCACCCCCATTTTTTTTTTGTAATTTTCACCTTTAGTTGTTAAAATTCCTAGCATAAAATTGGGCGTACGCATTATCTGAAATGAACTTAATTGTTATTAAGAACACATTTTATGATATTTTTGTGTTAAAGCACGCAGTTGTATTGTTTGCGAAAAAGTTTCTAAGATTTGTTTATTTCACACGGAGACTTTCAAAATAGCTACCGGCTTGTTTCAAAGTGAAAGTCAAGGGAGGTTACTCTAATTGCCTTGGTGAAAATTACCCCCATTTAATTACTAAGAGAACACCACATACACAAATCGTGTATAATACGCACCTATAACTTTTGGCTATAAAATCATGGTTAGTTGGTTGGTTCGATTTTACAGCATGTCAACCCTTGTTGGGTTACTTTATGCCGAAGACGTTTTATTCTATTCATTCTTGATGGGTATTCAATTTTTAAAACTCAACTTTCTTTTTTAAATACATTTTCTTATAAAACTCACTTTCTGTATTCAACACATATATATGAAACCCTAACAAGTACTACCACTCCAGGTCTGAGTGGACCTGAGAATAATGCTGATGAACATTCCCCAGAGCTCCAGGATTGGAACTTCAACATCAGATAGAGGACTAAGATCCTCAGCCATGGCTTCTAGTACATATAAAAACGGTTGGGGCTTGCCATAAGGGCAATAGGGTTGGGACAACCATATAGGTACTACATGACCAGTTGATTGATCAGTGTTTTGTTTTGTGGCATATCAACCTCGGTGGGTCATTTAATGCCGAAAAAGCTGTGAAATAAATTCATTCTTAATGCATAATACAATTTTGTTTATAAACTCATGTTTTTCTATTTAACCCATACATGGGACCCTAACAGGTACTACCACTCCGGGTCATTCCCAGGACATGTAGACCCTCAGCCACCGCCTTCTAGCACCCATATGATAAAAAGGGGTTGAGGCTTACCATAAGGGCAATAGGGTTGGGGGCAATCGTATAGGTGCTAGGGCTTGACGTGACCAGCCGATTGATCGGAGGAGGCCTCTCCGACCGACCGTCTATCCCAAGATAGGGCCAAATGGAGTATTGCAAGTCAACTGCTCATCCACCTGGGTTATATCCTTAAGCATCACGGGTTGCCACCCACGACCAACAGGTGGCTCCATTAGGGAAGCCTTACCCCTCTGCAGAGGTGCATTCTAACACCCCACCGACAGGGCGGATTGATCAGAGGGGGCCTCTCCGACCACCTGTCTAGTCTAAGTAAAGGCCAAAGTGGAGTGTTGCACGTTAGGGACTGCTCAGCCATCAGGGTTCCAGCCTTAAGCATCACAAGTTGCCACCCACAGCTAACAGATGCCCCCAAAACCAAATGACAGGGCAGAAGTTTACTCTACATTTATAGTATTAAGCATTTCCATACAGATTGGTTGACAGTTATAGGCAATCCGGAGATTGTAAGGTAAACTGTTTTTCAGGTGAAATACCGTTCATCACAAGATTACATATACAGTACTTACAATTCAGAAAAGGTATATATATATATATATATATATATATATATATATATGTATATGTGTGTGTGTGTGTGTGAGAGAGAGTTTGGTCACTAAAACATTATAGTAAGTACTTTTAGGTTGTACCAGTGCATTATGGGATAGGGGGCCAGAAAACAAATTCCATTTGTTTGACCATTCACCCCACCCCGGCAAATTTGGAAGTGTCAAACCACTTTTCATAACAATAAACTCTTCAGATTTTTTAAGAAAAAATAAAATAAATAGTAAAAATAAAAAAATAAAAAAATAAAAGTTTAAAAAATAGTTAAAATAAGTTTTTCCTCTCTTAACTTTTAGATTAGACTATTTGAAAAAAGGAAAACACACCCGCACAAGGAAAAAAAAAAAAAAAAAGCACGCACAAAAGAAAAAAAACAAAACAACACACACACACACACACACATCCCAACATAAATAATCAAAAGATTAAGGCTGAAACCAAAAGCAGAGAAAGATTCCGAGCGATTTTTCCAAGGTTTGAGGATAAAGAGTAAAATAGATGGAAAGATTTTTAGATTAATCTGCCTCCATTCATCGGAGTCCCGGGGGAGGGGGAAGTAGAAAAATTCTTCAGTGAAGAACTAGAAAAATGGCTTAGAAGAATCTAAGAGGGGTGGGGGTGGGAAGAGTGCAGGTGAAGAATAAATAGAAATACAAGGGTTCTGAGATTTAAATATTTGGTTAGGGGGGGGGGATAAAATAAAACTTGACTACCACCCCACTCTATAAAAAGAAAAAAAAAAAGAAAAGAAAAATATCAGTTTGAATGCGGTTGGGATGAGGGCAAATATTTTAAGATTCCAGAGGATTTTTTTTAAAGGAGATAGGAAAAACGAAGATAAAAGAAAGAACAAAAAATTTTGGGGGGGGGGGGATTTAGAATTATAATCAATTCAAAGTAATTAAAAAAATTTAAAAAATTTTAAAAAGGCGAAGGACAAGTCAGGATTGCTATAGAGAAGAAAAGAATTATCAAATTAAAAAAATAAATAATATTCTAGCAGGACCTGTGGATAAACCACAGTATGATAATTTAATCATTACAACATTTGATATATTTACTTAAGAGCTATTGCTAAATATTTCAATATGTAAAAAGTATAATAATCTTGATTCAAATCTTACTTTGTTTCCCTTTTCATCATGTTCAATTGAAATAGATTAATGTTATCACTTACGCTCACCCCTTCTCTCTCTCTTGCCCTATTTTTTCCTGATTATCTGGTGTTGCTTATCCACCGAATTATTTCTTATGAATGTCAGCACCTCAGCTAAATAATGGACCACTCGGCTTTTATTAGAACGAAAGGAAAAAAAGGACATGTTACACAGAAAAAATGTGGAGAGAGAGGGGGTGAGCATACAAGTGATAACACTAATCTATTTCAATTGAACATGGTGAAAAGAAAAAAAAAAGTGAGTTAAATCAAGATTATACTTTTTACATATTGAACTATTTAGCAATAGTTCTTAAGAAAACATATCAAATGCCGTAATAATTAGATTATCATATTGTGGTACAACCACAGGTCCTGCTAGTAAAATAATAAAGATAAAGACAGCCATGCCAGGTTTACATTCAAGCACTCTGTTCACACAACAGTGGAACCAGAAAAAAAACCTTGACAAAATAGAAACAAAAAAAAAAAGAAAAAAAAAAGGTGACAATGAATGCAATAGACCAAACCACTGCACATGATGGTAGGGAGTAGCAGTACAAAGATGAATTGTCATAAAAGGAAGACCCCCCCCCAAACTGCAAGGTGGATTTGGAAGGGGGTTGAGTAAGCTTTGATGTGGAGTAAGGTGGGAGGGGGAAGGGGGAAGGCCTTATGGATCCTCATTCACTGATCCATATTTAATAAGGGCCAACTAGAGCATGAAGTGTGCTCTGGGAGGACACTACCAACCCTGCACACCCAATAAAACAATAACAAACCTGTACTGTGGTTCTGCCCCCAAGGGGAGAAAGGGCAACAAGGAGAGAAATATAAAACTAATGGTCACAGCAGGGAACTAATGTCCAACAGCAAGAACAAAAATCCACTAGGGAAACAAGGTTGGGCCGGGAGTGCAATACCACTTCAACCATTTCTAGTGTCATTGTTAGCCTATAGGGGGAGTGCCGAAAGGATCTGAAATATACTACAAGAGGACGGGCGAATATGGTAAGAGAAAGCACTGAAATAAAGAACTATTCAGGTCAGGGTTATTATATTGCCCAAAGAACTTATTTTGGCATTTCCAAATGGACACAGCATTAAGTGCCTTAACAATAAACCAATAGGAAAGAGCACAAACACAGATGTAGACAAAGCCAGATGAATCGAGTACAAGAAAATGCATACAGGCCTGGAACTATATAGACCTAAGGCAATCTGATATACACTTGGGGTTCGATGTTTCTAACTTCACACACAAGTGATCTTAATGACTTATAAAACGATAAAAGATATGAAGATAACAGTAATATGATAAATCCAAACAGAGCAGCTAACAAAAGCAGAAAAAAAAATTGTCCAGATTTCAAGAGAAATAATGACAAAAACATAGACATGGTTAGACAGAGGACACTTGAAAAGAGAAATGCATCTTTATTAATAGCAACTGAAAGCAAGTGTATCATAACAATTTTAAGATTTAAATAAGGTAATATCTAATATATTTCAAAGTACACTCAAATAAACATGACTGGGTAGGAATCACAATTCTTTTTAATTGTGCAAATGAATGGGATTTGATAAATCATAAAAATAAGTGTTGATTTAAAAACAGCACTGTGATTATAAATTTAAAAAATTTACTAATTTTAAAAGGGTATGAATGTTTAGGGCAGTTTTGCAAGTTGACTGTGTGAATATTCATGAGATCCCTTCATGGTGTAATCGTTAGCAAGCTAGTCTCACAGATTTATTACTACTGAATAGTTCGATCCTCACTGGATACCCCAATAAATAACTCACACATAAAAAAGATCTTGTGTTAGTCCGGCCTGATGGGAGGTCAGGTATATATATATATATATATATATATATATATATTATGGACTCTCTGATTTGTTTATAGTAGTGAAGGCTTGTGTTGGACCATCCACACTTTGGCACAGTCGATAGGAAAGAATTGGTGCATCAAGGGTTGCCACAAACCCAATCAACGACCGACCTCAGGAATTTTTTTAATTCAGAGTTATCCCTCTCCTAGACTGGTTACCTACCCAAGGCTGAAGGGCCCAGTCTGCTCTACTATTTAACCCATAGCTGGAGCAAGAATACATGGATTCATACCTTTCCCAAGGGTATTAGCGCTATGTGAAATGCCAACACACATATATATATATATATATATATATATATATATATATATATATCTGTGTGTGTGTGTGTGTGTGTGTGTTGAGTGAGAAAGGGGGAGAAAACATTAATAGAAAGCCTCTTCCTTTTAAAACATTAAGTGTTGAGTGTCCTGTAGTTGAGATTGTAACCATGAAAAGAATATTGTTACGATCTTAATCTTCAAAGAATTCTCAGATTGAGTTAAGACAGAAAAAATAAAAATAATAATACAAGCAACTTTAGCTGAGAAAGAAAAGCACATAGAATGTAGATGATATAATAGAATTCAACAAAGTTCTTGTTCCATGTTATATTCATAAGGTCATCCGGTTCAGAAAGCCTCGTTTTTTGTTGTTGCTTCAATTCAGAGACAAACAAAATGTCTAAAGTGAAAGTTTTAATATTAACCAATTCAAGACAGACATTTCGCCATTTTCAATTGGTCTGCTTATTCCACCCCCTCCTCGTCTTATCAATTGTTAATCTTTCTTTTTATTGAAAAAAAAAAAAGGATCTCCTGTGTGAGTGAGTGAGAGAGATAGATAGAGATATAGAGATATAGATATAGATATAGATAGAGATATAGATAGAGATATATAGATAGAGATAGAGATATAGATAGAGATAGAGATATAGATAGAGATAGAGATATAGATAGAGATAGAGATAGAGATAGAGATAGATAGAGATATAGATAGAGATATAGATAGATAGAGATATAGATAGATATAGATAGATAGAGATAGAGATATAGATAGATATAGATAGATAGAGATAGATATAGATATAGAGAGAGATAGAGAGAGAGATAGATAGAGGGGGGGTAAATCCTGCACAATCCCTGCCTCCTCCACACAATAAATAAATAAAAAATGTTCCTATAATCTCTGGGGAGATGGGATAAGATGGAATAAATACTTGGGGTAATTTCAAAAGAACCTGTTGGGAGAATAGATAAAGGAAGTATTCAAGAACCGCGGGGTGGGTGGGGTGGGATGAAGGTTAAATATTTTAAATTCTTAAAAAATAAAGAAAAAGAAATTCAATATTACATTAAAAGTCGGCCATCAAAAATGGAGCAAAAAAGATATGAAATTCGGGAGGGGGAGGGTTGAAGAAAGAAAAATGCATAAAATAAAAAGTTATGATTTTATGTGCAGTAACCTAGAATTTTATTAAACTCATTTGTTCTATTCAACTCATAGAGAAGACCCTAACAGGTCAGAGTGGACCTGGGAGTAATGGCGATGACGGAGTACTCCACACACCTCAGATCTCCAGAATTGGAATCTCACCATTAGATGCAGTTTAACAGAGACAGAGAGACAGAGAGAGAGAGAGACAGAGAGAGAGAGAGAGAGAGAGAGAGAGAGAGACAGAGAGAGAGAGAGAGACAGAGAGACAGAGAGAGAGACAGAGAGAGAGAGACAGAGGAGAGAGAGACAGAGAGACAGAGAGAGAGAGAGAGAGAGAGACAGAGAGACAGAGAGAGAGAGAGAGAGAGAGAGAGAGAGAGAGAGAGAGAGAGACAGAGAGAGAGAGAGAGAGAGAGAGAGAGAGAGAGAGAGAGAGAGAGAGAGAGAGAGAGAGAGAGAGAGAGAGAGAGAGAGAGAGACAGACAGAGAGAGAGAGAGACAGACAGAGAGAGAGAGAGAGACAGAGAGAGAGAGAGAGAGACAGAGAGAGAGAGAGACAGAGAGAGAGAGAGACATCATATGCTTATATTTCAATGGAAGAAAGAAAGAAAGGAGGCAGATAAAGACAGGTAGAAACTAAAGAGAGAGAAGAAAATGAGTGTCAGAAAGAAATAAAGAAACCCTTATCCTAAAAGTTGAAAGGTAAATATTTGTGTAAAATAAATGCTTTTTCATCATCAGACAGTTGACCTAATGTCATGCGTGTGTAGGGGGGCGCATTTATCCAACAACCCACCCACAATTTGGAATGTGATACACGGTCGATTTAATGTGGGTGACCCAGAAGGAAGGAAGCCTCCCTGAAGAGTTGTACCAAAAATAGCTCAATCTACACCCCCCCCCCTTTTGCACCCCCAGACATTGGGCAATAAACCAAACCTTTAGCCTTTTAGATTAGTGGGTAGGTGCTTCGTGAGGGGTGGGGGAGTCCCAATGAAACCCAGCTGATTTATTTTCACACGTACACCACCCAACATGAAGACTGAAGGGTGGGGTGCAGATGCAACATCATAAGTGCAATAAGTTATATTCTCTGCAGTAAAATGCAACTAACAGGTTTCATTTTAGCATTGTCGACAGACAGTTCTGGTAAACAGGTGGGTGGTTGATAGTATCAATCAACTTAGCACATTGACTCACACCATCTTTTCAAAAAATTGAATAATGTGAAACTTTTTTTTTTTTCTTTTTTAAATGTTGATTAAATGCTCAATAACTTATAGCTGGTTGGTTGGATTGTACGGCATGTCAATTCTTGTTGGATTATTTTATGCTGAAGATATGTTTTGTTTTGTTCATTCTTGTTGGGTATTCAATTTTTTTATCAAACTCAATTTTATTTTAAACATTTTTATTTTGTTTGTTTTGTTTTATAGCATATCAACCTCAGTGGGTCATTTAATGCTGATAAAGTTTTGAAATAAATCAATTCTTAATGGACAATACAATTTTTTTATAAATACATTTTTCTATTTAACCTAACAGGTACTACCACTCCGGTCAGAGTGGACCAGGGAGCAATGGTGATGAAGGGGTGCTCCACATTCCCCAAACCTCCAGAACTGGAACCTCACCATTAGATAGAGTTTAACGTCATTCCCAGGACATGTAGACCCGCAGCCACCGCCTTCTAGCACCCATATGATAAAAAGGGGTTGGGGCTTGCCATAAAGGCAATAGGGTTGGGAAAATCATATAGGTGCTAGGGCTTGACGTGACCAGCCGATTGATCGGAGGGGGCCTAAACATTTTTAGTACACATTTAAAAAAAAATCTATTTAACCCATAATGTACTACCATTCTAGGCCAGAGTGGAACTGAGAGTAATAGTGATAAAGGAGTACTCCACATTCTCTAGAGTTCCAGAATTGGAACTTCACTAGATGCATTTTAAAGTTATACCCAGACACTAAGACCCTCAGCCACAGCCTTCTAACACATGATAAAAAGGGTTGGGGGGGGGCGTTGCCATAAGGGCAATAGGGTTGTCAATGTTATTATTGGGTCTAACAGGTTTGCTGCTACTGCCCGTGTGTTAAGAAGAAAAAAAATAGAAGTGTAGGGGGTGAACAAGTGCTTACCCAGTGTTTCCCCCCCTTTCTTTTGATCTCAATCCAGATCAAACACTTTCTTTGCTATCATTTTATTTTTAAGTATCTATCAACAACAAAGTGTTGTTACTCAACCCAACTAACACACAATGCAACATAAGGTTTTTCGGTTAAATCGAACTTAACGGACATAAATTCCACCATCGTATTACACTCGCTGAAATAAAAAAATAAAATAATTGGGGAATTAACCGAATTTAATGAAATTTTCAGTGTTTATATATTAATGAATAAAAAATATAATGCACCAGTTATTTTATTTAAAAACTTTTACATTGTTTCAGGTAAGTTAACTTTGAACCATGTATCTTCGAGAATGGTTTTTTTTGTTCGTTTTGTTTTACGGCATATCAACCTCAGTGGGTCATTTAATGCCGATAAAGTTTTGAAATAAATCAATTCTTAATGGAGAATACAATTTTTTTATAAATACATTTTTCTATTTAACCCATAGATGGGACCCTAACAGGTACTACCACTCCGGATCAGAGTGGAGCAGGGAGCAATGTTGATGAATGGGATGCTCCACATTCCCCAAACCTCCAGAACTGGAACCTCACCATCAGATAGAGTTTAACGTCATTCCCAGGACATGTAGACCCGCAGCCACCGCCTTCTAGCACCCATATGATAAAAAGGGTTTGGGGCTTGCCATAAGGGCAATAGGGTTGGGAAAATCATATAGGTGCTAGGGCTTGACGTTCGAGAATCTGTGTTATGCCTCAAAGATAAGTTAAGTTTGATGTAACAGGTTTTTTTTTTCAGCAAAGTAGAGCTAGCTTGGATTTAAGAGTTTTCCTTCTCTTAGACTGGTTGCCATCCTGAGGTTAAAGAGACCAGTCTGTCCAACTATAAATGGATTTATGTCCTTTACAAGAACAATTAGCACAAAGTGAAATAAAAACAAGATTCCTTCAGGAAATGAAATTGGCTCAGAATCCATTTTCTATTGATGCTCATTACACATTGGATTGACCTCCTCCAATCAATCAGCTGGTCATGTCAAGCCCTAGCACCTATATGATTTTCCCTATCCAGTTGCTCTCGTAGCAAATCCCCAACCCTTTTTATCATATGTCCTAGAAGGTGGTGCCCGAGGGTCTTAATGCACTAGGTATGACGTGTAACTGCATCTAATGGTTAAGTTCCAATCCTAGAACTCCGGGGAGTGTGGAGTACACCTTCATTGCCATTACTCCCAGTTCCACTATTGAATACCCAACAAGAATTAGTAAAACATCTTCAGCATTAAATAAGCTAAGGGTTGACAAGCCACAAAATCCAACCATTACACAATGTAAGGGATTAGTGGCTTCATGCTTTTCTCTCAAAATTTTTAAGGTAAAGTGAATATAAGCAACCCCCTCCCTCTGGGATTTGAACAGTTTGAATGTCTTCTTCCATGTCACCAATTACTACACCATATTTTGAATATACACACATATGCTAATATTAAACTTCTACTGAAGGCCATAAATAAATGCCCATTGGAATAAATTTATATAGAGAGAGAGAGAGAGAGAGAGAGAGAGAGAGAGAGAGAGAGAGAGAGAGAGAGAGAGAGAGAGAGAGAGAGAGAGAGAGAGAGAGAGAGAGAGAGAGAGAGAGAGAGAGAGCAGAAACACATAAAATAACTACAATAAATAAATAAATAAATGCTTATGAACTACAGTAATGCATTAACTGATAGATAAATAAGTAATAAAAAAAAGAAAAGGGAGGGGGTAATGTAAGTAAGGTAAGGTCCAGCCATAGTGAGAAACAGCTGGGTAGTGTATAATAATCAGAGAAGACACACCACTACCACCACCACCACCACCAGCAGAGAGGAAGCACTTTGCTTAAAAGCCAGAGAACAAATGAGTTGCCAATAAATGAGAAAGAGAGAAAAATCAATAGACGATTTGCTACCAACAATAACAAATGGCATTGGTTAATTGCCACTAGTTCATTTTGTAAACACTTTCAGTAAAGTAAATAAAAACAAAAGGAATCCTCCCCCCCACCAACCCCAACCACATCCCACGATATTGATGTGTCATTTTATGAAGGTCCAACAATTCTTACATTTCCAAAAAACTAAATCAGGCTAAAAACGTTACTGATCTATAGGGTCTCAAGCAAAAAATAATTTATTTAATAAATTTGGGAGGAAGCCAGCCAAATGAAGACGTGTGGATTTTGGTTTGTTTTGTTTTACGGCATATCAACCTCAGTGGGTCATTTAATGCCGATAAAGTTTTGAATTAAATTCATTCTTAAATGGCTACTCAATTCTTTTTATAAACTCATGTTTTTCTATTTGACCTATAGATGGGACCCTAACAGGTAGTACCACTCCGGGTCAGATTGGGCCAGGGAGCAATGGTGATGAAAGGGTGCTCCACATTCTCCAAACCTCCAGAACTGGAGCCTCACTATCAGATAGAGTTTAACGTCATTCCCAGGACATGAAAACCCTCATCCACTGCCTTCTAGGACGAATATGATAAAAAGGGTAGGGGTTTGCCATAAAGGTAAGAGGGTTGGGGCAATCATATTAGGTGCTAGGGCTTGACATGAACAGCCGATTGATCGGAGGGGGCCTCTCCGACCGCCCGTCTAGCCTAAGTCATGGATAGCTCAGCCACCTGGGTTCCGTCCTTAAGCATGACAGGCCGCCATCCACGGCCAACAGATGGTCCCATTGGTGGAGTCTTACCCCTCTGCAGAGGTGCAGTCGGAGTATTCTAACGCCGCAACCGACAGGGCGGAGACGTGTGGAGTTTGTGAAACTCACTGGAAATGGTCTGCAAGATAAACAGCTGAATAGCATTCATCAACAACGACAAAAAAAAAAAAAAAAAAAAAGCGGAAAAGATTAGAAGTGATTTCTCTTTTTCTACTAAAAATGGGAGTGGAAATTGACGAGCAACAGGAATTAGCAGGTTTCTTCCTTCTTCTCCACCCACACATTTATTTTATGTTCTGTACTCCTCACCCACCTACAAACAATGGAATGTTGATTACCTGGGTACAGTCTCCACCTAAGGACTTTATCAACAGGTTTACAAAAGAAAAAAATAAATGAAGCAATTAAAGATGCTGGATGAATGAATGTGTGGGTGGACCACTGAGCTGTGAGGGGCGGGGAAAGAGGGGGGCATGTTTATTTCAACAGTTTTTAATGGTAAAGATAATAATTACTATGATAATAGCAATAAAAGAAAATAAGGGTAACAATGTCCTTAGCTTACAGCAGGGTTAAAAGCAAGCCTAATTTAAAACCAGGTACAGGAAAGAAAAAAAAAAAGAAAAAAAAAAAAAAAAAAAGATATGCAGACAGTTTTTTTTTTTTTTTTTAGTCTGATATAGTAGACAATGTATAGACAAAGAAAAAAAAGCCACCCCCCCCCAAAAAAAAAATCAAGTGCACTGAATTAAAACACACACACACACACAAATGCACCGATGAAAAATGCGTGCACAGACACATACACATATATAAACGCTGATATATACATAAACACACACATGATATAAAAAAATACAAAAGCACCAATATATGAAAAAAAAAATTTAAAAAAAAAAAAATGCACAAAATATTTACAAAAAACCCCAAAAAACAACTAACAAACACACAAATACCCTCCCCCCGTCCCCTGCAAGGAATTTCAAGGTAACTGTGCCTTATTGAAATGTAATCTGTAATTTGTTTGGTTTTGAATCCATCACTTCCAAATTCTACAGAGAAATGTCAGCCATATTAGAAAACCCCAAAGCTTATAGGATGATAACATGGAAAAAAAAGGGGTAGTTGTTTAACCCTACACTCACCACATACACACATTAACTTCCCCGAAGCCAAAAAGAATATTTACAAGAGTCACAGAACTAATTGATCATGTCTAATGAATTGTAATTTAAACAAATCTAAAAAGTAATGAATATAAATAAGAAATTTTTCAGGACAAAAACAAAAAGAAAAAGTTTGAAATTGGCTAAAATTTAATGAAATTTTTTGTTTAATTGAATCAGATTCCAAAAGATTAGGAAATCTTTTTATACACACATTTTTCACTAAATATTTCATGGCAGTCAGGTCTCATCACTGGTATGCCACAATTATTGACAGAAGAATGCAATTAGGTCAGTGATTCTTTCTTGGTACCTTGTAACCCAGTACAATGCGTGTCATGTTAGTTGCAAAGATGGATAGATACTAGCAAATCTCTCCCATTCCTAAGTATTCATTGAACGATGAAGCATGGTAGCCAGACAATCTTTAAGGTTATTGAGCCATCCAACTAATCTTATTATAAATGGAGATTCAGTGTTTCTGTAACCAAAACTACATCACTAATTACATCACAATACCCTCAGGAATTGCATAAGTTTATCAATGAGTATTCAATTTATAATCAAAATCATTAATACATGCAATAAATCTTATTAACGATGTTAGTGTATTCAAAATCCATCAATGTGTCATATCATTAAGAAATGAAATTTTACATAATATATATCATGCTAATTTGCATATCGGTTTTAACAAAACAAGGTTTAATAAATTATTACTTGGTGTTATTGATCTCTAATATTATTGTTTTATCCTAACATTAAAATCAATCCTATGAATGGTCTTGTATAGAATTTAATTAAAATATAATTAAAATAAATAATCTTTTTGTAGTCTTTCTAAAAAAATAATAAAAAAGCAATTTTTGAGATTTGTTTTCTGTAACAACTCGCAGGGATATTACAGGGCGTTTCATTTTTTTTTAATGATTTCATTTCATATGTACAAAGTGTTTCAGAAAAAATAACATTTTGTAATCTAATCAACTTTACCAATTTTTGTTCACATGATCTTAAATTTTAAACATTCTTTCATTCATTCGCTCATTCTAAATCCTGTTCCCATTTAACTCTTAACGTCCTATACCACCTCATTCCACCTGGCTGGAAGTCACATTCATTTTTCTAATCTACTCCAAATGATAGCCTTTGTTTAAATGTAATGTTAAACATATTTAGAAGTCTTTGATTTAAGAAAAATAATAGGTAACTTTAAATTAAAAGGCCATTTTTTGATAAATCCTTATAGGAATGGGGGGCACTGGACTTAGAAAATTATCAACAGGATGTTAAGAGTTAATCATTCTTTCTTAAAACTTTTTTCTTTTGTTTGAAATCCTCAACTATCTTTTCCTTTCTTTCATTCTTTTTATTTCCATACTTAATTCATTTCTTTATTTTTTACCGTACTTTTCGTTTTTAAAACTTGTTTGTTTTCATGTGTAAAAATAATTCAAAATTCTAAGTTTAATGTTTAAACATATTTTCTTTTCCAATGAATGACATTTCTATATTTAAAAAAGAATACAATTTGGAGTTTATTCTACACATAAGTAAAAAGTAAAGTCGTTGGGTTGGCCTAAACTCAGTATCAGCCAGACAGCAAGGGAGTCTATCTCCTTTTCACTAGCGCTAGATCAAGGAGATTGTTTTTTAGCATCTGAGGTGGAGCGCCACAGTATCTCCTTACTTTACCGCACAGATCCCTGTGCTACTCATACACTGGGTTGGTGAGGGCTGGTATCGAACCCCGAGCCTTGTGGTTCTTTGGTTAACGTTCTACCAACTGAACTAAGCCAGATCATTTGAACAGGAATTGATCCAGTTATTAAATTTCGAAATGATATCATTTTTTTCTGAACGAACCACCCTGTATTTATATATCAAGATTTGATGAGCCAAACTGCAAAGATGCACTATGATATCTTAAATAGTGAATAGCTATGCACATTAACCCTGTGATCAGTTTTTCCCTAACTAACCACGGCTCAAAATCCCCCCCCCCCCCGAATACAGGCACGGACCAAAAACTTTTAGAAAGTGAGAAATAATTAGCAAATCCAGCGCACTGACCATTTAGCTGTGCGGCCGCAGACCCCCTAAGATTGATACCATATCAAGCAATTTGGCAGGAGAGTTCTCCCAAGGGAGATAACAATGTGCCCTCCATTATTTAGTGAAGTTAGTGTGGTGCCTTGACTCCATTAGAAGGAGTCTTCAGAGATAAAAATGGTGTGAATAGCATTAACACAGTCGCCAGTGCTGCACTGGGGCCAGGGTCTTAACTCTCTTGGACTCCATCCACCCCCCTACAACCCCTTCCACTGTGGCGGGGACAAAGTATTGGCACAATGTCCAAAGAAGGAACAAAAAGAAAAGAGGGAAATCTGATGCGATCACGAAATACCCTAATGGGTGAGGAAGTGGGGCTGGGAGTCATTTCCTTGGCCAAAACTAATTAAGTAAATTAATTCTGCTACTTTTGAAAATGGTCAATGGGCCACAAAGAAACGGGGGAGGGGGGATTTCGTGGGTAAACAAGAAAATTCTGAAAGAATTGTGAAGACACAAATATGCATTTATATTATATATACGAGGGTCGTTCAATAAATAAGGTGAATTTTTTTACAAAAGACTGGGCGGCTAGGAATCACAAGGTTCTTGGTTCGATACCAGCCCTCACCAACTCAGAGTATGAGTAGCACAGGGATCTGTACAGTATAGTGAAGAGCTGATAAGTGTGGTGCTCCACTTCAGACACTAAAACAATCTCTTTGGTCTAGCGCTAGTAAAAAGGGGATAGACTCCCTCGCTGTCTGGCTGATACCGACATTGGGCCTCCCCGCCGACTTTTTATTTTTTACCTTTTGTCCAAAGAGTTGGCAATAGAGAAGCTCTGTTTAAAATTGCATCTTTTTAAAGGATATCAATAGGGATGGGTCCTTTTAGGTTCCAAAAGAAAGATTGTCAGCAAGACCTTCTTTACTGACTACTACAACTGGAGAATCAGTACCATTCCATGAAAAGTTTATGTACTAAACATGTATGCCAAAAAGCGTGGGAGGGGGTTAAGGAAAAATTGTGATATTGTAAAAAGTACCTGGTACCTCTAAAGGGGGTGGGAGTCATTCCTAAAATTAGGTAACCAAGTGAGTACCCTGTACTATAAGTATTTTTTGTAATTTAACCATTGTAGTTATTTCAGATAACAATAAATAAGATTATTCTAATTATCATTCTAATTATCATTCTAATAACTCCATTGCAAACTATTAGATTTGCATATGCCACATTTTTATTTTATTTTATTTCGTTAGTTTCATTTAATACATTTTATTTACATTAAAACTTAAATATTTTGCACTTGGTGGGCACATATTTTCCCTAGTTTATCAACTGATGTTACAAATCTTTCAGTAAAAAAAAAAATTTAAAAAATAAAAAAAAAATCTTTAGTTGAATTTTTTTTACCGATTTACTAAAACTAATGTGTCCACTAAAACAACAAATCTTAATTTCCCCGATTTTTATTAAATCAAATTTAAATATTTAAACCTAATTTTCATCCAAATGAAATTGGTTAATGTTAATTAGAATCTTAAACATTGAGATGTCATTATTATCGGCACAGCAACAAAATACACACACACAAAAAAAAGTTTTAATTTAAAAGTTATTTATTAGAAAACTGCAAAAACAAATAAAGATTACAAATCCCTTAAGATTGTTCGTTTTTTTTTTCTTCCCTTTTTACTCAGAACAAGAAAGTTAAATAAGATTATTTCCAATAGTTAATGAAATAATGGAAGGTAGTTTTAACACAATGAAGAAGTTTTCTTGCACACCCTAAAGAATTCACTTTCACAAACAATGTCAATCTAATTAGACAAAAAGAAATTGGTAAATATTGGCGGAGAGAATTGGCAGCTCAGATGGTTTTTTTTTTTTAGTCTTTTTTATTTCTTAAAAACAAAAACAAACAAAAGAAACTTATGTCTTATATACAACTCAAGTGTGATATTGAATTTTCTCATTAACACTTTCATACAATTAATTAAAAGCTTTAAAAAAGTTAATTCATTGCTTTTATCCTTATTAATAGCGCTCAACATTTGACTGGGTACAATTTCCCTAAATTAAGAAAAATATTTACCCCCCCCCCACCAGCACATACTGATTTTATTTAAAGTATATAAATTAATGTTAATGACTAACATTATATATATATATATATATATATATATATATATATATTCATTCCCTTTTTAAGACAGTAAGTAAAAAATAGTTGTGTTTTTTTTTTCTTAACTTTCTATCTATACATATACAGTGGTGTTGATAGCTTTTTCTTAATTTATTGCGTCCTGGGACGCATATGTTTCTTAATAAATTGTAGAGTTTTTTGTTTTTTTTTAATCTATGAACAACTAAAGCCATCTATCCCCTACCTTGTACCCCATAGAGTGTAATTCATATCCAAAGAAAATATTGAGATGTATATGTTAGCTGGAAATGGTGGGAAAGAAAAAACAAACACCCCCCCCCAAAAAAAAAAACAAACAAACACTGGGACGTATGGATACGATTTTTCTGCGTCCTTTTAGATTTTTCTGCATCAGTGATGCAGGACGTGTACCTATCAGCACCTCTGCATATATAAAAAGGGCACCTCATGTGGTGTAATGGTTAGAACACTAGATTTGCAGACTATTGTTAGGGAGTTTCATTCTCATAGGGTGCTCCATACATCAGGCCTTGTGTCACATCTAAGCTAAGCTTTGTAAATAACTATAAAAAGGGAAGTTGGCATGTGTGTATGTATGTCTGGATGATACTACGAAAACAACAATTAAAAATTAAGTAAATATATATACACACATTAAATATCACCGGTTCTTTCTTTTTGTGCAAAACTTATGAAGATTTGATTTATATTCGAAGATATTTAAAAATCAAGATATACATAGAAATAGCATTGAAATTCTGCTTAAAATTGTCCAGCATTTGTAAGTCTCAAAAGTAAACAAATCAATATACCAGAGGTTTCCTCCCTCCCCCAACCCAGGCGATGCTGGGTAGCAGTTTCTAGTTGATAATAAATATGAATCTAAAAAAATTCTTTACAATTCACTTTTTTTCTTTTTCTTCATTTCATTATTTGTAAAATAACTCATTTTGTTTGTTCTTTGTAAAAAAAAAAAAGAAAAGAAAAAAAAGCAAGTTGCACTCAATTCTGCCAAAGAAAACCTTTAATCAGGGCAGCTAATCCATTTTTTCTTTCTTTGGATAATATTCACCGACATGAACCTGTTTAATGACTGATATAAAGAATTAGAACAAAGACTTTTGGGGATGGGTGAAATGTATGCGCGCAGGGGTGTGGGGGGTGTGTGGAGGGACTCCCCCTTCTTCCAAGAGAAACTATAAAATCCAATTTCTCTCTAAATATTGAAATAAATCAGAAAGACCAAAAATAAACCAAACTTGGATTTTACGTGATTTTCTCAAGATATGCAATAATGGCTGCAGGTGAAAGAAAAACAACGTGGGAGAAGGAAGAATAGAGACAATGTTTACCATCACTGGATTTGAAAAAAAAAGGGGGGGGGTTAAAAAAAGTGGAGACAAGCTTGGTATCCTCTCCACTCACCTTTTGATTTATATCAGGATGAGAATCCTTTTGCATTAAGAATTCCATCCTCCCCCATTAATAATAAAAGGTAAATAATTGTGATACACACAATTGAGATATTTGAATAAGAACATTTTAAAAAATTTGAAATTATATATATATATATATATATATATATATATATAATTATTAGAAGAAAGTTGATTTTAAAAAGTTATCCATCACTCTGTAGGAGGTACAGTCAAAATATTATCTAAGGCAGAGTTTGTGGCGTGACACACTGGTGTACCATGAAGGAGTGTTGAGGACGGTGGTTCATCCACTTATATTTTCATTCTATTACTTTAATATTTTTTGTTTTAATTATGTTATACATGTAGTACATTTTCACTATTCCTTTTCTTTTAAAATTTAAATGATAAAATAATTATATGTTTATATACTGATGGTATACCTCGATCAATTTATTGCCCAGCTCACTATGTCGTGAGATGAAAAATTGATTGTTTTGGTCTTACATAATTGATTTATATTTTAATCACGAACACAGCCATTCTCTTACAATTCGAATCCTAATTTTTAAATACCTTACCAAATATAAATAAAATATTATTATTATTTTTGGACACAAAGCAAGATCTGGTGATAGTGTGTGTGTGTCCGCCCCGGAAATTTGACCGTAAAATACATAAACAAACCTATGTATTTAATAGTTTTAAAACACCAGTCGCACTACAGCTGTCAGTAGATGAGGGGATAAGATATCAGGCAGGCAAACAACCAGTCTGAGTTCGACCCTAGCCAAGGATAGCTGTTGTGTCTAGCTACACTGAAGAGGCGTGAAACGCCGAAACACGTGTCTGTGGATCACACACACATTTTATATATATATATATATATATATATATATATATACTTTGTCACTAATTGTTTTATTTTCGTAGCCCCCCCCCGGACCTACATACCCACCAACTGTCTTATATACGTATAGAATAGATAGGTAAACTAAAAAGGCAAAGTAATTAACAGAAACAGTTTTTCCTTCTTATCTAAATTATATGATCTACAAACACAGCAAGGAACAAAGAGGCAGCAATAAAAATACTTTGGAGGGTTCGGCTCTACTTTGAGACACTCACTTTCGAGGAAAAAAAAAAAAAAAAAAAAAAAAAAAAAAAAGCAATCAAGTTGGGAGACAAAAGTGCAATTGGAAATGAGTAAATGAAAAGATAAGAGCACTATACTCCACACATTTCCAACCAATACTACTACTACTACTACTACTCTTGATTGGTATTGTTATTGTTGTAGCAATAAAAAGAGCTTTTAATAACAACAGATTGGAAGCAGGAAGAACTGGTCAATAATTATTGGTCACAGACAATGATTTTCTGTATGGATGGTCAGTTACACAGAACAGATTTTCCAATCAGAAAGATTTTTTATTAGGAGACGACAACAGAATTATAAATAAAAGAGAAGAGATACCTGTAAAGTACTCTCCAAAACCAGATTTTACAAGCATATAATTGCACTGTCCAAAGCAGACAGCATGAAATAACAAATTATCCTATCAAACACAAACATTGATTGATCAATTTTAACGGCATGTCAACTAGTCTGGGATCATTTTATGCTGAGAGGCTAAGGAACTGTGGACATTGTACATATATTTATATTTTCTGATTTGGTTTGTTGGATTTTACGGCATGTCAAGCCGTGTTGGGTTATTTTATGCCGAAGACATTTTGTTTTATTCATTCTTGATGAGTACTTAATTTTTTTAAAAACATTTTTTATATAAACTCACTTTTTTCTATTTAACCCATAGAACCTAACAGGTCAAAGTGGACCTGAGGGTAATGTTTAACAAGAGGTACTCCACATTCCTCAGATCTCGAAAATTGGAATTTCAGATAGAGTTTAACATCATATCCAGGACTTTAAGACCCTCAGACACCACCTTCTAGCACATATACGATAAAAAGGGTTGTTCTTGCCATAATAGGGTTGGGACAATCATATAGGTGCTAAGGCTTGACGTGACCAGCTGATTGATCAGAGGGTGTCTTTCCGATCGCTTGTCTAGCCTAAGTAAGGGCCAAAGTGGAGTGTTACATCCCTAACTGGTACTGCCACTCCAAGTTTCAGTGGACATGAAAGTAATGGTGATGAAGGGGTACTCCACACTTCCCAGGGCTCCAGACCAATTTTGATATGAGAAATTGCCTGTTGCAGGGTAGTGTCAAGGCATTTAATTAGGGGATTTTTTTTTCTTTTAAAAGTTGCTAATGCTTGTGGGAGTTTGCTTTCATCTTAGAAATGATTGCAAGTCTGGGTTGGAGGTGAACCTACTTGAACTGAAAGAAGTCTGTTCTGTAACGTGCAGCCTCCCTCCAGCTTAATGAATGTAAACGATGCAAGAAAATTAATTACTTAAAAAATAAAAAAAAATAAAAAAATTGTTGTTAAGCAATTAATTTAAATAGTCTAATTAGTGTCAGAGCAGTGAAACTCAAAGTCGGAAATAGCATCAAAATTGGATTCTGTAGCGATAACATATCGATCCCAGGAGACAAACCCTCTTAGAGATTTTATGTCTCCCTTTGAAGTTTTTTGGTAGACTGTGAATTCAGAGGCGTAAATTTTTGCTCTAGTCTACTGGATAGATATCCGTGGAATAGGACATGAAGTCCTATGTATATATATATATATTTCAAATTTCTGAACTTTTAATTAATACTTTTAATAAAAATGTAACCCTAAGGAAAACATAACTTAATACGTTAATTCATTTATAAGTTAAAAAATAAATAAATAAAATAAATGAACAACAGCATTTACTATACTATTCATTACAACATCAATTAATGCTGTCCTTTAATAGTTTTTTAAACTTATAAAAGGAATTAACGTATTAAGTTGTTTTTCTTAGAGTTTCATTTTTATTTTTTGCTAAGGTGGAGCGCCACACCTAGCGTCTGCTCCCCACTTTACTGCACAGATCAGATTATCCAATCTATGCTACTCATGCGCTGAGCTGGCTGGTATTGAACTCCCGGAACCTTGCGATTCCGAGGCAGGTGCTCTACCGACTGAGCTGTGCATAATACTAAAGCCAAAAAACATTGACTATATATGAGAGAGAGAGAGAGAGAGAGAGAGAGAGAGAGAGAGAGAGAGAGAGAGAGAGAGAGAGAGAGAGAGAGAGAGAGAGAGAGAGAGAGAGAGAGAGAGAGAGAGAGATGTCAATTACTTACATTAAAACTGCACTTGTTGACCCCCACTGCCTTGTTTACAGGGATACAAAAAAAAAAAGAAAAAGAAGAGGGGCGGGCAAGGCTCCTTTCAAGTCATAATTTTGGGACTCCATCATTTACTAAGCATTCTGTACCGGTTTGATCAATTGGTTGTTGGAAGGTGAATTAAAAGGTACAAAAAGAAAAACGGTAGGGGTGGGGTGCGGAGGGGTTGAGTATCAAGACAAAGGATATTTCAGAGAGTTTACCTACAATCCCCCATCCCCTCCAACTACAGGTATATTTATAAACAAATGAACTGAAGTGGAACAGAGCATAGTCATTCCCACCCAACCAAGTCATTCCCATCATTTAGTTAAGAGATCAAAATCTCAAAGAAACAAATGTATCTTAACCGGTAATCCTTAACTATTTCCTCGTAAATTCCTAGCATAAAATAAACTGAACCTTATTTTATGTCCGTGTTTTTGCAATAAATGTTTTATTTTTCTTGCACCCGTTATTTTACAATACTAAATATATTTTATTTATTTTAATATTCACTTCAATGTGTATATTCTAAAAGTATTTTATTTTGTAAGAATGGTTAGTTCTAAAGTGGTTAGTTTTAAACACGGACATAAAATGAGGGTTCAGTTTATTTTATAGTAGGATTTTACGAGGAAATAATTAAGGATTACCTCTTAACCTACAGAAAATTATTGTCCTTACTTCTAAAACATTATATATATATATATATATCAATACTTGTGTTCTTAATTGTACGACGGTTATCTTGCAACACCCCCTGGTTAAAAATCAGACCGTCCAAATCATCCAAGATGAAATGCAAAAATGTAAATCTGGTGTTGCTTATCCGACGAATACGTATTTCTTATGAGTGTTGTCAACTCAGCTAAGTAATGGACCATTCCGTTTTTATTATAAAGAAAGAAAAGAAAAATGACATGCTATACAAAACATAAAGAGAGTAGGGGAAATATATAGAGATGTCAGCGCGCGGAACATTTTTTAAATAATTTTAAACAAAAATTTAAACTAAAAATCTAATTTCATAAATAACAATATTTTACATTATATTGACTAGCAAAATAAAAAACACCCTCCAGGCGATGTAAAAATAGGTTTTTGAAACATTGCCTGAGGGGTGGGAGTTAAAAATTCAATGTCAGCGAGTTTGTACCCTAAGTAAGTAAAATCCTCAAAGTCATTAAAAGATTAAAAAATAAAACAATTTGAAATGTAAACTTTAAATATGTATAAAAATAAAACACACACACACACACATATATATATATATATATATATATATATATATATATACACACCAGTCATGTATTTATTAAAATTTGTTTTTAAAAAACAATGAGGACCGTCTAATGTTGCATGTTCAAATTTTCAATGTGTTTATTCTGTTATGACGATTTTGGGTAATGTGATGTAAGAAATGACGTAGTTTTTGTTACAGACAAAAACCGGAAGCGAATCTCCATTATTAATAGATGTATCAGGTGAAGCTATTAAGGATTTAAAAAACAAACAACAAAACAAAAACAAAAAAAAAACAAACAAAAAAAAACAAAAGAAAAACAGGTTTCAACATTTTGGAACTTTCTCATTTCAAATTCCAAATCAGGTGAAAACGGTTGGGGTAATAGGGTTCTTTACGACATATTTAGACATTTCTATTTTAGAATATGTAATTTTTATTTTTATTTTCTTTCTATAAGTATCATTTAATAGAATTTACTATAAATCTAGATCTAACCAATATATTAATCACATTTTTGTCAATAAGTCTGGTCGCATTTTATAGCTGCTTGAACTAGTATTAATGATATTTAAGCTCTGAAACCACGCTTGAACTCAAGGTTATCGTTTGATGACGAGTTTATTCTAAGGTAAATAAGAAACACCCGAACAAGGCCGAGGTTACATCGGCATGAACGTTGAATTTATCTATATCACAATAAAGAGGAGAACAGTCCGAATATAAAACATTTTTTTGTTTCAACAGTATAAAAATAAATAAATAAAAAGACAACGATGCTATTAAAAAAAACTCCGAACAAATTATAATAAATTATTTTTGATTTTATGAAATGCCAGGAAATTAAGACAAAAACTGAATTAAGGGGGAGGGTGAAATAAAGGAAGTTTGGGGGAAGAAAAAATAAGATGTCATGGATGCTGACACTAAATTTGGGAGGTGAGAGGGGAGGGAACATTTAATCTGATTTGATTAAAAATTCTTAAAGCTTTTGTCATGTTAACTAATCATTGTAATGATAAGAGAATCTATAATGACAAAACTATTAAATGAGCTTAATTGTAAGACCGTTATCTTGCAACACCCCCTGGTTAAAAATGAGACCGTCCAATATGAAATGCAAAAATGTAAATCCTTATCTGGTGTTGCTTATCCGACGAATACGTATTTCTTATGAGTGTTGTCACCTCAGCTAAGTAAGTAATGGACCATTCCGTTTTTATTATAAAGAAAAGAAAAATGACATGCTACACAAAACATAAAGAAAGAGAGTAGGGGAAATATAGAGAGATGTGAGCGCGCGGAAGCGATAAAGCTAAATTGTATAAAAAATAAATAAAAAAAAAAAACATCTTAAAAAATACTACTCCGAATCAGAGTGAACCTGGGAGTAATGATAATGAAGGGGTACTCCCATTCCCCAAAGCTCCAGAATTGGAACTTCACCATCAGATAGAGTTTAACATCATACCCAGGACATTAAGACACTCAGCCACCACCTTCTAGCATGTATATGATAAAAAGGGTCGGGGTTTGCCATAAGGGCAATAGGGTTTGGACAACCATATAAGCGCTATGGCTTGATGTGACCAGTCAATTGATCGGAGGGGGACATCAACTTGAAGGGTCTAAGATTCAACTTCATTTATTAGAGACCCTGAAGACCTTCAGGCAATCTAAAATTGTCTTCATTTATCAAGATAGATTGGAACAAGGCCAAGAGTTATGCAGTCATCCAATGAGAATTAAGCTCACAAATAACAATCTGCTAGCCTAGCCTGTTAACCATTACACCACAGACATGTACCCTTAGGCTACTTCAAGGTGCCATGATCTTGATAGTGAATTCCGGAAGTTTAAACAAAAAAAAAAAAAAAAAAAAAAAAAAAAAAAAAAAAAACAGCTCAGCGATAAACTTGCAAATCATTCTCAAAATTAAAACGGAAAAGTTTGATGACGATTTGCAACACATCAAACTAAAGTCAGGTTCGTAATTGTTTTATTTCATTTATTCAACTAATCTTGAAATATTTTCTAAACTGCACATAAATATTTTAATTTAGAAAATATTTCAAGATTCGTTAAATAAATGAAATAAAACAATTACGAACCTGACTTACCAATATAAAAAAAAACTGAGCCCAGCTTAGTTAAATAAATACAGTGTTTCCAGCAAAATAAGACCTAGAATGATTTTAATATAAGCCCTGCCCTTAAAAAAAGCCCTAGTTGAGAGTGGTAGACAGACTAAAGAAATAAACAGAATCACATCATGCGACGCAAACACTATCTTTGAATGAATTGTTAATGGTAAATAAATGTAGATCGTTTTTCGTAATTTCTGTTTTAGAAATTGTCATTTTCTTAGTAATGTTTTTCGATATATGAAGAATCAGACATCCCCCGAAAATAAACTCTAGCGTTATATTTCGAAGTGAAAATACCCGAAACCTTTGAGATGCTAAGATTAGGGTTAGGGTACTTCGGGAGTTTCCGTAATCTAATGCTATTTATACGTAAAACGCGATTCTAATGATATTATCTCTTGCGCGCTATTCTGCATTCGTACCAATTAATATAAGCCCAGTCTTATTTCTAGGGAAACAGTAATAAAATCAAGTAATAAAAATGAAAGATGAAAACGAGTACGAAAAAAGTCAACCTAAGAATATTAAGGATGTAGTTGCTTGTGTCTTATGGGTAGGGGTGGAAGGGAGACGGGGCCAGATCAAAGGAGTGCAATAAATAATAGAATGAACTCAATAACCTTTGTCACCTATTTTTTCCCCTGAAAGCTCCAAAGATCAAAATCAAGTTGAGAACAGTGTATCAATGGTGGATCAAATCATTCAGCTGAATGACTACACAAGTTAAAAGCTACTAATCAACAGATTGGTAGATCACCCCCTTACGCCCACCCCAACTCACATACCCCCATTGTCATTTTAATCCAAATATATTCAGACAATTCAAGGTGCATGGCTAAATAGGGGTTCTACTTGATATTATCAGTTTGTTGGACAATTTCAGATTGATCAATGTTTTTTTTTTTATTTATTTATTTTGTACAATTGCAGACTAGCATGCAAGAGATAATGTTAGGTATACTAAATTTACGGAGTTTTCATAAGTGCGTAAATTGTTAAAAAATATTTTAAAACGTCAAAATAAAAAAATAAAAAATAAATTAAAAAATATCTTTTTACTGTTTTCTTTTACATTTAATATAAAGAACAATTCCAATTTCATGTGTTAAAATGAAAACAGATTTCTGTTACATATAACGTACATTTTTTAATTTTAAATATATTTACTAAAAAAAATTGTAATCTTTGTTGACATAACTGCATAACAAGCATTTTGGCGGAAAAATTCGAACGACGTAATTTTCTACGGAGAGTTATAATTATGATTATAATAATCCGAAGCAAAAACAAATTGCTATTATAATCAATGCCTTATCATTTAACTCTTAATATTATTGGGGAAAATGCGAATATTAAAATTAGAATGTTAAGAATTATTTACAATAAAATTATATCAGAAATATTAAAGAATATTTATTAATAAATATAGACTTTTTCTTTAATACATTTCTAATTAACTTAATCAGAAATATATCTAAGAAAAGAAAAAAAAGTTGCCTCCAAATAAAATTGAAAACAATAAACGGTGTCTGAATTAGAACAGCGTTCATGAATTAGAAGTAGCGACTGAATAGAATAGTATGTCCTGTAAACGTCCAATTAAAAAAAAAATGTAATTCAAATTATTTTCAGCTACATATTCTTAATACAATATTTCTTTAATTAAATAAATACGCTTGTGCCTTCCAATGAATGGTAGAATTTATTTCACATTTTATAAATTACCCCCCAAAAAAAATAGATAACTGGAACTTTTAATATAACATTCCTTAAAAGAAAAAAAAAATTCCTATTTCAGAGACTCAAATTTCAATATGTAAGACGTCCTACTACCAAAAAAAGTCAGAGTATCGATTTTTTTTTATATACATATGTTCTATCATTGAATTATCTTTCCAAAAATATAAAATTCATTTTCTTTAAAAATTTAAAAAAAATTATGAAGAAATTTGTATAGGGGATCAATGCATGAAAGAAAAACTAACGAAATAAATGCCCATTTCAATTTAAAGTAAACATTTATTTACAATAAAAATTTTTTATTACTTCATATATCGAAAGCTTTAAGTTTATTTTAGTTGATTTTTAGAAGAATTTCCTGTGGTCCCCATTATCAGCAGTTTCCGTAAATTGAGGCAACCTAAATAATGTCATTAGAATCGCATTTTACGTATAAACAGCATTAGATGTCGGAAACTCCCAAAGTACCCTAACACTAGAGTCTTAAAGCGTCCGTGAAATGTAATGCTTTTTTTTTTTAAATATGAAATCTAATTATCTCTTATACGTTATTCTGCATTAGAAACTTTTTTTTTATGATATAATTTCACAGTAATTTTAGACATTCTTATTTTCCATGAACTAGTATTAATTCATTAATTCTGTGATTTAAATGTATTTATTTATTATGTCTATATTTGTCTATAGGGCCAGATGGATGGAGAGACTAACAGAGGCAGAGTTAGAGCCGGTCGGAAAAACACAGCCATAAAGACAGAGAGAGTTAGAGACAGATCGTTAGAGACAGCATTACCCAAAGATGCAGCCACCTAACTGATGTTTATTTACATTTTCAGTCTCATCTTCTGAAAAACCATTAAATAAAAAAATAAAAATAAAAACACCCACCCACCCCTAAAAAAAAAAACAAAACAATGATTTTAAGGGTGGAAAAAAAAAAGTTTGATTAAATTTTTGCCGGTTAAAAAAAAAACTAGGTGGAGTCGACTTCAAAACCCTGAATAACTAATTTCGTCTGATTAATTGGTTTCCTCTATTTTTCTTTTACGGGGAGGAAATTTTAAGAGAAAAGAGGGGAGCCATTTATCTCGCCAGACAGGAGGAGGGTGGGGGTTAATGGTAACGAGACTCATCAATGAAGGGAACCGGGTTCCCGGGGGGGGGGGGGTGAAACGACTGAGTAAAGAATTACCTCTACTTTTTTTCCTTTCCCCCTTTTATGTAAAGGAAGAGACCTTACCAACTTCCACCTAACCATTCAAAAAAATAAATATAAAAAATAGGGGGCGGAAAATAAAATTGTTGCGTAATTATATGACCACAGCCACCGCAAAAATTTAAACTCTTAGTTTTACTTCATGACAACGACTTTTTTTTTTTTTTTAGTTACAACTCCCCCCTCCCAACTTCGTTAACCTGGTCGCAACAACCATTTATTTTGCTACTGTTGTGTGCCAGTTATTCCTTACCCGCCCTCTCTTGAACACTATTAAAATGTCCCCCCTAACAACTCACTTCTCTTTTTACGTATATCTCAAAACTTTTTTTTCTTTCATTTACGCTAATCATGGGGCGTATTACCTATAAAGGTGGTGGTGGTAGTAGTAGTAGCTATCCACAGACACCCAACACACTATCCACACCCTCATTAAATGCTAAATAATAAAATAAAAAAATCCAACCGTAAACCAACCTACCCGACCAATACCTGCAAATAAAAGCTTCCCCCCACCCGACTTTGTGACTACGAAAACCCTAATATCTCAACCGCATTTTTAGAAAGAGGGGAAGACAGCAGTTTCCTCCTCCTCCTAGAAAAAAAAGAAAAGAAAAAAAAAGCCACACTGACATACCAGCACCAATTATAGACACAGGCGGACAGGCCGAAAAAAATAAAATAAATAAAAGATAAATAAAAATAAAATAAAAATAAAAAAGCGGACGGAGGGACAGAACTGAAGGACCGACCGTAAGGACCGCCCAGCGGGTCGCAGGGGAACACAAGCAGAAAGAAAGAAAGAAAAAAAACGCACTCAATGATCGGTTGTCCTAACCCGGGGTAGGAGGAGAAGGAGGAGGGGGATCAACAGCCAGCGAGGGGGTGGTGAGATGAGAGGGGTTTGAGGGTGGGGTGGAGAGAAAATGCCGACAATGTCCAAGCGAATAATTTGTGTTATTAGTCTATTAGTTTTACTTCAAGCCAAGTAACAATCAAATTAAATAAAAGGTAAAGAGAAGTAAAGAGACAATAATTTCAGTGTATGTATGACGACACGGCCGTTCATTCATAAAAACACAGCGT
>CM042149.1:47338254-47390754 GCA_023376005.1 Doryteuthis pealeii | reverse complement strand
AATAAATAAATAAATAATATATATATATACATATATATATATATATATATTATATATGTATGTATGTGTGTGTATGTGTGGAAAAAGTGACTTATCGGTGAAAATGGTCACAATGGTTAGTTGATTCAAGTTTCACAATAAGACAGTGATAACAAATATAAAGTGCTCAATACGTTAGTAGAGCAAATTTATTATCAAGGCTAGTCAATTGATTGATTTTGTTGGCATATTAACCCACCTGCCTCAAGGTTAAGAATTGTGTTCATTGTACGTTTATAGTAGGGAGTAGCAAAAAAAAAAAAAAAAAAAAAAAAAAATCGGATACGAGTTTTAAAAGCGAATTAAGAATAATTAAATCTATTATTTAAGGTTAAACTTTGTCTAAATCGATAAGTAGTAGCATAATAACCAACATTAAAAAAAGAAAAATATAATTACATATGCAGTTTATTTTAAAAAGATTTAAAACTATTTGTTTTGGTCAATTTCGACGATATCCGCCATTCAGCCTCTTTTTCGGTGGTTTTAAGTGCTTGTATACAATTTTACTGTAACATTCGCGATTGCAAAAAAAAAAAAAAAATTACCAAAAATCAGGTAATTATCCGATTTTAATGAAATGTTCAGTATTGATTTAACAATTAATGAATTTTATAATGCATCAGTTATTTTATTTCAAAACTTTAATTTAGTATTTTTGCTATGAAAAATTAATATATAAAATTCATTTAAAATATGAAAATCCTGATGTTAAGTTTAAAATTTTACGCCCCCAGCATAAGGGGGGGGGGGATCAAAATTAAGTGACCTGAAAAAAATGAGAAAGTTTTGAAATAAAATAAATAGTGCATTATAAAGATCATTCATTGATACATAAACACTGAAAATTTCATTAAAATCCGATAATTTCCTGATTTTTGGTAAATTATTTTCTGTAGGGGGGCTAAAGTCATTTTGACAAAAACGAATTTTAGGCTCCGTTTGCCAGTCCCTAGTTTAAGTTACATTTTTATTTGACCCATACATGGAACCCTAACAGATTACCACAACGGATTAAAGTGGGCCTGGGAGTAATGGCAATGAAGAGGTACTCTACAGTCCCTAGAACTTTAGCCTCACCATCAGATGCAGTTTAATGTCATTCACCTTTTTTTTTGGGGGGGGGGGTCTTATCCCTTCGCAAGGGATGTAGTCAGCATATTGTAAGACAAGGAGAGATAGAAACAGATGTAGACTGAGCAAACACCGAAAAGTTACTAGCCAAAAATTGGCCTTCATCACAATTTTCTGAAGGTTTACCAAGTGATATATGATCACCATTTTTAAGCTGAATTCAAAAATACCATTCATTGTGTCTAGTCAGGTCGGGTTTTTAAGATGCGCTTTAATAAGTTGTACACAATAACTTATTCAAAGCCTGTGGACTACTAGTCACGGCTATAATACTCTTCTATACATTTCAAATAAGAGCTTGTATCTTAAAAAAATTGATCTGATTAGAAAAAATGAGCATGATTTTTGGATTCAGCGTAAAAAAACTTCTATAAAATCAGCTATTATATATTTGACCTTGAAAAGATCGCAGATTAGTATTATGAATGTATACATTCATCACATGATCTGAACTGCTCAAAATTCCTTCTCTCCTACACGGTGCGCAACAGAACATCGTTTCTATAGAATTCAGATTCCCCCCCCCCCCAAATGGTGAATTTAGGAGATATTCGGATTTTGAAAGCAAATAAATAAATAAATTTGGAAACAACTCTTACACACACAAAAAAAAATGAATAAAAAAGGAAAAAAAAAAAAAAAAAAAAAAAAACCCAAACAAATAAATTTGGAAGCAACATTTACACACAAAAAGAAAGAAAAAGAAACTAAAGGAAAAGCAAAAAAAAGGAAAAAAGACACCCCCCCCAAAAAAAAAAGAATGTCTGATAAATAAATCTGTGTCTTTCATTTTCCATTCTCTTGGCCGCTTACTATTACTGAAGTATTTCGGAGTGATCCCCCTCATTCAATGAATACAGGGGCAGGCGGGGAGTAACAGAGCCAATTAATGAAGGGAAACCGGCTACACAAAGGTCGAGGCATTCCGATGCCAAGCCATGTCGGAAAAGGTGACGAGCAGAAAGAAGAAGGAATCTTTTTTTTTTTTTTTTGGTGGAATTCACCACATGGTTACCTCATAAAATCGCATGTTAAGAGAGACAGAATTTCTTTAAGTAGAAAACACCAACAAAAAGGAAGAAAAAGTTTCGACAGATAAGACGGAAGGAATAAAGTGCAGGTTTTATCAACTTGCAGAAGAGCTAGATTAAAATAACAGAATGGAGTTGGGAAGGTAGATAAAACATGACCCGTTGGGTCACCCATGGAGCTCTGGGTAGAAAATTGGGATTAGGGAAAAGTGAGTTTGCAAAGCAAATTAAATTTAAATAAATTAATAAATATGGCCGAACAAAAATAAATAAAATCATTTCGTAAGATTTCTAAGGGAACATTTTATCTAATTTAAACGGACCTGACTCTAGCAATTTTATTGAAGCTACGGGCTGACTGACTGCTGAAACTTAACATACAAATATGTTTCAATTTCAAAATGAATGACATCACTTTGAACTTAAAATACCTTTTTAAATGCCTATGTTGAATTACATACAAGAAATAGAATACATATTTAGATATTGGTTAGGAGGTAGATTTAGAAGGCCATCACAATGCAGTTTGGAATAAATAAAAAATAATAATACGGTAACAATGGTGGTGTGTGTTGACCTGTATTTTTTTTATTATATAATATAAATTATAATAAATAATAAATTATAATAAATAATAAAAAAAATACAGGTCAACACACACCACCATTGTTACCGTATTATTATTTTTTATTTATTCCAAACTGCATTGTGATGGCCTTCTAAATCTACCTCCTAACCAATACATACACAATGCTTCAAGCAAATTATGAAACTCTCTTATATTTAGATATGTTTTTAAACAAAGCCGACCCGGCGTGTGTTGAGTTTTATTTACGTTTCTCGTAATTTTAAGTTGTCCTCCCCCCCAGATTGAAAGTTTCACAAAACCCTGGCGGCACAGCATCATTATTTCACACATATATGAAAATAATTCTGAGACTGTCTGCTATTAGTGATACAGTGCTCTCTTTTTTTTCTTTTTAAAAAAATTATTATACTTTTCGAAGAAATCTCCGTCAACTCTGGTCTGTTGAAAAAATAAGTTTCGGCTTGTAGTTAAAAGTGTCTAAGTGTAAAATTAGAATATTGATAAAGATTAGCCACTTTGATTAACATGTAAAATTTAGCCTCAGAAAAAAATGTATATAATATTTTCGGCAGTTAGAAGCAAAATACCGTTTTAACTGGTAAAAAAAAAACAATTCAATGGGTAAAAACATACAAATCGTAAATTAAAAATCTTATTCTATTTCCAACCATATGAATATTTTTAAAATTGGACCAGAAATACGCGAGAAATTGCGATTTAAACCGATAAGGTCCGAACTGCGACGCCTCTTGGGAGATTGTGTTTACGTTCGAAAAGCAAGTAAATTTGGGACGCTAGGGTTAGTGTTAGTGGACTTCGGGAGTTTCCGTAATCTAATGCTAGTCATACGTAAATGACGATCATATTAATGATATTCTCTTGCGCACTATTCTGCATTTATACCTAAATTGGATAATGAAGTCAACCTAGTTTATTTTGTTTTTAAATTCATTTCATTTTATTTTTGCCATTAAAGGCTTTTACGAGCCGACTATTTTAATAACGGCTGTGTCAGGTCTCTACGAACGCTAGCAAAAGTAATTTTACAAATGGCGGCGTTTTTCTATCATTTATAAAACTGAATCCAGTAAAGTGCCTTACGTTGGCCTTTTTGCCGTCAAGTCTCGGCGACGGCAGCAGCAGCAGCAACATCAGGATGCCAGAATTGATTAAGCCTTCTACAATTGACCGTCATTAAAACGAGGTTTCCCCGGTCTTTCAGGAAACCCAAATTCTTGGATAATCAAAGTAAAATATCGCCAGCCAATTAAGGGAGGTTATTCCTGAAGTGAATTCCGGATAAAAGGGGAACGGTAGAGGAGGAACGCTTAACCAATGCCAAGAGGGGTGGGACAGCAAAGTGTAGGGGTGGAGTGTGTGGAAAGTTTAAGGGGGGGGCGAAGAATATTGGAGCAACTAATGAGTTAGTATTTTGCTTGAGACTTTGAAGCCAACAGGAAGAGAAAGAGAAATCGACACGAGGGAGAGAGGGGTCAGGGATTGGGCTGGTGAGGTTGGGTTTCCCAAGTTGTGGTTACAATTAGAGATGAGTAATTTCGGCTAATAACATAAATGCTAATATGCTGTCCCAACACCGGGTTTCGGGATTTCACAACAGAGGGCGCCATTTGGAGACGTTTTTAATTTGCCAGATAATTTCTTCCTACCCCTCCCCCCTACTGTCACAGACGCAAAAACACTTGAAGAGGAATTCTAAGGTTCTCCCGTAAATGCCACTGCCTCAGGGGGGGGGGGTTACGTTGTAACCGAGACGACTTTTGTCTTACCAAGTCAAAACACAACTAAAAAGGTCGATTGATTGATTTTAATTCGTCTAGGGTTATTTTATACATTGTATTGGCATTTCAGTCTCGGAAGACTATAATAAAGTTTTTGTGGCCCTGAAGTTACAGCGCCTCCTGTGACTGAAGTCCGATGTTTAAAAAACATTCTCGACCACAGATGTCGCTTTTGAAGGCTGTCCCTGAAGATGTTGATGTTCCGATGCTTTATTCTAGACCTCTTAGCTTTATGGTGTTGCGTCAGTTTGACGGGTCCATCTCAGACCCTTTCAGCATCCGTTGTAGTGTCAAGCAGGGATGCGTGTTGGCACCCACTCTGTTTGGGATCTTCATTACCCTCCTTCTGTGCCAAGCTTTTGGTAAAGCAACAGAAGTAGTCTACCTTCACACAAGGACAGGTGGTAATCTGTTCAATCTCAGTCGTCTATTTTATACCTAGAGGTTAGGGAATCACATTCATTATTCCTCCGTATTTGAATAACTATAGACAGTGCTTAGAATACAGTGTCTGTATCCTCCCGAAGAAGGGTAAAACCCCTCCCCCAAGGGGGGGGGGTCCTGGGTATGACACTAAACTGCATTTGATAGTGAGGCTCCAGTTCTAGAGCTCTGGGTAGTATGGAGTCATTCCTTTGAGTTTTCCAAGTTACGAACTTTAAAAAAGTAAAGTCGTCGGGGCGGCCTAATGTCGGTATCAGCCAGACAGCGAGAGAGTCTATCCCCTTTTCACTTGCGCTAGACCAAGGAGATTATTTTAGCATCTGAAGTGGAGCGCCACACCTACCATCAGCTCCTCACTTTACCGCACAGATCCCTGTGCTACTCATACGCTGAGTTGCCGAGGGCCAGTATCGAACAAAGAACCTTGTGATTCCTAGCCGAACACTCTACCGACTGAGCTAACTCAGTCGATTTTTGCTGAAATTTGATATACAAACAAGATACGGATATGCTTCAGTTAATAAGTTCCCTAAAAACGTTTTAATTTCCAAATTTATTATGCCAAAGAAAAATATAAAATAAATAAACGTTAAAACGGTTATTTCCTAGTTGAGTAACATAATATTACAGGGTGACCCAGAAAAAACAGAACCCACAAATTTTGTAATAAAACTTAATTTTAACTTTTTTTTAAAAAGTTGAAGTCCAACAAGGGTTAGGGTTAGTTTAATGGGAAAATAAATAATTTGGGTTCTATTTTTTCTGGGTCACTCCTGTTACTCAACTAGGAAATAACCGTTAAAACGTATCACAGCATACACCATAAATTTTTATATAATACAAGGCTATTTTTTTTTATGTTGGGGGGGGGGGGCTAGAATGGATTAATGTTATTTATTTCAATCTGGAAAATTGATTTGTTAAACGAGGAAATTGAATTACAGCATGTGTTTTAGACAAAATTACCATGAGACAATTTCTTGGCTGTGGGGACTAATTATATATATATATATATATATATATATATATATATATATATATATATATATATATATATATATTCAAAAGTAAAGAGATCTGAACATCATCCATAGAGCATATATCTAAGTTAGGGTAGGGTAAACTTGGTTTGGAAATCACAGGTGAGAAACTGACAGTTACCAGGGCCAGTTCACTTTATGCCTACGCTACCTATATATAAGTTAAAAGAAAGGAAATGAATCCGATGGTATGAGTATAGATAAAAGGATATGAAAACACCACAAAATGCTGTTAAAGTGAAAACATTTTATAACATTCATAGCTGATATAGAACAATATTTTGATTTTATAAAAATCATCTTCAGAGCTTACTCTGTGTTGTCAAGAGCTCACATTCGAAACTATTGTATAACTTTTTTTTTCTTTTTTGCAACATCAAGGTTTTTGTTTTGAACTCATATGACTTGTCTCCGCTCTTGACAACACAGAGTATAAAAAAGCATATCCCTATATATATATATATATATATATATATATATATATATAGATAAAAGTGTCCAATAGACTGGTAAGTTGGGAGTGGTTCTATTTGGGATCATCTATATCCTCTGTATATCCACAATGTGTACCCATGCAGATACACACTTAATATTTATTTAAGGATTATTTCAAATCCCAAAGAGAACTCAATGTAAGTTAATTAATAAATCAATTATATACAGAGCAATAATCACAATTTCAGTAAGAAAAACTCGGTCATTTGGTTATTACAAATTTATTTCGGCCGGTAACTCCATAAAATGTTTTCACTTGCTGACAAAAATATAGTGAGTGAGTAATGTATACTCGGAAAATAGGGTCGTTGGCGTTACAAGGTTTGTGGCGGGAAATATTGGCTCTTGTTCGCACCAAGAATCACCGATGGTTGGTTGTTTTGTTTTACGGCATATCAACATCAGTGGGTCATTTGACGCCGACAAAGTTTTGAAATAAATTAATTCTTAATGGATAATCAGTTTTGTTTATAAACTCATGCTTTTCTATTTAACCCATAGATGGAACCCTAACAGGTACTACCACTCCGTGTCAGAGTGGACCAGAGAGCAATGGTGATGAAGCGTTGCTCCACATTCCCCAAACCTTGGTGGTTAAATTACCAATCTTTACTTTTAAGCGCTAATCTTACAAGGGTCAGCTAAAAAGTTCATAGACTGACCAAGATACTACTATGGAATGTACAATATGGTAATAAGGGTTAAAACCTACTTAACAGACATAAATTCCACCATCATATGTCAACCCACCGAAAGAAGAAAAAAATACCAAAAATCAGAGAATAAACCGAATTTAATTACATTTTCAGTGTTCATATATTAATGAATAAAATAAATTCGGTTAATTCCCTGATTTTTGGAATTTTTTTTTCTTTCGGTGGGGTGACATACGATGGTGGAATTTAGGTCCATTAAGTTCAATTTAAACGTAATGAAACTCTGGACAGAGTATCAAACCCGGACTGGTCAATTGCAAAAGCCAATATGCAAATGAGATTATCATTTAAAAGGAAGTTTTGTCCATTGTATGACATTAGACAACAGGTCATCAAAAAAAAAAAAAAAAAAAAAAAAAAAAAAAAAAAAAGGACAATAACAACAACGACTGTTGTTGCCAGTGGTCATACTGCAAAAGTGGACAGCGTCATTTATTCTAAAATATTGTGGGTGGGGGTGGGGTGGGGGTGGGTTTGCGGCTATTGAAAGATGAAGGAACTGACCCTGGACGATGGGGGAGGGGGTCAATGATACAAGAATGCGGCAGTTAACCATGCAGGATTTTGTCAGGGGAATCATTCCAGCAAAGGTCAATCTCATAAAGAGGTTGGACAACAATTAGATTAAAAAGAAGAGAAAATAAAACCTCAATTGCATTACGATTGTTGGCAGCGTTGTCATAATAATAATATTATAATGGAGATTCTGTGTCTGACTGTAACCGAAACTACATCACTGCTTACATCAGAATACCCTCAGCGTAAGTTTCTCAATGAGTATTTAATTTATAGCCAAAATCATTTATACATAGAATAAATCTTTTTAACCATATCTTGAGATTTCTCTGAAAACAGCCTATGTTATCAGTGTATTATAAAATACTGCTATGTCTCTTATATATCACTAAGAAATAAAGGTTTACATAATGTATGGTGTGGTTAATTGGCATAATGGTTTTAACAAAACTGGTTTAATAAATAATTACTTGGTGTTATTGTTCTAGTATTGTTTTATTCTACAACATTAAAATCAATCCTATAAATGATTTTATATATAAATCAAAATACGATTAAAATAACTAATCTTTATATGTGTTCTTATTTAATTTCATTAGCCTTTCTAATTTAATATTTCATTACATTAAAACTTGAATACCTACGCCTGGCAAAGCACGCATATTATTGCTAATAATAATAATAATAATAATCATAAATCTAACATTGCCAACTTGAATGTATCAAATACAAAATATGAGCGAGGCCTGTGAGAATCCCATTGTTGAACATCACTAACTTTGGCAGAAAAAAAAAAACTAGACGGTAGTTTTTTTCTGTCAAAATTACACGAGGATCCCACATTCTATTTTGAACAAATCCTGTATGGCCACTGACCTACCATCTCACATACCATCCAAGTAAGACATGGAGAAGTAAGGACAAGTGTGCATATATATATATTACACACACAAACACATATACACACATATATACACACATCATAGCCAGACATTATAAATAGAAGTACACACACACACATCATATTCACACTAAGGCAAATGAAGATGTCAAACTCACAAACACACACACTTAATAAAAATTGAGGAAATTGCCATTTAAAATCATTTTTGCTAAGACAGCAATTTTAAAAAATTTCCCCAGATCATCATTAATTAACAGACAATTGGGCCAAAAATCATTTAATAAAACAAATGTTATATTGAGGGGAGGGGGGGGGAGAAATTAATAAGGGGAAACCAACACAAAAGTGACAGATAAAAAAAAATAAATAAATAAATAAAATTAGGTTGTGCCAAGGAGACCTCTCAATAATGATTCAAAAATCTCTAGCTACAAAAATCTGAAACCTGGTTAGTGAGGTTGCTGCTCAACTTGACAAAGCAATTTGGAAGAAATAAAATTATTTTATGTAATTTGTTAGATTGAATTACATTAACATCTTAGTACAAAATAAACTTATGCATAGATCAAGTATTGAAAATAATTCTTTTTTTTTTGGGGGGGGGGAGGGCAAAATTTTGGGATCAACCTACACATGGGTAATCATGTAATTGGATACAAATTCAAATATAATAGCAACGACTAGGAGAGGTGGGGAGGATGGGGAGCCTTAGTTTAAAAAATGATTACCAGAAATTAAATGCTTTAAGAATAGTTTCATGAGAAATTCTTTTATTGAAGAAGTAAAGCATGATATAAATTTTATTTTCTCATTCCTTTGCAATTTGATTCTATTGCAAATCATATTCCATTGCAGTGGTATTAGTAAATTATTCAACAATAGATTAAAACAAAAACTGTAATACTAATAGTGGAAAAGAGTTAAGGATCTAAAGACCCTTAACTCTTTTCCACTATTATATATAAGCAAGAAACTGTTGACTCCATGTCCATGTTACCATATATATCAAAATGGACATGTTAATGTTTTTTTTGTTTTATGTTAAACTACCTTCAATGCTCACTGCATACAGAAAAAAAAATTTAAAAAGTTGAACATCTTTTGAAATGGAATGCTATTAACAATAAGGAATGCTAAGAATTGTTTCCTTTTTCATTTGAAAATATTTTTCAGATCAAGCATTTAACACCTTAAAAAAAGACAAATGTTGGCATATCATTTACAAAAAAAAAAAAAAAATACATTGTTTGAATGTTTTTCATATTTACATACATATTACATGAAAATAAAAAATTAAAAAATAGAAAAAAAAAAAAATCACTCACAAAGCCTTATATAAAAACTACAGACAAATGATAAAGATGACAATAATGATGATTATTAACAATAAACTTACCAAGGCGGTTCCCCTTTAGACAGAGAAATTCCAAACTTTTGTGGTTTCGGATGGCAGAAATAAAATTCTCACTAGAAACTGGAAAAAAAAAAAAAGAAAGGTTTTTTTTAAAAAATCACCCAAGAAAAAAAAAAAAAAAAAAAAAAAAAGGCCTCAGTGCCATTTATCTATACATAAAGGGTATGTATATGCAGATAAAACAACAAAATAAAATAATAACAAAATTATATCTTATTATAATGGAGATTGTGGGTTTGTCTGTCTGTAACCGAAACTATATTACTATACAAGTCACAATTCCTTTAGTTATTTACATCATATTCTCCATGATTTTATTATTTATTTAAACCTCAATTATTAATAAAATTGTTTTACATTACTTACACTGTTGACCATATCTACATACTAAAAACATGCAATTGTATTTATATATACAACAAAATAGCGGTTTACAGTGTGAACGGGAAGGCTAATTTGCATATTAATATTAAAAAATCGAATTTAATAAATATGTGCTTAGTATTATTGATTTCTAATTGTTTGGTTTTATTTTAATGAATATAAGCAAAAATCTATTCAATAAATCTTAAACGAAATTCATTAACAAGAAAAAATAACTGTCATTTTATTCTTTACTTCCTCTTTTCACTAAATACTTAAATTAGAAAAAATAACAATGAAAGACGAGTGTGATGGAAGAGTAAGTTTCAGTTGTTCTATTTTTTGATTATACTCCCTCTGTTTTAAATCTTTATCTGCATTCTTATTTAGTTTCATTAGCCTTTCTAATTATATACAATATTTTATTACATTAAAACTTAAATACTTGCACCCGGAGTGTGCATATATTTGCTAGTATATATAATATATATATATATATTTATATTAAATATCACCACTTCTTTTTTTTTTTTGAGCAAAAATTATGATTTAAATTTTGAAGATATTTAAAAATTAAAATATAGATAGAAATAGCATTGAAATTCTAATAAAAAAATGTCCAACATTGTAATAGCTCTTAAGTAAACATATCAAAACGTAATAATTCAATTATCATATAGTGGTATATCCATAAGTTCTGCTAGTTATATAATTTAAAAAAAATTTTAAAACAAAATAAACTATATATATTTTATATTTGAAATAAATAAAATAAATGGAAATATTAAAAATACTAGAAGAAAAATAAAAAAGAAAAGTGCTCTCCGAACACAAGTATCCAAGTTTTAATATGAATAAATATGGAATTAGAAAGACTAGTGAAATTAAATACGAACACAAAAAAGCTTACTCTTATTTTTGGTTTATTCGAATTGATTTCAATATAAAATTATATATACTATTGCTTTTAATACGTTTGAAACTAACAAAATTAGAAGTCAACACAAAGTAATTACTTATTAAACACAGTTTGTTAAAATCGTATGCAAATTATTCACACCATATACTATGTACATTATTTATTTCTTAATGATATAACACACACTGCATGATTTTAATCACATTAATAATATGGGCGGTTTTGAGGCAAATCTATCTCAGACCTTAATAGAGACATTGTTAATTAATAAGATACTAATTAAGATTCAATAATGATTGTATAATAATAACCATTGAGAATATAACGTAAGTATCTAATAGAATTGTGACGTAGTTTCGGTTACAGACATACACATAATCTATATATATATATATATATATATAAGTACTTTATATTAATATATTTTAATATATTATTATTCAAATGTTATTTGAAAGAATTCATTATTTTTATCTTATTTTTTAAAAGATTTTCTTACACAACTATTTACTCCTAAAGTGTTTCTATTCATTTTTTTTTTTTTTTTTTAAAATCATAGCTGCAGCATTTTCCTCCTCACTCTCTAAATTTAAGCTGTTAAGATTTTAAAAAAAAGAAAAAACACCTAGGTAATTGAAACATTGACTGGTATTCAAACTAATAGTGCACTCTGATTACAGCGAATGATTTTTGGCTATACAATTTTGCAGCAGAAACAGCTTGTTTTTTTCTTTTTTGCTTAATTGTAATTGACCGAGTTGGAAGGAATGTAGGTTATTAAAGGGCATGGGGGAGAAGGGAATGGTATGGTCTATTTTTTATTTTTGGAAATTTTTTTATTCATTTATTTATTTATTTTTTTAAATTTATTATTTTTTTTAATTTCATTTAAAAAAAATTTTTATTCATTTATTTTTCATTTTATTTTATTAAAATTTTAAAATATATTTTTTTATTTATTTATCTATTTATTTATCTACACTTTTTAAATCCATTTAAATTATGAACGTATTGACAAGCAGATTTACCAAATAAAGGCCTAGCGGCCCCTGAAACTGGAATCTTTGACTGGAACGTATGGATGGTCTAAATTACTACAAACCTATAATTGAGAAATTTTTAGCAAGCCTCTTCCTGAAAAATGTCTTAATAATTATAGGTTAATAGTAACCAAGAGAATTTACTCGTCTTATATACAACTTTTTAAGGAGTCACTGATATTCATTTGTTGGATAGACTTAAAGTTGCACTCACATAAAAATATTTCTTTACAAAATTCCTCAGAAATTTTTTGAAGAAGAATAAAGATATTCAGATTATAAAGGAAGGACCTGTGGAATTTCCATGAAACAAAACAAAAATCAAGATGAGCTATTTAAGCCAGAAATGGTGATTTGCAATTTCATTACATATAAACCCTACCAAAATTACCAAAATATATTCTGTAATTCACAATTTACAAATAAAACAAAAAACAACTTTTTTTTTCTAATTCATTTTAATTTTACATTGGAATTGTTATTTAAGTGACACAAGACCATTTGGAATGTTTCATTTTTAAAATTGAGTGAAATAAAATGGGGCAAATAAGAAATCTGCGATTAAGCAACACCAGATAATCTGTATTCACATTTTTGCATTGTATCTTCGACAAGTTGACTGTCATTTTTAACCAGAGGGTGTTGCAGGAATGATAACAGACAGAAGATTTAAGAACAAGTGTATTAATACATACATAATTTGTACATTTTTCTAAGTGGATTTATTTTTTTATAATTAGAATTAGCATTTGTAACGATCAGTAGGGCATAAAATTTTAATTGACAAAAGACATTAAACTTCTAAAGAAAAAAAAGATATATCCCCTCCCCACCTCCCAGCAAAAAACAAAGTTTCATTTGGGGGTGTATAAAAAAGGGGAAAAAATCCAATAATCATGGCTGAATAGCATTTAAAACCTTTTCAGTGATTACCCTAACATTTCGTGATAATTTGGTTAAAATTCCATCAAAAATGGTGGAGCCTCAGTGATATGGATAAAATGGACGAACAGATATTTGATAAGATATTGGCAATAAGAAAGAAAAAAAAAATAAATAAAAAATAAAAAAAGGAAGGTTAAGGAAGGAAAAATAAATACCATCAGGAATCCAAACTGTATACTAATAACTAATATACTAATAACTATATACTAATAACTATATACTAATAACTATATACTAATAACTATATACTAATAACTATATACTAATAACTATATACTAATAAAAAAGTAAGTCCTCGGGGCGGCCTAATGTCGGTATCAGCCATGCAGCGAGGGAGTCTATCCCCTTTTCACTAACGCTAGACCAAGGAGATTATTTTTTAGCGTCTGAAGTGGAGCGCCACACCTACCATCAGCTCCTTTACCCCACAAATCCCTGTGCTACTCATACGCTGAGTTGGCGAGGGCGGGTATCGAACTAGGAACCTTGTGGTTTCTAGCCGAACGCTCTACCGACTGAGCTAACCCGACCCGCAAGATATACTAATAAATATATACTAATTCTAATAAATACTAAAACATTTATTAACCCTTAAAAAAAAAAATAAATAAATAAATAAAAAAAAAAATTAAAAAAAAAAAAACAAGATTGGGTGGAAAGCGTTGATGAGGAAGAGTTTGATGAGGAAGAGTTTGATCCAGAGTGGAGATGTTCTTGGAAAGAAGAACCTGTTGGAATTGAACCTGTGTCTGGGAGGATGGAAAAGATTCAGAAAGAACAGATGATGCAAAATGAGTTCTTACTGGAAAATTCCATGTTGGGTGGAACCAATGAATGAAGTTTATATGAGCAGAGTTATTCCTTCTCCAATCAAATATATTTTTTAAAACTCTTTATCAACCACTGTCATCTAGCAATAGTGTGGTGAAATGTTTGATAAGTTAGTATCACTGATCTTTTACTACTGAATAGAAATCTATTTAATTCATTTCTCTTTTTACCCCATTAAAATGTAATAAAAAGCTAAGAATTAAAAATGTAAAATTGTTACAATCTTTTTTTAACATTTAAAATATTTTTTTTTTTTTAAGTTACCACTTGGTTTGATCCATTACTTACTGTTCATTACTGCATGCCTTATAATTGGTTTGATTTGTTCTTGTTTTATGGCATATCAACCTCAATGGGTCATTTAATGCCAACTAAGTTTTTGAAATGAATTGGTGATAATGTTTAATTTTCTAAAGGTTTTTTTTTTTTTTTTTTTTTTTTGACATTTTCTTTTGTGAATGAAACTTTTAGATGTTTTTGTTAACATATCTTTGTGTTTTCATTGTTTTGGAAGATTTTTAGATTTTGTTGTAGATGTATGCTTCTTTTATGTATACTTGTGTTGAGTCAAATGCTACCTGTGGAAAACGGATTGGTTAAAGAAAAGGACATCCTATCATGGAGAAATAGTTGACAAGCTAGTATCATCATTTACTACAGAATAGAAAGGTATTCATTTAATTCATTTCTCTTTTTTTTTTTTTTTTAACTCTAAACCATTTTCTAAGGACTGATCATCTTAGGTGGTTTTAGGGTCTTGCATTTTGCTAGTCAGGCTGTTTGGGGAGCTCAGATACATAAAGGGTTAAGGGGATTTTTTTTTTTGGGGGGGGAATAAACTCCATCAATCATTTCTTTTCAATATTTATCTTTTTTTCTGGCTAAGAATTTGAGGGGGGGGGGTTACATGTTCTGAATTCGAGCCATTTTGGCATCATTCAAAATCTGGCAGAAATTCAAATGCTGTGAAAAGCCAACAGGGAAGTTGTCACTTATTCAAATGAATAATTATTTAGAATTACAAGTTGAGTTCGGGTATCAAGTTTGGCTAATAAAGAGAGAGAAAGAGAGAGAAGGGGAGAGGAGAGAGGAGAGCAGAGAGGGGAGGATAAGAGAGTGGGAAGGAGGAGGAGAGGAGAAATAAGAGCTCTTTATTATGTGAAGAGAATTTAATTTATTCAAAGACTGGAATTATGCAATGAGTAATTTCAGTCTATTTGGAAATATAAACTTAAAATGCATTTCTAATATCTTATTATAATGGAGATTTGGGATCTGTCTCTAATCTAAACTACATTCCAATACCATCAGGTATTGAGTAAATTTATCAATGAGAATTTCATTTATAGTCAAGATCATTAACACATAGAATAAATCTTATTAATTAACGAAAGACTATGAAAATCCGAGTTAGATTTGTCTCAAAACAGCACAGGTTTTTAGTGTGTTTAAAATCCTGACTTATATATCACTATGAAATAGAGGTTTACATAATATATGCTGTGGTTAATTTGCATACTGGTTTTAAGAAAGCCAGGTTTAATAAATAATTACTTGGTGTTATTGATCTCTAATATTGTTTTATTCTCCAACGTATTAAAATCAATCGTATGAAAGACTTTATACAGAAACCAATTAAAATATAATTAAAATTTTTTATATGCATTCTGATTTAATTTTTTAGCCTAATATATTTTATTACATTAAAACTTAAATATTTATGTTAGGCGTATATTCTTGCTAGTACATATAATAAATAAGAGTATAATAAAAGAATAAAAACAATGTTTACATTTTTGCACCATTAAATCAATTGAAATCTAACGTAACCAAAAACAAGTTAAGACTACTGGATTTAAAAAATTCTATGAAAAATCAATTCAGAGTCAAATTTTCACGAAAATGTTGATACTTATTAACCTGTTGATGAAATTATGTTTAAAATAGGTTTTTCCTAAAACATATTAGGGGAAATATTTTATTTTACAAGCGTCCCCCCAATTACATTTTATGAAATCTGAAAAAATGAAGCGATAAAATTTTTAGATTTTTTTCTATAAAGATAAGAGTTTGAATAATTATATCAGAAGATTTCTTTGAAGAAAAAAAAAAAAAAAAAACTTTTCCTTGGCAATTCAATTAAAAAAAGCATGTAAAAGTTTTCATAGAATAATATTATGACATTTCTTAGCAGAATTAAGGTTTTTTTTTCTTTTTTTTAATACTAAAATAAATCACTCATAGAAATTTATAAAATTTTCTGATATAATTATTCAGATTATCATTATAGAAAAAATTATAGATCTTTAAACATTCCTTTAACCAGAAAATAGTGAAACCATCAAGTCTATAAAAAAAACAAAAAAAAACTTAGTAAATGATAAAAAAACAATGCTGTAGTCCATTTTAAGATCCAATTCATTTCACACATCACATTGGATCTAATGGATTTAGTCATCTACTATTACTACCACCACTACCAGGGCCAGTACTAAAGTCACATGGCCTCCACCCATATCTGACACTACATGTCAATTTTCATAGAGTAGCATGTTTGGGCACCCCCGCCCCTAATCAAAAGGTAGTACACACCAGCTCTGACCCCTTCTATACTACAACTTGTTCAATTTATGTAAGGAGACCTGTTCTAACTGAAATTATCTTTATAAATACTAGGAACCTTGGTTTCTAGCCAAGCGCTCTACTGACTGAGCTAACCCAGCCAATACACCGGGATTTTTGCATTCACCCTCTATCCAGGCAACGCTAGGTAGCCACTTCTAGTTGGATATAAATCAATACTTGAACTAAAGCTATAATTATTAATTGAAATGATAATTACTCTAAAATTTGTTATATAAACCTATGTTGTATATCTTATGTAATGCACACCAAAAGAAAGAATTTGAAATGGATACTTAGTTCTGATAACTTTGAATATATATTAAAATAAAACTATATATAGATATATAATACCAGGCATGTATTTATTAAAATTTGTTTTAAAAAACAATGTAGACCATCTAAGGTTGCATGCTCAAATTTTGAGTGTATTTCTTCTATATTATGACAATCTTTGGTAATGTGACATAAGCAGAGACATAGTTTTGGTTACAGACAAATAGAGACCTAATCTCCATTATTAATAATAAATTTCAAAGTTTTAAAATATTCAGATCAAAATACAACCCAAAAGGATAATTATTTTTAAAAATTGGAGAAAAGGCGGGGGGGGGGGGGATAAAATTTAAAAAATGCGGAAGAATTCTAACTTACCAACTTGGCTTCGTAGACTACAGGAGCGAAGATCCAACCTCTTGAGGTTCTTGCACTGGTTCAGGACTTTGATAAGTTCCAACTCAGAATGGCTGCCCTCAATTTGGTTGCTACCCAAGTACAGCTCCTCAATCTGACCTTTGCCTGAAAACAACAAAAAACAAAAATAGAATTCAATGGTATATAATTGATACATAATTTGTGGGTAGCCTACCAATTATGTCTGTAAGTGTAGTAAAATTCAAATAACAGTATGGTAAATGGAAAGTTACCATTAACCGTTATAGGATGATTGACAGCAGTTCACCTTTCTCTGACCTAGATGCCGATTACTGATTGGCTAAAGGCAAGCTTGTGAAAGGGACTGGCATAGTTAGATTTTGGCCTTTAGTCAAACGGACTAGACGTAACATTCGTCTGTCCTAAGATGCCAACTTGAAAACCCTTTTCAGCTTCGGGTTTTAATAAAAAATAAAAGACATCTTGTATAACAAAGTCTTGCTTAATTATTACTGTAAGATTCAAAGGTTATGACAAAGTCATAACTCGTTGGAACACAAACAAACTCCGACACAGGTTGAGGGACAAAACTTTATATAAGAGTACAGAATAAACAGGGTACATAATACATAAGTAATATACAGGAGTAGAGATAAAGACACATTCATGAATGGTAAAATACAAGATATTTAGGTATCAAAGAGATACCTAAATGTACATAAAAACATAGTTACGGATACATGACTAAAGGATAGTCATATATCGTATAAGAGACTTACTAGCAGTGAGTGGCCAGTGTTAAGGGCTGAAGCCCCAACGAGAAAGGGGTAGACCGTGTCTAACCCATGTGGTCTCGTAGCGAGCAGCAGGCAAAAGAAGTTCAAATCAGCCGCTTAAATACACCAGGCCCCTAGCGGGAACCAGCGACACTACACGGGCAGACAACTCCCCAGGCAAATACGAAAATAACTCCTACATTACCAACCCTTTTGAGCCCTGACAACACAGCCCAGCAGAGGAAGAAATCAGCCCAGCAGAGGATTGCCAGCAACGAAATGGAACCAAGAAGGAACCCATCTCCTCTCCTGGTTATATACCCAGCAGATGAACGGGTAGAAATAGTTGAATTCAAAAGTTAACTGCTAATTTGGTAAAAAGAGTCATGGAAAATAACCAGTAGTTTATTCAGTATTCTTATTGACCAATAAGTGATGTTCTAATTTGTTCATGTGACTGAGATTGGTGGGAAAAGGGTTTAGTTAGTCCAAGTGAATTTTGGCAATCAATTGAGGTAGACATGAATGGTGCTTGTCCCCCCAGCGGGTTGGAAACATGAATTTAGGAAAATAAGGACATTGAAATTTAACTCAGTCTTTGTGTTCATTAAAATAAGAACCAACAGAAAATGGAGACAAAGATGAGACCCAAGATAATCCCAAACAAACCTAAAAAGTCCCAGAAAATGAAAAAGACTCAACCCAATCAGCAAAGATAGAAAATTGGTTGGTTGGATTTTACAGCATGTCAACCTTTATTGGGTTATTTTATGCTGAAAATGTTTTGTTCTATTCATGCTTGATGGGTATTCAAATCTTTTTTTTTAAACTCAATTTTTTTAACATTTTTTTTTAAACTTATTTTTCTATTTCGGTTGGTTGGTTGGATTTTACGGCATGTCAAACATTATTGGGTTATTTTATGCTGAAGAGGTTTTATTTTATTCATTCTTGATGGATACTCAATTTTTTTTAAAACATCTTTTTTCAAAACTTTTTTAATTTTTTATTTAACACATAGAAGGGACTCTCACAGGTACTATCACTCCGGGTCAGAGTGGACCTGGGAGTAGGCGATGGAGAGGTACTCCACGCTCTCCAGAATGCCAAAATTGGAACTTAAACATTAGATGCAGTTTGACGTCATACTCAGGACAATAAGACCACTGCCTTCTATAGGGTTATAGGGACATTTTTAAAAATAAATTTTTTTCCCCCAAAAACACACAAATTAGGGTTCAGGAAGATGTTAAAAGGCAATAATGTTTGTAAGAAATGAAAGCTGAAATTTGTAAAATGAACTTACGAGCTATGGCTGCCAGCAATTGGCCCATCCACGCATGAAGGTAGCTGCACTTAAGGTTCAACTTGATGAGGGCATTGTCAAATTCAATAATACGCAGCAAACCAGAAACCCCAAATACATCAAATATATTATCACGCAAAATGAGGTTCTTAACACCATACAGAGGTTCTGAAAAGGAAAAAACAATTACACATTAAAATATAGAAATTTACTAGAATTTAACTTAGTCTGGCACATGGCCAGTACAATTGAGCACTCAATAAACATCAAAGCCAACTAATCATTGCTTTAATAACAGGCGGCATTAAATTTTCAAAATGTAACAGTTGACAATAATAGTTACTTTTCTAGCAAGAGATCTATATATCTATCCATACATCACACACTCCGAAGCAGGGGTCTACACAATAGATTGCTTAAATTGTAACAAAAAAAAATATGTAGTTGAGACTTCTAGATCTTTATCTAAACGGGTCTCTGAACATAGATATATTAAACAAGGTTTTCTAAACCCTAGCTAAACATATTTTAGACAATAACAATACCTTTGATTTTAAAGGTGCCAAAATATTAACTCCCATACACAATAGAACACTATGTAGAATTATGGAATCTTGCGTTATTCTCACCCATCAAACCATCCCCCCAAAGATAAGGCTTTTTTAATATATCCCCTTATTTAGCGACACTTGGACTCAGAAATCATAAAATCCCCTTCACATACCATTTCTGACATACTTCCTAACACATTTATATAAAGAGCAATAAGTGTGTATGTATGAAACTATGAAAATAAAACTATCAACAACAAAGTAAATATATATATACACATTAAATATCACCAGTTTCTCCTTTTTGTGCAAAAATTACGAAGATTTGATTTATATTCGTGAAGATATCTAAAAACTAAAATATACATAATAGATCTGTGAGACTAACTTGCTAACCATTACAGCACGTTATTTGCCCCCCCTCTACCCAGGCGATACTGGGTAGCCACTTCTAGCATTTATATAAGTTAGGTTAGTCAACGGCACTTTGTTACTGACAGTTTCTTGAATATATACTATCATATTTTATATTAGATTATATATATTTCACATAATTATATGCTTTTTAGAGAATAACATTGACTTATTCAATTATCTTTATATTAAACTAGAAGTGGCTACCCGGCATCGCCTGGGTAGAAGGTGGGGGTGCAAAAATTTAGTCTCGCAGATCCATTATTACTAAATTGTGAGTTAGACCATTGCAGGATGCCCCATTAAAATCCCTACGTAAAAAAAATTTTTTTTTTTTTTAAATAAATAAAATTTGCGTTGATCTAGCCTGGCGTTGGAAAAAAAAGAAAGTACAGACATCCTGGGGGGGGGGGGAAATCGATGCAAAAAATTCCATGCTGTTACTATTTAATTTTTATTCTCTAATTATCTTCACAAATATTATTTTTGCTCAAAAACCAAGCCCTGGTGATATTTAATGTGCGTATATATTTTGTCGTTAATTATTTTATTTTCGAAGTTTTCTTTGTTTTTAATTTTCACAATTAATTTCTTTAAAGTATTATGAAAACTGGCAAGAATATATGCCTTTTAATTATTTAAGTTTTAATCTAATGAAATAGATTAAATTAGAAAGACTGACAAAATTAAGTGAGAATGCATATAAAAAGATTACACTTATTTTAATTATATTTCAATTGGTTTTTAAATAAAATCATTCATAGGATTGATTTTAATATGTTAGAGAATAAAACTGATAGAGATTAATAACAAAGTAATTATCTATTTAACCTGGTTTTGTTAAATCCAGTATGCAAATTAACCTCATCATATATTATGTAAAAACTTAGATTTTCATAGAGACATTAATAAATATGATTTAGCTTATGATTTTGACTATACATTAAGTACTCATTGATAAATGTACACAATTCCTGAGGGTATTGTGACGTAAGCAGTGACGTAGTTTCGGTTACAAACAGACATCGAATCTCCATTATGATAAGAAGATGGAAGAAAATGTTTATTTTATTTCTACCCCGTTTTTATTTTCACTGAATTTAAAAAAAAATTTCTTTAAAATATTAAAATGTAAGCACTAATTATTTTCATTACATTTACAAAGAATTTTTGGTTATTTCCTATAAGTCTAACATAAACAAAGGGGAACCACTCTTGACTGATAAATTATTTATTTATTTTCCATTAAACTAACCCTAAACCCTAACTACCTCTTCTTTTTTACTAGTAGATCAATAAATAAATAAATAATTTATCAGTTAAAAGTGGTTCCCCTTTGTTTATGTTAGATTTATAGGAAATGACCGAATTTTTTAAAACCATATATATCTTTTTTAAAAATGTAGCCTTAGACTTTGTTAGCATATTTATTGAAGAGTATTTAAATCAAAGGCATGAAGACGAACATAAACCTTTTTTCTGTTATTTGATTAATTTAAAGTATATAAAAAAAAATCCTCAGAAATACAACCAAAATTGACAAGGCAAGAAGTCAAGGGAACTAATTCTGCGTTTTTTGTGCTGAATTATTTCCCTTGAATAGTTAGCAGAGTAACGATTTTTGATTATAGCATGATTGCAAAAATTAAAATTACACCTTTTTATATAATTTTATTGACACCATCGTTCAAGCAGTTTCAACGTAATAAATAAATAAATATTGAAATAGAAGAGAAAAAAAGTTTAATATTTAAGTACTTTAGGAAACATTTTTTCTTTTAAAATCATAACCTCATTTAAAAAAAAAAAAATTTTTTTTTGTAATATTTTGTACATAAATGATCTAGCAGCAATTTGTGTTGGAATTTATAAACAAAAATATAATATTTTAATAATTAGGAAAGTCCAGAGAAAATTTTTGCCTCAATTGCAAGATTATATAGAAATTGATTTATTACTGAATTTTAAATTTATTTATGAATTGAATCTTAATTTTGGGAATCTATTTCATTGTTGAATGAATTGTGTCTATAAAAAAAGATGAGGACAACTGTCCGAAAAATTTAAATACAAAATTTAGGGTATTTATCTATAGAAAACACACACACACAGAGGAACATATATAAAGAACTCGCACAAACTACATCAAGTATGAATTTAATGTAATTTTAAAGTTATGAAAATAATTCTCAGAGAGCTGAAAATTATTACAATTTTAAGGCTTACTTTGAGTTGATTAAATGGGAAAATTGAATGAAATAAACATTGATATGTAATATTGTTTCAACTAGGAGGGTAATTCCAAAAGTAAGGTCTCCAAAAATCTGGGGGATACAGGGAAATTGTTCACATGGATATTGGCAACACTTGTTGGTTGGATTTTATAGCATGTCAACCGTTGTTGGGTTACTTTATGCCAAAGACATTTTGTTTTATTCATTCTTATTAGGTATTCAATTTCTTTTTCAAACTCAATTATATATATATATTTTAAACTATTCAACCCATACATGGGACCTTAACAGGTACTATCCCTCCGGGTCAGTGTAGACCTGGGAGTAATGGCAATAAAGGGGTTTGCCACATTCCCCAGATTTACAGAATTGGAACTTCAACATTAGATGCAGTTTAATATCATACTCAGGACAGGCAACACTTGTGTTTTACTTGACTGATTCTTTAAATAAGGCTTAATAATTTGCATTCTTTATTGATACATACACAAAATTTCAGCTTAAGTTCCCTCCGCCTTTCTTGCAAACGGCCAGAGGGCACATTGACCAAAACATTGTGTGTATAACAAAGATGAGGACAACTGAAAAATTTAAATACAAACTCTTGTATTGTGCATGCCTCGCTGTCATGTGAGGCCTTGGCAGTCATTTCTGATGGAGCTACCAATCAACGTTACTGCTAAGTTTGAATTTCATGTAGTTATTATTTAAATCAATTGAAATTCATTGTCAATTAAAAGAAGTGTATAGTGAGTTGAGCATAAATGTCAAAAATGTCTGCAACTTGTGTAAAGAGTTTGCAACAACAACAAGGTTCAATGCTTCCTCAACAACAAGCTGGTATGACATGGTCATAGAAAATTTGCCACAGCGCCTACAAAAATGCATCAACTGAAATGGCCATAATCTAGAAAAATAGATACATTTTAAAACTTTAAAATGATGTTAACATCATTGACAAAAAAAAAAAAAAAAAAAAACAAACAAATATTCCTGTGATTTCTAAATATTTTGGAGACCTTTGGGATTACCCTCGTAGATTTTTTTTCTGAACATACAGGATGGTCTGAAAGTCTCATCACATTTTAATTTTTTTTTTTTGTTTTGTTTTAATATATAAATTATGCAATTAGCTTACTGATAAAAAACAAAAAAAAAAGTAAATGAATAAAAATAAAAGAAAAATAAAGAAAAACTAAATAAAATTAGAAACTAAAAAAGTAAATGAAGAAATGAATCTTTAAAAATTGAACTATTTTCTAGAATTTGGGGTTGTATTATATAATTATCTTGGTTATTTCCTATAAGTCTAACATAAACAAAGGGAAACCACTCTTGACTGATAAATTATTTATTTTCCCATTAACTCTTAACATCCTGTTGAGAATTTTCTAACTTCAGAGTCCCATTCCTATAAGGATCTATCAAAAATGCTAAAAAAGGCCTTTTCATTAAAAGTTACCCGTTATTTCCCTTAAAATAAAGACTTCTAAATATGTTTAATATTATATTTTAACAAAGGCTATCGTTTGGGTCGAATTAGGAAAACGAATGTGACTTCCAGCCAGGTGGTATAGGATGTTAAGAGTTAAACTAACCCTAAATCCCATCTTTTTTCCTAGTAGATCAAATAAATAAATAATTTTTCAGTCAAGAGTGGTTTCCCTTTGTTTATGTTAGATTTATTGGTAATAACCATTATTTTACCTCTTTATAAAAGGATGTGTAGAGGATGACAAGACTTTCGGACCACCTTGTACAATGAGTTAAAATTTAAAATAACCCATAATGAATTGATTAAATTATTTGGCCCAGATTTTTGCCAAACTGAATGTTAAATCTGTACTTACCAGCTGGAGGCAAAGCGGCTGAACAACTGATGCTCGGATCTGCAAAACTTTGGATATTCAGGAGATTTAATCCATTCTTTTCACCATCATCTCTGGAAAAAGAGATTAAAAAATATTTCAGACAACAGATTTGGGTTTGTTTTTGTGAGTGAAAGTAACAAAACCAGTGACATAGGTCAGGTCATTTCCATAAAAGCAAGGTCAACTTATCAATATATTAACTCTTGTTCCTTTAATGGGCATAGCCGATCCCCTGACGTAAGGGGTAAAGAATCGACTGTGCTGTGCACACGAGAGATCCATCTGGATGGTACGAGATGTAATTTGCATGGCAGCTGAGCTAGCTATAATAAAAAATTTAAAAAACGTGCAGTTGCTGACACTAGGAGAATGAACCAAGCTAGGGACTGTGAGAGTGGTAAAATACGGTATGAAGGATGACTACTGTGATTGTTGAAAGGAATTACCATGGTGGCAAACTGTTGTAGGAAAGGGATTATTGTTGATTGAAAAGATTCAAGTTCAAAAAACTTTTTCAGTTCCATAATCGTATGTCTGTTATCTTGCAACACCCTCTGGTTAAAAATGAGACTGTCCAAATCACCCAAGATGAAATGCATAAATGTAAATCCTGATTATCAGGTGTTGCTTATCTGCCAAATTATTTCTTATGAATGTCATCACCTCAACTAAATAACGGACTATTTTGTTTTTATCAAAGAGCAGAAAAAGGATATGCTACACAAAAAAATATAAGAATGAAAGAGAAAAAGTGGGGGAAGATAGATAGAGAGTGTGAGTACAAAAGGGATAACGAATCTTTTTCAATCGAACATAAAAGATGAAAAGAAGGAAAGAAAAAAAGTGAGAGTTAAATCAAGATATCATATTTTTTACATATTGTACTATTAAGCAATAGCTCTTAAGTAAACATCAAATGTTGTAATAAATAACTTATCATACTGTGTTATATACACAGATCCTGCTAGTTTTTATGTTACTTCAAGAAAGAATTCAGTAGAAATGGAACTGAATTTTATTGTTATATACTGGACCCGTCAAGGAACATTTGTATTTATAAAAATATAATATATCTTTATTTCCTCGGTTGTGTGCAGACAGAGTCATTAGCAGGGGTTACACATACATGGAGCCTTTGGGGATGATATGCAAGCAATCTTGAACCAGATATTGGTCTGTTTAAATTGATTTCTACAAGTTTTTATTATTGTCCAACTTACAGGGTCACGCTTCTTTGATCGCGACACCTATGCAGTTTTTTCTGTAGACACCTACTCGCCCACGCAGCCTGTTTTCATAGGTTACAGGCTACGCCTACAGATTTTCTGTGCCTGCACGGTATCAAATGTACACCTGCATCTCTAGGTGTCAAAGGTCAGTTCAATGTCATATCCTGTTTTTGTTTCCAGGCCCCCAATTGACGCACTTCCTGCATGCAACCTGGGCTCCCGGTGCAAACAGATTGACCAGGCATTATATGAGTAGATAAACATTGAAATAAAAAGACAGCGATTACCAACCTGTAACTGTTGTGCAGACATTGCAATGCTCTACGGAAGACGCCATCTTCAGTTTCACAACCAATGATGCTGAGATCTTTCAGTTGCTTTTTATCAAGCAAATCACCAATTACATCCAGTAATTCTGGATTATTTAAACCTGAAACAAAACAGAAACAGAAAATGGAGTCATTTACTTAGATTCATTTTTAAAGCTCTTATAACAAACAATGGTAATCTTGAACATTAGCTACTTAAATGAGAGTAACCTCCCCTTGTTTTTGTTTTTTTCACTTTGAAGAAGCTGTGCGTTTTGTTTTCTAAAAAACATGAATTTTTTTTGACAAATTGGGTATACCTATACTTTTCTAATATACAGGTACTCTCAGAAATATTAACATCTTTTTTTAAATCACCTGTGGGAGATTCTAAGCATATGTTGACAGGGAGGGTGAACATGTGGAGACTGTTTGAAAATATATTAAAAGATATATTCCTATAAGGGTGTTAACATTTTTAAATCAATTTGAAAAAAAAAAAAAAAGAAAAAAAAGATGTTAATATTTTTATGAGAGTACCTGTATATTAGAAAAGCATAGGTATACCCAATTTGTCGAAAAATCCATGTTTTTACAAAACGAAACATACGGCTTCCTCAAAGTGAGAACAAACAAAAAAAACGGGGGGAGGGGTACTCATTTAAGTAGCTTAATGTTCAAGATTACCCAAACAATTTGGTCAATAACTTTGATGTTTTAGACTCTGGTCCTATAATACATGGTATGTATAAACACGTTTTGGCCACTGTATCCTTCAGCCTTCTTCAGGTGTTCCCTGTGTATCCAAGGTTTTGCTGTTGATCATACATACCACAAAGATGAGGACAACAGCCTGAAACATCAAAATTATTCACATCAAGCCACATCTCAATAATACAGATAAATAATAATTTGGGGAGTTGATCCCCCACCCCATCCCAGCATGCCAACCCTTGTTGGGTTATTTTCTCCAAAAGTTGATTTAACAATTATTTCTAATTATAGAAACATAAGGAGGGTAGGGTCCAGGAGGAGATCAACATCTCATTGTGGTGGAATGGAAATTGTAGGAAATGGTCTTGGCAATCCTGAAAGAGAGTTTACATTTCCCATAGTGCTAAAACTCTTAGGAAAGGTATACATCCAACTATTCTCCCTCCAGCTATGGGTAAATAGGACAGAATGGGCTCTTTAACCATGAATCAGCATCCAGTCTTGAAGGAAAACTGAATTTAAACCTATTAAACTTTGCTCAAGAAATTCACCTGGAGAAGTGTTGGTATATATATATAATATATATATCATGAAAAAAAAACACAGGTTTAAATGGGTTAAGTGGTGAGTTTAAACCTGTGTTTTTTCATTTTTCTTAATATACTACATACCGTCGGATTCACTTCCTTTCTTCACATTATATATATATATTATATATAAAAACCAGTAAGTTGCTGGGAATGATTCTAAAACGTTATTTTTTAATATTAAAATAGGTATAGTCTATTTGAGAGCTCAATGCACAAATACTTGGGTAATTATATATAGAGCAATATATTTAGCTAAAGAAGAGGCATAAATACTGTTAATTTTAAGCCATTTCTTTTCCTATATATATATATATATATATATATATATATATATATATATATATATATATATGATACAAAAATTTATGTTCACAATAATTTTAAACAGTTAAACACTTCATACGTAATTGCAATATCAATGTTTTAAGAGTCAATAATGTATTTAAGTCACTTTAGACATCTTAAACAAATCTATTTGACCTATAAATGGGATGCCAATAGGTAATACCACTCTGGGTCAGAGTTATCTTGGGAGTAACAACAAAGCAGTGACTCCACATTCTACAGAGTTCCAGAACTGGAACCTCACCACCAGATACAATTCAGGACACCCCTTTTTGATGACCTTCCTCACATGTACAGGTAGTTTCCATAAATTCTTTGACATTGAGAATGGTGTGGCTGAATTTTGCAGTCAAATATAATAAAAGCAATTTTCTTTTTTAAATAGACTAGTCATGAATTTTATAAAATTTTTGAAGCAGAAAAACAGAAAAAAAGTTTTAAATCTAATAAAAATTAAATAAAGATGACAATTAAAAATGGCTTGTTAGATGTCCAATATAAATATTGGAACTACCTGCCTATTTTTTTTCTTCATCTAAGAAAATGTCACAGAGTTATCTCCCCTGTATACGTCATACAATTTACAAAAACAAATTCCCCGTTGACGTACTTTTTTGATGATTCGGGATATCAACATTAATTTTGAGGATAGGGATTATCATTAATCTACACTAATCTATTGGGATTAACAATTTCGGTTTGATTGTTATTGAGAATGTAATTACCAGAATGGAGGGAAATGGTTAGAATAGATTAACAAGTTAGAAATTTTAATAAATATTCGTAATTATTTTAATGAAAGTGAAATTACAATTGTAAATTGAAAACTTCTTTTGTAATGGAGAAGGAGTAACTAGAAAAAAAAAGAAGAAAAAAGTAAATACAGATACAAATGTGGAATAATTGGTTTTTTTTCTACATACATGGCGGGGGGGGGGGGCGACGCAAACATCGAAACATTTGTTTAATTTTCAAAGTTTTGGGGTTTATTTATTTGTTGTTTTTATAAAGATAAAATAATTTTAAATGGATTAAATAATCTTAGTGTCAAAATGAATTTCTATTTAAAAAAAGTATTAAAAAAATGACTTCGTAAAATAATCAGTAAAGTTATAAAAGAATCAAGGTAGACTACTCTGCTTTTAAAAGACTAGAGTTATCTCCCTTCAATAAACATTCGCTTGTTTAAATTATTTTATTGGTGAATCTATTAATTCAACGTTGAAAGAATGGTTCATGATATTGGCACTAATTACCATTTCACAAGTTTTATTTTATTCAGAATTTGGTCGATAAATAAATCCCAACTAAAAAATTATGATTCAGTTGCAAATTTGACAGAAAATTGCTTTATTCTGTATATTCTAAGTGCATAGCTTTAATAACATTTTCTAATTCAAACGAGAAATCTGTTTTTAAAGTTGAAAGCTATCCATTTTGAATCTAAAATAAAGCAAATAACGTTATTAAATTAGTGTTAAGTAAATATTTCAATAAAGGGTTATTTCCTATAAGTCTAACATAAACAAAGGGGAACCACACTTGACTGATAAATTATTTATTTTCCCATTAAACTAACCCTAAACCCGTCTTTTTTCCTAGTAGATCAATAAATAAATGATTTATCAGTCAAGAGTGGTTCCCCTTTGTTTATGTTAGACTCATAGGAAATAACCCAATAAAGGGGGGGGGGTTAAAACTTTGAGAGGGCATGTACTTCTTTCTAATTCATTATCATTTGGGAGGACAAAGCCAGATGTGTGATAACCAGTAAGGGCAGATGTATACACCTTGAAATACTCCTGGCCAATCACAGTGACCACTGAGATGTTGATATCATCCTGGACCCTACCCTCCTTGCCAGATCAGCAGATTCTGGGTGAAGGAGAAGGGGGCACACAAACAACTGGCAAACCCTTGTCCATCTTCAAACTTTTTCTACTCTCCACTGCATTTCCAACTGCTCTAATAACAATCTTGTCATTATGTGCTTTTTTTAAACACAGAGTTACATATTTTCATAGTGCTTAATTGAAGTCATACCTAATTTTGAAAATTAATTAATTGATAATGAATTGGGCGAGCATATCTGTTCAAATGTAAAGCGTAAACAAATCGCTTTACATTTGAACAGATATGCTCTCCTAATTCATAAGATTAAAGTTTATTCATATTTGATATACGAGAAAATTGAGTTATGAGCCCAAAGAATTCAACTCTTAAGTCAAGGTACCAGTGTGACTGCTTCATTTTTGTTTTTTTTCGTATTTCATGATTGCTTTCAAAACAAAATGGCTTAGGGAATTTGGATATGTTTTTTCATCAATTTGTGAGTGAGATACAGATCAGTGAATCACCATAGCTAATAGCATATACAAACCATTTTACCAAATACTGACACACACGCATATTATATATATATATATATAGCAAGTGAGAAATAAACAAAGCACTACTTATTCACTACAGCTGGGACTGAAAGAAAAGGAAAGATGTGGGAGGAGAATGATGCACAACTTGTTTACTACAGCAGAGACCAAAAGAGGAACTTCAGCGGTGGGACACAAAAACAGCTCAAAACATAAATGAATTAATATTAACTGCAGATTCTTTCACTGGCACATTGTTTTGAGGATAAGTGTCTAACATGCTACTTTGAAACCAATGGTAACAATCACACCTTAAATTGTACTCTATAGGAAATATATATATATATATATATATATATATATATATATACACACACACACATACATACAGGGTGAGACTTAAGTAATGTCCTTTTTAATTTCATATCTTATAATGTATATTTTCTTTAATTAATTTGAAAATTATTAAACCGAATAAGCATTATATCAATTTTGTTAATATATTATATTAATCCATTAACCTGTGGCAATACATTTATGTTTGAAAAAATAAAGGATAATCAAAAAAGGCGTTAATTTTGTTCCACTTAAACAAAGGGCGTTACTTATGCCGAACCATATATATATATATATATATATATATATATATATATATTATAGAAAAAAAAAAAAAAAAAAAAAAAGAAAAGGGTATTATCAAGAAGATCCAAACAAAATAGAATTTTTTTTTTTTTTAACTTACCAGTAACATTCAAATAGAGTTTTTGTAAAGCTGGCCACATAGGAAGGATGTCCCTCAAGACGTATCCGATATGTGGAGCTGGATCACCAATAATCCGAAGAGACTTCAAACCATGTGTTGCCTTTGAGATGTATGCACCACTGTTACTTTTGGTAAGTCCCAAACACAAGTCCCACAAGGAACTGTCCGACTTGCTGCTTTTCGGTGTTGAAGTTGGGGAATTTGGCTGGCTGTGGGTCGGTGACTGTAACCGACAGCCAGAGTCTGGAGAATCGGCCTCTCTCTGCAAGACATCAGAGTCATCAGAGACAGACTTGGATTTCGGAGAGAAACCTTCATCCAAGTCTGCGTAGATGTCAAAAGAAACGCGTCGTTTGCCAAGGTTCTTTGGTTTTAGCGTCAGGCTCGCATCGGTCACAGACCCTCTCCTTGCCGTAGTCTCCTTCCCTCCAGAGTGCCGCCGTTTCCGGTTGCTTAAACCTTTGGAGTTTTTGAATTTAGAATCAGACTTAGATGAATGCTGAACTTCGACCTTTATACAATCGATCAATGATTGGAGACCCTCCTTGTCCGCACCTTTATTGTTAAGAGGGATCGTAGATGCTTCGTGTTTGAAGTCCGACCGAGACGACTGTTGGACTTCGTCCGTGAAACAATCGATCAACGACTGAAGATCTTCCTCTTGTTGGCTTTTGCTATTATGAGGTGATTCCCATTTGCTATCCAACGGGATCGTAGACGCTTTGTGTTTGAAGTCCTGTGTTGGGGGCGTGGTGGGGGCGAGGTCAGATGTATTAGGTGAATTAGGAGGGGTAGTGATGGAAGAAGAGGTAGTGGCCGTGGAGTCAAACAAAGAGAACGTTCTCGTCTCTGTTTTGTTCTTATCAGGCTTCATGCAGCAGTTAGAGAGGTTCTCCTGTTCGCAGAGAATATCCTGCACCATAACATTGTCCTCGCTCCACTGGGTCACGCCATTACTCCCAGAATGTCCAGACGTGGTCCCAGCATTGGCGCTTGATGAAGAATGATTGTGCAACTTGCCCAGTGGCCTGTAATATCTGTGTCGGTCCGAAGGTTTCAACTGTTTAACTTCGGCCAGTTCATCATACGAGTTTGACAAAAGTGCCGTCAAGACTGAAAAAGAAGTTTTACGCTTTGTTTCATATTTCATGGAATGTAACCGAGTTGTGGAGAGATACGGGAAGTGGTCTTCTTTCGTTCGATATGGACAAAGCTTTGAAAATTTGCCTGTCTGTGCCTGGTATTCGCGTAATCGGCAACAACAGCCACCATCGAGCTTAGCCTGAGACAGGCAGTTGACGTTTTCAGAGTGAGGACAATGCTTAGAATCAAACCGGTTGATAGAGCTCCTCCAGCACTTGCGGGATTTTGGACTGGCCTCCTGGTTCGTATGGCAATGAGAATGGCTAATGGAGGAAGGAGAATGACTGTTGAGGCGCTGGTGCCTCAGCATCGAATTCAGCAAGTTACTCTCGCTTACAGATCCAGACTGAGACTTACCAAGAGCTAGGTAGGACGAGAGGTTCCGACAAAATCTCTTACAACGCAGAGAAACGCTAGGTCTGTTTTCATCCAATTCGTTTTCGCTGAGAATCTGTCGAGTGTTTGGAAAATTCACCGAATGCTTTGGGCAGCGATAAATGTCAGTAGGACTTCCGTTATCGTCAGAATCCATCTTGACCTTGTTCGGATAGTCTTCAGCCTCGTCGTCCTTGTTGTCGGAATTCTCAAACAAGGAACTTGTGCTTGGTCGCTTGAAGGAACGGTAACCGCTTTGCCTAAAACTACTACTGCAACAATCAGTACAAAAATAGAAGTTCTCTGATTGGTGGCCCCTGAGTTTTTTCTCGACCGACTGTCCCATCTCGTCGATACCGACATCAAAAATGTCATCTGAACCCCCGGATATATCACAGTCAAAGCTAAGTTCATTGGAACTTACAGTCTCCGCATGATCCAGACCAGCACAGATTGTCATGAGGCGTTCAAACAAATCCACAAACCCATCGCTGCATTTGGCAAAGGTCAAAGAGAATTCCTGCAACTTGCCATAGCGCAGGAAGGTTTCTATGATGTTCCAGCAACAGTTTGATTCCGTCACGGTCGGATAACACTGAATGCGTAGAAGCTCAACGGATTCAAGCAGCTCCATGACCAGCTCCCAACAGTCCTCAAGAAAGAGGGAGAGAGAAGCATTGAGGGTAAGGGAAGTAACGTGCCTGGCCAGGGCCAGCACTCTGCTGCTCATCGTGTCTTTCTTCATGGCAGCCTGCACCTTTTTTGGCAAATAGCAAGGAACTTTCGGATCATATTCATTGACGGAGCACCACATCAGGTCATGACTCAAGACTGAAAAAAAAAAAAAGAAAAATATATTTATTGCACTTTCTGAAATATTAGAAGTGGCTACCCAGCGTTGCCGTAGAAGGGTGGAGAAAGATAGTCAGGCAGATCCATTATTACTGAATCAAGAAAAATCAGTCTCTCCTATTAAAGAAATTAAGTGTATAAAAATTTTTGAAAATTAAAAAAATAAAAACATGCTGTACTATTTAAATTTTTTTTTATTATCTTCACTAATATAAATCAAATCTTCATTATTTTTACTCAAAAGCAAGATCTGGTGATAGTGAATGTGTATATACATTTACATTGTCGTTAATTGTTTTATTGTCCTAGTTTCAACTGGAAATACACACCTACATAAATACGCACAACTGTCCATTATATATGTATAGATTATTTGATTGAAGTTATAAAAATTTTATTGAAAGGTTTTACAATGGCTAAAAGAAAGGACACTGGAAAAAATGAAAAAAAAAAAAAAAAAAAATGTTGGGGCAAAAAAAGGATGGGATGGGGGAATAAGGACAGGGGGAAGGAAAAGAAAGAGACTGGGTGAAGGAAAAGAAAAAAGAGAAACATGGAGAGAGTATGAGAACCAATCATTGAAAGGGCTAAATCAAATTGTTTTTAAAGTAAATTACTTTAAAATAAAAAATATTAAAAATAACTTATGTTATTGGATTTTACATATTGAGTCGTGTAGAAAACACCAATTTTTTTTTTTTTTTTTTTTTTTAATGACAGGGATACACATCGGAAAGATAGGCATGGAAAGAACAATGAAGTCATTACTTGAAGATTTTCAAAAGTTCTTTGATACCTTTGATCAACAAACTATTCAAAATGATTTCCCAAGTTAGGTCATTGCTAAGCTTGGATAGCCATGGTTTTACATACCACAATAAAGATGAGGAAACAGTCCAAAAAGAATCAAAATTGCACACCAAGACTCACCCAAAAATTCAGACAAACAAATAGCATCTAAATTAGAGTTGGGTGGTTTGGCAATTTTGATTTCAGCCCCCCCCCACACCCACACACACATTGATAATTTTTTAATTTGCTTTCCGTTTTTAATTTAGTATTTTTCTTTCTAAGGAAACCATTCATTCTCTTGTATAATGATGATTAGTAAGTATGTGCAATTTTACTCAAGGTAGGTAATAAATTTTTAAAACTTTAAATTTAAAAACAATTACCAAAAATCAAGGAATTGTCAAATTTTAACAAAATTTTCAAGACTTATTATTGACTTAATAAGTAGGTTATTTTTTTTTTTAAATTGAAAAAAATATGTTAGAATCATGAGAGGGTTCAACATCAGCTTATTTGATTAGATTTTTAAAAATTTCCAGTCCCAAATTTTGACATTTCTAGAAAAATAAATCCAGAAGACTGCATCATAGAAAATAAAAAATAAAAAATTTTTTAATTAAAAAATTTCAAGATTTGAAAAAAGTTACTTGAAAATTTAAGTTAATTTAGACAAAGAAGAGTATCTAAATACCAAAAAGGTAATAGTTCTGAATTTTTCATATAAAAAATTGTGGTTAAATCGAACTTAACGAACGTAAATTCCACCATCGTATGTTGTCCCTGTTGAAAGAAAAAAAAAAAAAAAAAAAAAAAAAAAAAAAAATTCAGGGAATTAACCAAATTTAATGAAATTTTCAGTGTTGACATTAATGAATAAAAGGTATAATGCACCAGTTATTTTATTTAAAAACTTCTTACATTTTTTCAGGTTAGTTAACTTTGAACCATGTATCTTTGAGAATCTTTGTTATGTACAAAGTTAACTGACCCGAAAAAATGTTAAAAAATTTAGATAAAATAACTGATACATTATATCTTTTAATCATTAATATATCAACACTGAAAATTTCATTAAATTCGGCTAATTCCCTGATTTTTGGTATTTTCTTCTTTCAGAGGGGTGACATAGGATGGTGGAATTTAGGTCTGTTAGGTTTGATTTAACCAAAATTGTTATTTAAAATGTTTTGGAGAAAATTTGTTTGCAAAAATATCAAAATACTGACTTCTTTCTGGATGGCTGGCCTTCAGTTGACCAAACGGGTGCATACGGCAATACTCTTCCAATAACTTCATAAAGTGCCGGTCAATATAAAGCTGTCTGTGGGTGAGGTTGTGGCGGTCAAGCAAATCCAATGCACTGCGTCCATATTTCCATGGCCAGCGACGGTTGTAATGGTTACGCCAACATTCAGCCACATTCACACCTGAGGAAAAGGAAAAAGAAAAACAAAATGGTCTTAATAAAAAAAAAAAATTATAAAATAATAAAATCACCCCACAGGTAGGATTTGATACAAGGTCACAAGTGTGGGCGAGGATCGAACTTGCTGACCTTGCTAACCATTACACCACAACAAGACAATGGAATGTTACTCAACTAGTAGAAAGGGAGACAACTCAAGTTGTTGCAAGTAGAAAAGCATTTAAAATTGTTGATTTTGGGGGCAACACAATTTTTGGTTATTTCCTATAAGTCCAACATAAACAAAGGGGAACCACTCTTGACTGATAAAATATTTATTTATTCATTGATCTACTAGGAAAAAAGAAGACAGGGTTAGGGTTTAGGTTAGTTTAATGGAAAAAATAACTAATTTATCAGTCAAGAGTGGTTCTCCTATAACTCCAAAATAAATTTTCTCTCCTGGATATTATTCAAACACTTTCTACTTGTCACTAGCACTGTATTGCTTGCAGGTCAGACTGTGATATTTGTCTCAGGTGACACTGTTTATATTGCCTTGGCTCGTTTCTGATTGGTTGGTCAACCAATCAGCATGAGCAAAAAGCATGACTTGTCTTCTCTCGTAAACATCTTTTTTGTTACGTCTGGTTTTACGGGAGGCAACCATTTTTTTCTCTGCAATTATTTTTTTTTATGATTTTTTTTATTGTGTAATTACAGACTATAAAGCTGGGAGTTTTTTTTATACTATCAGAGTTTAAAAATAAAAATATATACAGGGTGTCCCAAAATAATGTATACACTTTTTGAATCATAACTTATTCAATTTATGTATTTTGACTTGATTGATACAAAAGAACGAGTGTATACATTATTTTGGGACACCCTGTATATAGCAATAGCATAATCTTTACTGATCACTACTGTCCCTTACAATCCTACAACCAGAACCTTTCCTCTCATAAGCCCTTGCACATCAATCCCGCTTGCATATGTCTCTTAAGACCAGAAGAAGACTTACAGACAATCTTCTATACAGAATAGTTCAGGGCTATTGTTAACAACCAATGTGTATTCTATTTCTCTGAATTTTTGAGACTTAATAATTAGACACATAGGTAACATAGAATAATAATTAACACAGCTTAACACCTGTACCCCAACTATGGTTAGCGGAAGAAAGGATACTCTTGTGGACTGAATAAGGGTTAGGTTCAAAGTTCCTTGATGGTTCCTGATTACAAAAAAGAAGTTTCCTAAAAGAAATACCTGAAGAAGGCCAGAGGGCACATCAGCCGAAATGTTGAACAGATAACAATGAAGATGAGGACAATAGTCCAAATAATCCTAATGTGTATTCTATAATGATTGTAATTCTGTATAATTAACAATTTGGTTGAATTCTTAAAACATCTTTAAGATTAAAGGATTAATTATTTGTCTTGAGATTTTATATATGACAATTTTTCTTTTTAAATGGAAATCCTTAAAAAGCAAGAACATTTTTTCACCTAAACAAAAATATTGAATATTTTATAAAATCTTTATACCTTTGCTCGTTAGAAATTCTTCTCCAAGTTTAAGAAGTGTCCAGGGACACATGTACTCGGAAATAACTTTCCATAATGGAGGAGGAATATCTGGAAGAAAAGAAAAGGAAATATTTTTTTTATAAAATCATTGCTCAAAGCTATTGAAGAAAAAGACAGAATGCATGAAATGGACTTTATGAAAACCACATAAGGGGAAAAAGAAAAATTTTTAAATTGATCTCATCTTCCAAGATAGAAGTCAACAAAAAGAAGATTACATGGGAGATTTGCAGTTCCCAAAAACAATCTCTTGAAGACGATTGAGAGATAGAAACAAGAAAGAAAAAAAAGGGAAAAGAAAAAAAAAAAAAAAAAAAAAAAGGGAAAAGGAAAAAAAAAAAAAAAAAAAAAAAGAAAAAAAAAAAAAAGAAAAAAATAGAATAAAGAGAGAGTAAAAGAATGAAAGCAGCTGTACGACAATTTCTCTAATTCCTATATATATATATATATATATATATATAAAAAAGCTGCAAAAGATGCATAGGGGTGGGGGGAAGCTCCATAAGAAAAACTGCTGTGGGCAGATTTGGAATTCATCCCCCTCCTAAGACCTTTCCTATCCTTGAGAAGAAGACCTCAGCAGACAAAGTTAGAGGCACTTGTTCCCTCCACCCCCTGTCTACTCGAAAAAGACTGCAAAAAGCACAAGTTGGAAGAAACATTCACTCTCTCCATAAAAAATGTGGTTACAGAAAAAAAAAAGAAAAAAAAAAAAAAAAAAAAAGAAAAAAAAGAAAAAAAAAGAAAAAAAAAAAAAAAAAACCCAAAAACGTCTAATGCAACACAGATGTGCAAATAATCTCTGATAGAATGATGGTCATTATTTGTGAACTGAGAAATAATCATTATCTAGGAAAATCTTACCTTCTTCCAAGATCTTTTTGGGGAAGTTTATCACTTCTTTTCCTAAGACAATGGCACACTTGACATGAAGAGTTTGCGGATTGTTGTTTGGACGTTCCTCTTTCAGCAAGAGGCCACTGGAAGTAAAAAAAATTTTTTTTAATAAAAATATATATCATTATAATGGAGATTCAAAGTGTGTCTATAATCGAAACTATGTCACTGCTTAAGTCACAATACCCTCAGGAATTGCGTAAGTTTATTAATGAGTATTTAATTAATAATCAAAATCATGAATACATAGAATAAATCTTAACGATGCCTCTGAAAATCTGAGATTTGCCTCAAAACAGCTCATGTTATCAGTGTTTAAAATACTGCAATGTGTCTTATATATCACTAAGAAATAAAGGTTTACATAATATGGTGTGGTTAATTTGCATACTGGTTTTAACCAAGCGGTTTTAATGAATAATTACTTGATGTTTTTGATCTCTAATATTATTGTGTTTTTTTCTCGACCATATTGAAATCAATCCTATGAATGATTTTATATAGAAACCAATTAAAATATAATTAAAATAAGTGTATGCATTCTTATTTAATTTTGTTAGTTTTTCTAATTTGATACATTTCATTACATTAAAACTTAAATTCTTAAGCAGAGGAGGGCACATATTCTTGCTAGTTATAATAATGATATAGAAAAATAAAGAGTCAAAAATATATAAAGTTGTTTATGATAAAAAAAGAAAAAAAAAAGTAAAAAATGAAGTTATTTATGATAAAAAAAAATTCGAAGAAAAAAAAAAAAAGAAAAAAAATAGAAAAAATAGAAAAAATGAGTATTTATTTATGATAAAAGAAAATTCTAATGTTTTGAATTATTTGTTTAAGTTGGCTGCATTTTACAACATTGTTGGGTTATTTTATGCTGAAGATGTTCAGTTTTATTCTTTTTTGATGGGGATTCAAAAAACCTTTTTCAACACATTTTTTTTCTACTTAACCCATAGATGGAACCCTAACCGGTACCAACACTCTGGAGCAGAGTGAACCTGGGAGTAATGGTAATGAAGGGGTACTCAACACTCCCGAAAGCTCCAGAATTGTAACTTAAAAAGAGATTAGTTAAAATTGTTGGTTGGTTGGATTTTACAGCATGTCAACTCTTGCTGGGTTATTTTATGCTGAAAACATTGTTTTATTCATTCTTTGAAGGAGCTGATGGTAGGTGTGGTGCTCCAAGGGCCGGGTTAGCTCAGTCTGTAGACGTTCAGCTAGAAACCAAAAGGTTCCTAGTTCGATACCAGTCCTCGCCAACTCAGCGTATGAGTAGCACAGGGATCTGTGCAGTAAAAGTAAAATGAGGAGCTGATAGTAGGTGTGGTGCTCCACCTTAGACACCAAAAACAATTTCCTTGGTCTAGTGCTTGGCTGATATCGACTTTATGCCACCCCAACGATTTTACTTTTTTTAACCCATAGATGTACTACCACTCCGGGTCAGGGTGGATCTAGGTGTAACGGCAATAAAGGGGTATTCCACATTCCCCAGTGTTCCAGAATTGGAACTTCACCACTAGATGCATTTAACGTCATACCCAGGACATGTTATCTCGCTTAATAGATTATAAGTTGGCAGATTTACCTGTTGTCAGTATCCCGTTTTCCCTAGCACTAGACTAGGGAGACTTTTTGCATCTAGAGTGGAGCACCACACCTACCATCAGTCCCCACTTTAGCACACAGGTCCAAGCTGTGCTATTTATGCAATGGGTTGGCAAGGGCCACTATCAAACCCGGAACGTTGAGGTTCCTATGAAGGTGAACGCATTTAACTCATTTTTAAGTAATAAAAATGTAACTTTCCATTTAAGAATTGTCAGTAATTACTAACAAGATTATACCAAACAGTCAGCTGTTGTGTAGGGCCAATCGGTTTGGTTTGTTTTGGCATATCAACTTCAGTGGGTCATTTAATGCCGATAAAGTTTTGAAATAAATCAATTCTTAATGGATAATACAATTTTTTTATAAATACATTTTTCTATTTAACCCATAGATGGGCCCTAACAGGTACTACCACTCCGGGTCAGAGTGGACCAGGGAGCAATGGTGATGAAGGGTGCTCGACATTCCCAAACCTCAAAACTGGAACCTCACCATCAGATAGAGTTTAACGTCATTCCCAGACATGTAGACCCGCAGCCACCACCTTCTAGCACCCATATGATAAAAAGGAATTGGGGCTTGCCATAAAGGCAATAGGGTTGGGAAAATCATATAGGTGCTAGGGCTTGACGAGACCAATGGGTTGTAGTAGTAGTCATTAGTAGTAGTAGTAGCCATAGTTAGTTCAGTAACAACATATGTAGTCGTATAGTCAAAAAGAGGTTATTTCTTTCTAGGCTCGTGGGTTCTTTTTCGGTGAGAGAGTAAGGTCAAGCTGTTCTATCATAAATCACGTTCATTGCTACCCTAGACATGTCACGACAGAGCCCCAACAAACACATCCGACCCTTCTCGGGTCTAACGAAAAAGAGAGCAAATTTTCTTTACTTCTATTTGTGGTCCCGGGGGTGGGGGAAGGTCACTTCCACTCAAAACCTGGAACTTCCAGTTTTTATTTTAAAATCTAGTTCCAGGGTCATTAGTCGGTCAATGGCTGTTTACCCTTCCAAACTTTAACTTCTTTTTGTTCTTTCTCCAGAAATCTGATTACCGTTTTCTTTCCAATCCCAAATTCTCTGCAGACCATAACAATTACGCTACACAGCCTATTGTGGTGTAATGGGAGCAAGCTAGTCTTGCAGTTCCATTACTACTGAAAAGCGAGTTTGATCCTCGATCCATACTTGCGACACATCCCACCTGTGGCAAAGGGTTGGTAAATACCTACATACATCGTATTGCTCACCATTGGATATCAGTACTTATTGCTCTATATGCTTATTGTGAAATGTTACTCATCTTACCTGTGTACATACATCGTATTGTTCACCATTGGATATCAGTACCTATTGCTCTATATGCTTATTGTGAAAATGTTACTCATTTACCTGTTGCGAAAGGGTTGGGTAAATACCTACATACATCGTATTGTTCACCATTGGATATCAGTACCTATTGCTCTATATGCTTATTGTGAAAATGTTACTCATCTTACCTGTGGTGAAAGGGTTGGGTAAATACCTACATACATCATATTGTTCACCATTGGATATCAGTACCCATCGCTCTAAGTGCTTATTGTGAAAATGTTACTCCTGAAATGTTCTCAAATCTAAAATGTTATTCTATTTTCGAACTCCTCTGAACGATGAAAGGACATAGTATAGCCCTTCGGCTCGAGGTCTGTCTGTTCAGCCCTTTTTTCTTTGTTCTCACTGTCCACTCACTGGCTCTGTGTCACTGCCCTGTCACCCTGTCAAAATACACAGCTTAAATAATCTCTTCACCCGGAACTGGGTAGGTTACGGTTGCCATAGAAATATTAGCTATTCCTTTGTTTCAACAGGGGTTTCCCAATTTTGGGCAATAGTCCAACCCCCTTAGTGGTAGTAAGAGGGCTTCAACATCTGACTTCCACTTAGGTACCAGTTATTTACCACATACCCCACATGTACGGGTTAGGCACAAGGCCCTAACCCGTGGGACCACCTACGAACCAAAGCTCATTGTATGGCAGGTGCAAAAAAATGCGTTCATCCTGTCATAATTCAAGGGGGCAGGTGTTGCCTGGGGGGGGGGGGATAGCCCCCTGGAATCAATGATGTTAATTTACTCTGTAGATCCAGCTGCTGAAGCTCACTGGAACCCCGGCTTGACCGGACCCCCCCCCTTTCTTGGTTACCACCTCCGGCAACCCAAGTAATTTTCAACAGAGTTAAAAAAAAAAAAAAAAAAAAAAAGGAGGTCCGTTTGTTTTTTATGTAAGTTTCCTTTTTATTTTTTTTGTAAATCTGAATTCCATTTATGTGGAAAAATCATTTCCTTTTTATGCCCAAAATAAAAAAATACCTCAAGTACTTCTAGCCGGTCACAGGCTTGCTGACCACAATGGAATCATTATGGTTTTTTTTTCCCGTATCTACTCTAAATCCAGACATTGTGTCACCTACTGGAGACTTTGTTCTATGTTGATTCCTTAAGACATAATGTCACAATAGGTCTTTAGAATATTTTCTTACACCATAACTAATAATTTGGTTACTAGTGATGCCAAAGGAATTCATGCATAAATATAAATACCACCACTGGATTCCACATAGAATTCTACCCTAGAAAAGTTTTGTTGGGTCTTGGTACAGAACTTTGTTTTCAATTGCATCCCCGGAGAGACAGAGACAACAGATAGAGATAGAGAGTATAGGTTAGTTGGATTTTACGGCATGTCAACCCTTGTTGGGTTATTTTATGCTGAAGACATTTTGTTTTATTCATTCTTCATGGGTAACTTTTTTTCTATCTATAGATGGGACCCTAACAAGTATGACCACTCTGGTTCAGATTGGACCTGGGAGTAATGGTCATGAAGGGGTACTTCACATTCCCAGAGCTCCAGAATTGAAACTACCATCAGATAGTGTCTTGGGTATGATGTTAAACTCTAAGACCCTCAGCCACTGCCTTCTACCACACAATAAATAGGGTTGGGACAATCATATAGGTGCTAGGGCTTGATGTAACCAACCGATTGGTCAAAGGGGGCCTCTCCAATTGCCCATCTAGCCTAAGTAGGAGTCAAAGTGTAGTATTGCATATCATGGACCGCCAACAGGTGGCCTCATTGGGAGTGGCGTCTTACTCCCGCCCCCTGTTTAGGGGCAGATTATATATATACAAGTTAAACCTAATGAGTTAGATATACCTACTAACAGTTTTGCTTAGTGCTCTTCAGGGCAAAGATCTGACTTTGCCCTGAAGAGCACTAAGCGAAACTTAGTAGGTATATCTGACTCATTAGGTTTAACTTTATTATTTGCTCTACTTAGGTATTGAGAACTTTTTACTTTTTAGCTTTAGAGTATATATATAATTGTTTTTATTATAGTATCAACCGATTATTTTTGTTTGGTACAACTATCTTGGTATTTTCTTTTTCTGCACCCCCCCCCCCAGGTGATGTTTGGTCATATTTTTTTTTTTTTTTTACAATCAAACTATTTGCCGGGTTTTTTTCTTACCGCAAGTGTTTACCAATAAGTTTGGTATATATATATATGATTAAAATATTCCTAATCATTTCAAGTCTCCCCTTCATCCGATCTTACTGCATAAATTCTAATGGAATCCTGGACGAATAGTTTTTCTTATTGGCAGTATGACCTAATGAACACAACAACAGGTTAATATCAAATCTGTCAAATACCCTTGAAACTTATTTTTTCTATTTCATCAGAGTAACTCATCAACAATAAAAAACAAAGTAATAAATTTACAAAAAACTCTGGGTCGGTTGAGCCAATTCCATCCAACAAATTCACCTGTGGTGAATTCATGGAAAGAGTAACAAGGAAATTGGAAAGTCACAAATGGTCTGCAAACACTGCATGCATATCAGGGTTAGGGAAAAGAGATGCCCTTGTTTGCTGCAGATTTTTCACAGACGTAGTGACAATTACACCAAAAACTATCGATTCCTGGCAATGATAGAGATACCCTTTCAACTTTTGCCCTTTGGCTGGGTTGTGGCCCTAATATCACTGGGTGCCAGACCTGTCCGACTTAGGTGGCCCTACCTGGAATTTAAGTTCCCGATGGCATGGCTTTGACACTAGCAAGTTTCTCAAATCTAAAATGTTATTCTATTACTACCAGGACTTAAGAAACAATGTGCTAGATGGCCGTTGAGCAAAGAGCTTCCTCCACTACAGATTGAGAGGGTGGGAATCAAATTAACACTCAATTTAAAAAAAACTGACCTGTCCACTTCATGTCCAAGAAGTTCAGCCAGTAGCCGAGTAGCAAATGCATTGTGTATGGGAGCCATCCAGGGCAGCAGATCTGAAATGGAAAAAAAAATCACTTGATATTATATGGAAACACAGAATTAAATAATAAAAACAGTTTCAGTCAGAGAGAGTAAAAATTACTGAATAATTAATTCAAGAATCTATTTCCAATATTTGTAGAAAGAAAAGAATTTGCTATTTCTGACAATTTAGAGCAAAAACTTGTTTTTTTTTATTTTAGGATGACATATTGCAAGGGCAACAACTCTTACAGTTTTCATTTTACAGAGTTGAAATACATTTTTTATTAAAAAGATTTTTGCACCTACAACAAATTAAATGTTAGATTGGTTAATTTTAATTGCATGTCATCCTGTCTGGGGTTATTTCATGCCTAGAAGCAGGGCTCTGGAGTCAGAACACAAAACCTTTGAATTCATCACAAATATAAAAAGCTGTGTTTTTTTTTTTACTGCATCAACTTCAGTGGGTCATTTAATGCCGATAAAGTTTTGAAATAAATTCATTCTTAATGGATACATTTTTTTTTTTTTTTATAAAACATTTTTCAATTTAACCCATAGATGGAACCCTAACAAGTACTACCACTCCGGGTCAGAGTAGACTTGGGAGCAATGGTGATAAAGAGGCGCTCCATATTCCCCAGACCTCCAGAACTGGAACCTCACCATCAGATAGAGTTTAACGTCATTCCCAGGACATGAAGACCTCAGTCACCACCTTCTAGCACCCATATTATAAAAGGGTTGGGACAATCTATAGGTGCTAGGGTTTGATGTACTATATTGGCCAGGTAATAGCCCTAATATCACAGTGCCAGGGAACTCGAGTTCCCGACCACACTACTAAATTTTCCACAGATGCAGTGACAATTACACCAAAAGCCATTGATTCCTGACAATGATGGAGATGCCTTTTAGATTTTTGCCAGAGCCCCTTTGGCTGGGTAATAGCCCTAATACCACTGGGTGCCAGGGAACTTGAGTTCCTGACCACATGGCTTGGGCAATACCAAATTTACACAGCCCTGTTGCAATGAGGAAGGGTTGGGCTTTAAAAATAATGGGCCAGATAGCTGTTGAGCAAAGAGCTTCCTCTGCCCTTTTTACAGGTCTTTTTTAAAATTTATTCTGCAGGGTGTCTAGCCACCCTCCTCAGCAGACAAAATCTGTGGAGTTACTGGTTTAGTCACCAATGATCCGACTATGAAATGGGTAGTACTGGGTTACATAGTACCAGTTGCACATTGACCTACGAAAAACAATTGTTTGCTTTTTTTCTTCTCTTTTATTTAGTGTGTTTACACATGTGACAGCTGGGATTACTGGATTTATTTATTCATTCATCTATTAGTAAATCAATTGTCATTTAAATCCTAATCAATGATTATTTACAAGGTGAATATCCTCCACTGATATCAGCCGAGATAAGGATGTTAGTCCAGAAATTAGTTTAATTTTGGTACAAGTTCACAAGTATGAGGGCACCCAGTGATGATGTATATAACCAGATTGTTAGTCATTTTATTATACTATGATAAGGTGCCCTTAAAAATACCAAGTTTAGTTTTGACAGGGCTACAGGTATGGGAAATGTAGAGAATTCTCTACTCAGTAGTCTGTGAGATTAGCTTGCTAACCATTATTCCATAATAAAAGGTATTCACAGAAAAATAAGAATATCAAATTCAGGGGAAGTGAAATTCAATTGAGACAAAGAGACAGACAGACAGACAGAGAAGAGACAGACAGAGAGACAAAAGAGAAGAGACAGACAGAGAGACAAAGAGAAGAGACAGACAGACAGAGACAGACAGACAGACAGAGAGACAAAGACAGACAGACAGAGAGACAAAGACAGAGAGACAAAGAGACAGAGAGACAGACAGACAGAAGACAGACACAGACAGACAGACAGAGAGACAAAGACAGACAGACAGACAGACAAAAGAGACAGAGAGACAAAAAGACAGACAGACAGAGAGACAAAAGACACAGACAGACAGAGAGACAAAAAGACACAGACAGACAGAGAGACAAAAAGAGAGACAACAGAGAGACAACAGACAGACAGACAGACAAAAAGACACAGACAGACAGAGAGACAAAAAGACACAGACAGACAGAGAGACAGACACAGACAGACAGAGACAGAGACAGACAGACAGACAGAGAGAGACACAGACAGACAGACAGAGACCAGACAGACAGACAACAGACAGACAGACAGAGAGACAAAGAGAGACACAGACAGACAGACAGAGAGACAAAAGACACAGACACAGACACAGACACAGACAGACAGACAGAGAGACAAAAAGACACAGAGAGAGACAAAGACAGAGACAGACAGACAGAGAGACAAGACAGAGAGACAAAAGACAGAGACAGAGACAAAAAAGACAGAGACAGAGAGACAAAAAGACAGAGACAGAGAGACAAAAAGACAGAGACAGAGAGACAAAAAGAGAGACAGAGAGACAAAGACAGAGACAGAGAGACAGAGACAGAGACAGAGAGACAGACAGAGACAGAGACAGAGACAGAGAGAGAGAGAAAGATGGAGAGAGAAAGACGGAGAGAGAAAGAGATTCAACAATAATCAAGAAGTAGATATATCAAATTTTAATGATTAAATAATTTGAAATAAAATCCATTGAGGGCAGGGTAACATGCAGAAAATCCCTTCTTCCAGGTAAGCAGTTTTTGGCCTCTCGTTTCTCATTTTATCAGCAGATAAATCATTGCTAAAGTTCATTTACCTCACAAACACAAAATGGGTTACAAAAAATGTTTGGGAAGAAGAAGAGACATTCATCATTTTCTTTTTAGAAAGGAAATTCGAGAAACAATAGCCAAGAGAATTGAAATTTGAGATAAAATATCAGTGGAATTTTGTTGGTTTTGCAGCTTAAGGTTATTCCATTCCTAATTGTTTTTCACCCACGCACACACACGTGTAAAATGATGTTTACACATTAATGATAAACTTGTTCTGGTATGACAGCAAATTGTATCCAGTGGTGAGGCTCTGGTTCTGGAGATCTGCAGAATACCTTTTCATTGTATTTATATCCTGGGTGCACACTAACATGGAGTGATAACACCTCTTAAGGTCCCATCTATCAGTTAAATAGATCTGTTCAGAGATGCTGATAGGGACGCAGTAAAATCTAAAAGGATACGGTAAAATCATATCAATGCGTCCCAGTGTTTTTCTTTCCCCCACCCCCTCACCATTTCAATCTAACTGTAAATACATTTCAATGGTTTCTTAGAAACAAATTACACAGGATAGGTTACAAGGTAGGAGTTACCCGGCTTTAGTTGGGACTCATTCAAAGCAAATATGTTTCAGGATGCACTAAATCAAAAAGCCATCAGCATCACTGTTAAAAAATGATTCATATTAAATAGTAATACACACACACACACATATTTTAAAACGTGTCCAGAGTATGATATGCTAAACTACATCTAGTCATGAGGTTCCAATTCTGGAGCTATGTGTTGGTTGGTTTTTATGGCATGTCAACCCTTGTTGGGTCATTTTATGCTGAAGACGTTTGTTTTATTCAATGTTTTTAAACTCAATTTTTAAAAACATTTTTAACTAGCGTTATTCTATTTAACCTATATATGGGACCCTAACAGGTACTACCACACCAGGTCAATTGGACCCAAGAGTAATGGTGAAGAAGGGGTACTGCACAAATAACCACCGTACTCAACAAAGAATGAATTAAACAAAAACATCTTTAGCATAAAATAACCCAGTAAGGGTTGACACGCCATAAAAACCAACCAACCAAGGAACAACGGAACTGGTCTATGGGTTAAATTGACCTGATTTTACCTACACAAATAACCATTGTACTCAACAAAGAATGAATTAAACAAAAACGTCTTTGGCATAAAATAACCCAAGGGTTGATATGTGATAAAATCCAACCAACCGCTCTTTAAAAAAAAGAGCTTTTCTAAAAGCACAAAGGAAAAAAAAAAAAAAAAAAACATATATATATATATATATATATATACAACAAAAGAGACAGGCCACTGAATGAGCTAACTCCAATCACCTAAAGAGCTTAGAAGTCTTAAATATATAACAAGTTTTTGTACAACATTATTTATGCATCAGATTGACAAACCTGAAAATCCGATTAGATCATTATAATTACATAACAGAAAACAAAGATAAGACTTTCTAATATTATTTCCTAAGACAAAGCAGTGCATCCTATTAAAAAAATCTGCAATAAACAAAAACATGATTCAGAATCACATCATAAAGTCGATAACAATCAAAGACAACAGATAAATCTTTCCTGTTTTTTGATGTTTGGATGATGAAAATCTAATTCCTCAAAAAGATGTTTTTTCCAAAGATATTGTCTAAAATTCCAAGGAGAAATGTTTTCTATATAAACTATATATCAATACTTGTGTTCCTTAATTGTATGGCCATTATCATCTTGTAACAACCTCTGATTAAAAATGAGACTGTCCAAATCGTCCAAGATGAAATGCAAAAAATGTAAATCCTGATTATCAGGTGTTTATTTGCCAAATTTTTTATTAGTGTCGTCACCTCAGCTAAATAATGGACCATTCCGTTTTTATTGTAAAAGAAAAAAAAAGGATATTCTCAATCAATATATTCAAATAAAAAAAAAAATAAAATAAAATAAAAAAATTTAAAAATAGAAAATCCATGTTGTTAATATCTAAATTTTATCTTTTATTATCTTCATGAATATAAATCAAATCTTCATTATTTTTGCTCAAAAAGTAAAATGTGGTAATAGTGATTGAATAATAATATATATATATATATATATATATATATATAGAAGAGAGAGAGAGACACACACACACAAGGTGTGAAAAAACAGTATTGTGATTTTTTTTTGTACATTGACACATTTAAAAAAAATAAATAAATAAATAAATAAATAAATGTTCATTCTTTATTTCTATCTTAGTAAATACAGATTTAAACTTAGCACTTTTTTTGACAACTTGTATTATGAAAAACATTAATGAATGTAACGTTTTTTTTTTTTTTGGGGGGGGGTGTATCAAAAAGTACAAAAAAATCTCGATAGGTTTTTTTTAACACCTTGTGATTATATATATATATATATATATAATATATATTAGTCGTTAATCATTTTATTTTCATAGTTTCCTCCAGACATCCATGCACACCAACTGCCCTTTATATATGTATAGATAGAGGCTACAAAAAAAAAAAAAAAAAAAAAAAAAAACTACTAAATCAAACCTTTTAACTCATCCCTGACCTTATTCTCAATCTCCATATGTGTTATTGATTTTTTTAACTTAGTTTTTTTTTTTTTTTTCAGTTGTAGTAACTATTGTCATAATTATTTTTTATTCTAGTAGTAACTATGATTGTTCATTTTTTGATGAAGCACTTGAAATTATAAGTGACTAGTGTTTTCCTTTCATCTTTTCAATTGCTTTTTCATCATAACTCACTCCAGTTGTCAATCTACAACGCCTCAGAACACAGACTAAAATCTATTATCTGCATTAAGCCATCTAAAATAGTTTTGGTAGTTTAGTTCTAAAATTGGTTAAAACACATTTAGCATAACTGTTAAAAACAATGGAATTGACTCCAGAGACCTCAAAAAATATTCATTTCACAAAATGAATACACAATTCTAATATATAGATATATAGATATATATCTATATAGATAGAATGAATAGAGAATATATGAGAAAAGTATTGGCATAAAAAGGTGCTCAATGCTAATAAAGCAGAGCAGATTTACAATCAATGATATTATGGATAGTAACTCATAACTATAAGTGTCTTCAGATGAGTCAAATTTAACTCATCTGAAGATTGTGTAAGCATGAAACTTATGAGTTAATAACCATAATATCATTATATATATATATATATATATATATATATATATATATATATATATATAAGGGTAAGTCAATAAGTAATGCCATTTTGTTTAGGACAGGCATAATTACCAACACAAGAACATGCATCATACATCAAAATAAAGCTGGTCCTCTGTGGATCACATCCCTACTTCACCAGTCACCATTTCTCAATAGCATGTATCCCTGTCCCATAAAATTCTGTTGACTGTTCTTTGAGCCATTTTTTCACTAGAGAAGTCACTTCTCCATCACTGGAATAATATTTGCTTTTCAAACCCTTTCATGTGGTTAAAAGATATGATAGTCTGAAGGTGCTAAATCTGGTGAGTATGGAGGAGGCGGTAAAGTTATCCACCCAAATATCCTGATGGTTATGTGTGGTTGAGCATTGTCATGCAGAAGGAGGACATTGTTGATTGGCAAGTTGGGTCTAACTCGTCAGATTCTGGCTCTGAGCCTCGTTAGGGTCTCAATGTAGGCTTTAGTTTTATAAAAGACTTCACATGAAACAAAAATGGCATTACTTTTTGACTCACCTGTGTGCATATATATATATATATATATATATATATATATATATATATATATATATATGCTACCACATAGATTATGCAACATATTTACCTTCTTTATGTTGGCTGGATCACAAACGGTATGTCCGAAAAGGAGGGTCTGTCTCTGTGTGTGTGTGTGTGCGCGAAGTATTAAATTTTATACAATGTTTTCCTCTACAATATTTTTTTACCTTAGTTTTTGGAAAGATATGCATGAGATTACCTTGGTTATAAATACAGCAATCTGCCCCCCCTCAGGTAAAAGTGCCAGGGAGTGACACTTTGATCCTCAGAAGTTAATATCCAGATGTAAAAAAGAATTCCATTTTTATGGAGATTATATGAGAAAATAAGGAGTGAAGGATTGAATAAATCCGAGAAAATGTGGTTGAGAATAGAGGAAAAAAGTGGATAAAACAACACAACTAAATTCAATTGATATTTCGCTTCATTGTTGGCGGGAAAAAAAAAATTTTTTAAAAATTCCCCACATACTAAGCCCACACCTACTTTTTCTCATTCCTCTATACCACACACCAAAACCCTCCCTTCTTTCTTCCCTTACCCAATTATCTTTTCACTATAAAAGCAGAATGTACAAGCATTTATATCAATAAATTTTGAAACAGCTTCAAACATTGAGGCGAAATATTATTGAATTTAGTTATATCCACTTTTTTCCGTTATTCTCAACAGCATGAGAAAATAATTTCAAAAAAGTGAAAAATAAATGAATAAGTAAAAAGTTAACTTACACCGAACACAATGGGCACATTGAAGGGTGTAATGATTATCTAGCCAGGCTAGTGGACTCCTGTTAGTGAATTGGACTCATACTGAGTGCCCCATACACCTGGTTATGTGCCAACTAGGGTCAGTTAAATAAGGCTGACCAGTAAAGACCTACATAGACCAGCTCAGCACAGATACTGGATGCTGTGTAGAGGACCTCCAGAGGACAATCAATGATAGGGACAGTTGCCGAGAGATTGTCATGCATTATCCATGCTGCAAGCACACAATGATGATGATGAATGATTTACAAAGGTCAATGTCCACCTGTTTGCCAAATTAGCATCATACCTATGAATAATGCTTGACCGCATGAAACTTTTTTTTTTTTTTTTTTTTTTCAATATTTATTTTGGAGACTTTCCATTTGTTTTGTTTTTTGTGGGTGGGGGGTGTTGGCTTACTTTCTGGAGCCAATCAGATATGAATCCATCAAAGTCAGAACAAGATAAATAAACATTGCACATACAGAAAGGGGATAGAGTTCTTTAATTAATATGCAGGTGTGCAGAGAGAGATGAGAGAGAGAGAGAGAGAGAGAGAGAGAGAGAGAGAGAGAGAGAGGAGAGAGAGAGAGAGAGAGAGAGAGAGAGAGATGTAGGTAGAGAGAGAGAGAGAGAGAGAGGTAGAGAGAGAGAGAGAGATGTAGGTAGAGAGAGAGAGAGAGATGTAGGTAGAGAGAGAGAGAGAGATGTAGAGAGAGAGAGAGAGAGAGAGAGAGAGAGAGAGATGTAGAGAGAGAGAGAGAGAGAGAGAGAGATGTAGAGAGAGAGAGAGAGATGTAGAGAGAGAGAGAGATGTAGAGAGAGAGAGAGGAAGAGAGAGAGAGAGAGAGAGAGAGAGAGAGAAAAGAGCAATCTATTGCTTTTCTACAAAGCCAAACCTTAAGGAAAGGTTACTCCAAGAAGTAAACAGTTTGCCAAAGACCTGGTTCATCCCAGTGTGTGTGTGTGTTGGGGAGGGGGGGGTAGAATATCCAATTCATTGGCTGAAGCCCAATTCTTGGGATGGGCATTTAGTCATTTCTTAGCATACCCCTTGTTCCCCTTCCATCAGTCTATCATAAATGTAGAATTTATTAGACACTTTTATTTGACATTGCATTTCCCTGGAAATTTTTTTTTTTCTTCAAAATCATTATCTTGCAAAACAGTTGATGTTTGGTAGAGCAAGGATAATGCAGACCAAAAGGGTATATAAGATGCCATATTCCAGGTACTAGGGAAATTATATATATATATCCTTAGTACCTGGGATATGGCATCTTATAT
>CM042149.1:47328254-47333254 GCA_023376005.1 Doryteuthis pealeii | reverse complement strand
ATCGAAGCAGAGAAGAAACTTAAGATGTACGCTTGTGGAAAATCCTACAGCCATTAATATATAAACACAGAAAATATAATTAATGTTTCTTCAATAAGAGAAATGACTAGGAGGCGGGGGGAGGGTTAATACACCATGAAAAGCTTTGATTTCAAGATTATAGAAAATAAATTAGAGATCTAAGATGAACCAGAGTAGGAGGGTTACTGAATCCACCCTCTGAGTACAAGAGTAGGAGGGTTACTGGACCGCCCCATCCACCCTCAGAGCACAATGATAAAGTTAAATGATAAGGATTAAAAAAAAAAAAAAGTCCCTATAAAGGTTCTGTCCATTATGAATTTATTCAGGAATGTAATTCTATCTTCTAGTCATAATATCAAATTATGAAAATATTAGATTTTTCAACACCTGAAGAAGAATTTAAAAACTGAAATTTAATATGTAACCCCTGCTACACCGGCCTCTACCAAAGTCAAAATTGGGGAGTGGCAAGTTATTTATCTCCTTGAATGAAAAATTATTAAGCAAGAAATTCTCATATGGCTACTATCATTCACTAAAAAGTGAACGTTACATCTTAGTTGTTACTAGTGTTGGGTCAGTAAGTATCTGTTGGGTCAGTAAAAATGGTAATTCCTGTAAATAGAGAGAGTGAGGGAGAGGCTCTCTATGATTAGATATACCAATCATGTGATGAGCCCAGAAGTTTAAGCGCAAAATCCAAACAGACAGATTCCACCATCAGTACCAAGAGGCCACAACATTAAAACCGATGGGACTTTCTTCTGAAAAGTCAAAACTATTTTGAAAGCTCGTCCCCCACCCCCACCCACTATTTTCAGAGACATTTGTATAGCAACCACTTTAGAAGAAGGAAAACTGAATTCAATCTGTAAAGGGGCGTTTCTCATTAGTCAAACTACTTAAATAGCTCCTCCTCCTACAATTGCCTTTCATATTCATTTTCTCACCTCACACACACACGTATATATTTACTTAATTGACATTCCAGCACATTCTTTAAAAGTGTATTTCTCTTGTATCAATTTTATTTACAAGTCAAAATACATAAATTGAATAAGTTATAATGAATCAAAGTGTGTATACATTATTTTGTGACACTGTGTGTGTATATATATATATATATATATATATATATATATATATATATATATGGATTTTTTTTTTCTTCCAAAACTCAGTTCTTTCTATAGTTTGATGACTTTTCTGCAATTTTGTGCATATCTAAAATTAGAAGCAAATCACCACAGAGCTCAGGTCAACATGTTTGGGAGAAGGAAAACTGAATATATATATATATATATATATATAATATATATATATATATTATATATATATATATATATATAGTGTGTGTGTGTGTGTGAATGTAATACATTCACCATCCAAATAAGTGGAAAGCAACAACTCCTGAGACCTTGTTGGGGTTTGAAAGAGAAAAGAAAACCTGACTTGAAGGTATTAGAAAACATTTTTGGAGTGCATTCCTAAATAAGTCTTATTTTTTTTTTTTTAAACATTACCACATTTCCTCAGTGTGTTACTATGGACAAGTGAGAGAGTTTGCTCTGTATAGGGCACCTGCTACATGCCAGCAGACACTGTAAGTGGGGTGGGGCGGGGAGGGTGATCATCGAATTCTAAAGTCTTTAAAGACCAAGACTCTAGCTAAATATGATCATGAACTCAGTTGTTTTAAATTAGTGAGAGACCAAATACTAAGAGAATGTGTTCATTGGGAGTGAACGGAGGGGGGACAGTGTTGGCGGGTGGGGGGGTGTAGCTTGTGAGCCCGAGGAGAGGGGGATGCAGTCTGAACAAGTTGGGAAAGTACTGTGATAGCCAAATGAAATAAATATGATTTACTGTTTTGTTTTCTTCTTTCTACTTTAAGCGATCATCATTTGCTTATGTTTGAGATGTGTGTGTGTGTGTGTGTATTTGGGCAGCATTTTTTCATTTATGCATGTTGAATTAAACAAAAGACATCTCCTTTTTAACAATTTTATTTGTGATCTTTTCAAGTTTTCTGACCAACTTTTTAATATTTGGGTGGAATTTGTGGATTAGTCCAAAGTTCAGGTCCTGAGTACTTTCGGCACTCCGAAGTGCCATTATCAGGGGTGATGTGTTCCAGTTTTTTCAAATTATATTAATGTGGAGGCTGGAAGGAGAAGAACTGATGGGAAAGGTGCTATAGGCATTTTAAAATGTGTGTACTGCATTGGAAATTAATTTTGTTTAAGGATGGTTTGTATATATATAAGTAAACAGTGCTCAATATCATTGATAAGCATGTATACCTAAGTTAGTGTAGCAAAGATATGAAATCAATGACACTGACAGTTTCTCACCTATGAAATTTTCAAACCAAGTATTATATTAGACAGGCATGTGTATGTTTTTCACTACCCTAACTTAGATATACATGCTTTAGCAATGATATTGAGCACATTTTACTTATAAATTCAGTGTGTGAATATAGAAAAAAAAATTGGCAAGAAAAAAAAAAGAAAAGTGTTCAGATGGATGATATTTTAATGTAGATTTACCCCCCTCTCCCCACCAACAAAAAAAGCTTTAGAGTTTGAACTATTTACTAATTGTTTTTACCAGTGCCACCCACCCACCTTCTTTAAGAGAGAAAAAAAAAAAAAAAAAAAAAAAAAAAAACTCAAGCGTGCACAAATACACACTATCATCAGTACAAGTGCACCCAGCTTCAAAATCCTATTGAAGCAGACAATTAAAATGTTATAAGAAAAAAAAAGTGAAAGGAAATTAATTATAAAGAATTTTCTCCTAAAACAAAAGTGTTAGTGTTAAGGAGTACATTACACACTTGTCAACAAGTGCTTGTTGTTTAGCTTATAAAAATGATTGTAATGGCCAACCGGCATCTTTAAAACCTAAGTTTAAAAAATAAACTCTGGCCTACCCCTTTTTTTTTGCTAGTGCTAGACCAGAGAGATTGGCAATAAAGTCCACAGAGTTCCAGGATTGGAACTTCATCACTAGATACAGTTTAACATCATACCCAAGACATGTTATCTCCATTATAGGCCACTCCAATTTTTTTTTTCTTCTAATTTTTGTTGGAATATCCGTTTGTATAAGATGTACCCAAAATTTCCACTTATATTTATGAAATTTCCCAACATCAGCAGCATGGAGTTAATCAAAAATGATATAGAACTCATCTAATGTCCTGAAATCAATTACAAATTGAACTTTCTGAAATCAAGACATACAGAGGAGGATTACAAGGAATACAACAGACTTTCTGCTTACAAGGAATATCTACCAAAACTACACTCTTTTTCTACCTTGGATTTCAAGAAATACAAAAGACTTTTGGTTAAATTGAACTTAACGAACCTAAATTTCACCCCACCAAGAGAAAAAAAAATTTAAAAAAATACAGGGAATTAATCGAATTTAATGAAATTTTCAGTGTCTATATATTAATGATTAAAAGATAATGCACCAGTTATTTTATTTAAAAACTTACATTTTTTTAGGTCAGTTAAATGTGAACCACATACCTTTGAGGCGTAACAAATATTCTCAAAGATATGTGGTTCAAAGCTAACTGAGCTGAAAAAATGTAAAAGTTTTTAAATAAAATAACTGGTACATTATCTTTTATTCATTAATATATCAACACTGAAAAATCATTAAATTTGGTTAATTCGCCGATTTTTGGTATTTTTTTCTTCTTCTTTCAGGGGGTGACATAGGATGGTGGAATTTAGGTCCATTTAGTTAGATTTAACCAGACTTTCTGCTTACAAGGAGTATCTACTGAAACTACACTCTTTTCTACCATTGGATTTACTAACAAGGAACTAGACAACTAAAATGCCAACCAGAATCATAACAATTTCATTTTAGATAATACATAGATATGAAGAAACTGAGGTAAAGAGATAGAGAAACATTTCAGAAACTCAATGATCTGATTTTTTTTTTTTAAACCCAAATCTAAGATTCTAAAAATGCTGAGAGAAAATGTAAAATAAAATGCATTAATTTGAATCAAATTCCAGTAAATAAAAAAGAAAAAGAAAAGACTTTAACAGATTAATAGCATTTACAACAATGCTTAACAAGTTATATGCACTTTTATGAACTAAATTTTCAGATATATAAAAAGCAGCCACTTATATTGGATTGTTAAAGCTGCACATGCACTGCTTGAACAACCATAAAATGCATTGAACTTCTTTTTTTTTTAAAGACTTCACTGCAATGCACTCAATATAGAAATTAAGGTTACAATATCTACACTTATACAGCAAGCAACTGACATACAACCCTCCATAATAATTTATATATAAATGTTAGAGTTCAGTTACAATAGAAAAAAGTCAAAATTTTCAAATGAGATAACCTAAAAAACAATTTTTTTTTTTTTTTCAAATAAGAGAAGAGTAGGGATACAATCAAATTATCCCCAGAAACACAGACATGTACCCACACAATAGATCTTCAGCAATTAGAAATTTTGTACAGAATTACATTATCTGTTGTGGCCATGGCAACATGAAATAAAAATAAATAAAATAAAAGTTAAATTTAAGATTAATAAAAAAAAATTAAAAATTAAAATATGAATAGATTGCAATATAAAAATGAAGAAATTAACTTCAATATTTAATTTCATTGGCTAAGCATATTGTTCTTAAAATGTATTTAAAAAACATTTTGATAATTTTTACTAATTTACCATCAAAGTGACTAGCATGAACAAGTTAGTGTGACTGACTTTCAGTACTTAATTTGGATATTCTGAATATCTTTATAAAAATAGCTTTTTAATTTAGTACATCCTGAGATGCATGTATTTGATTTAAAATAGTCCCCGGGAAATTTGATGGGTCCCAACTAATGTTTCTTAATAAATTGTAGAGTTTTTATCTATGAACAACTAAAGCTGTCTAACTCCTACCTTGTACTCCATAGCATGTAATTCA
>CM042149.1:47288254-47323254 GCA_023376005.1 Doryteuthis pealeii | reverse complement strand
TATGTCTGTAACAAAAATTACCTCACTGCTTACGTCACATTACCCAAAATCGTCATAACAGAATAAATACTCAAAATTTGAACATGCAACATTAGACAGTCCTCATTGTTTTTTAAAACAAGTTTTAATAAATACATGACTGGTATTATATATCTATATATAGTTTGTTTTATTTTAATACATATTTAAAGTTTACATTTCAAATTGTTTTATTTTTTAATCCTTTAATGAATTTGATGATTTTACTTACTAAAGCCATCTAACTCCTACCTTGTAACCTATCATGTGTAATTCATTTCTAAGAAACTATTGAAATGCATTTACAGTTAGTTTGAAACAGTGAGGGAAGAAAAAAGAAAAACACTAGGACGCATGGATATGATTTTACTGCGTCCTTTTAGATTTTTATGTCATGGACGCAGGACATGTACCTATCAGTATCTCTTCAATAGAGATACCTAACCATGTATACTGATATCTATTTTTGTTTCATTCATTCATATTTCTCATGAGGGTCGTCACCTCAGCTAAATAAAGTACCATTCATTTTTATTATAAAGAAACAGAAGAAAAAGGACATGCTACACCGAAAAAATATAAGAAAGAAAGAGTAGGGAAAAGATAGAGAAAGGGGATGAGTGTGCAGAAGCGATAAAGCCAATCTGTTTCAATTGAACATAATGAAAAGATGAAAAGAAGGAAAGAAAAAAAGTGAGAGTTAAATCAAGATTATTATACTTTTTACATATTGAAGTATTTTGCAATAGTTCATTAAGTAAATATATCAAACACGATACTTAAATTATCATACTGTGGTATATCCACAGGTCCTGCTAATAGAATATTAGGTATAACCAACTATTAACAACATTGCATCTTTTTCTATAATCAGAACATAGCAAAAAGATTTTTCACAGAGTGTAAATAATCTTTCATGAGATTGAAAATTATTTCCTCCCCGCTTCTTTCTGTTAATTACCATGTAAATTTTATAGACAAACCAAATTTGAAACTAGATTTTCTTGTCAAGTCATTCACTATTACTGCTTCTTTACTAAACTGAAATGGTTGGTTGGTTGGATTTTATGGCATGTCAACCCTTGTTGGGTTATTTTATGCTGAGGACATTTTGTTTTATTCATTCTTGTTGGGTGTTCAATTTTCCTCTTCAAATTGAATTTTAAAAAAAATTTTTTCATCTATTTAACCCGTAATGAGACCCTAACAGGTACTACCACTCAGCAAATTGCAATGTCTTAGCTATTTGTGAATTTAATGAGGTGGGGTGTGTGTGTGTGGGGGGGGGAGACAAACTTGCCAGGAACTTTACAAAACTAAAACAAAATTCTTAGAAATACTATAAAAAAGAATAATAGTGTATATTCTCAAGTATCAGCTGATAAAATCTGGGATTATTTTACTTTCAGTTTGAAATTGTGGTCTTGGCTATTTGCACAAACACAAAGTTTGTATAGTACAACCTCCTGACACACCCATATTAGGCTAAAATTTAGGCCCCCAAAATTCGTATTATAGGAGTTTAAGTATTTACCACATACCCCATTTGTACGGGTTAGGTACAAGGCTCTATTAATTTGGGACCAGCCACAAACCGAAGCTCATAGGCAGGTGCAAAAAATATGTTGATCCCATCGGCATTCCCCCTCAAGGGGAGCGCCTCAGGGATGGGGCAAATATATATAATAATAATACACACAAGGTAATACTAGCTGACCTGATTGACAACTCAAATTCTTGAGTTTTATTATATTTTAGTTTTTCATCAGTAAATTCTATGCAGGATAATATTACAATATTTTTAAGTATAAACTAAGATATAATAAAATTCACAACTGAGTTGTGACTTGCCAATCATCAGGTCACCTAGTATTATTGTGTGTGTGTATATAATATATATATGATGGCTCTTAACAATACTGGGTTATTTTATGGAGTTGCCTGCTGAAATAAATTTATAATAGCTAAATGACAGCCTATTGCCTTTTTTTATTATTATTGAAAGTGTGTGCATGTATATATAACACAGTAAGAAAACAAAACAAAAAAACAGGCATACTAAATTCATGCAGCATACACAAAGGGTTCGGTTATAGAATCTAAAAATAAAAATGAGGAAAAAAAAAAAATTTCAATCTACGTTCACTGCAGGTAAACAAAAGAGAGGAAAAGAGTGTCAACATCTATATAAAAAAAAAAAAAGGAGGTAGGAACCTGAAACATATACAAGAGAATCACATCCTAGGGAGTCAGACAGCCTATCTCCTACCCAGCAGGCTGACAATGGGAGACAGGGAAATGAGAGCTTTTTGACATTGCCACAAGGACAAATAGTTCAGAAAGAAAGAAAAAAAAATAAATGTTCCTGTTGAATTTTTACGTGCACCAATTTTTCAAGTGTAATGTGGTCCCTATGCACCCCAGTTGATATGATTTTTCATTTTCTTCCAGCGTATCAGTGTAAGAAAATGAAAAATCATCAACGTAAGAAAGAAAAAAAATTTTTTTTTTTAAATGGTAACACAAAAAGAAAAACATTAGTTATCTATATATTAATAATCATGATCCTTAAAATTTTGCAATCTTCATCATCTTGCAACACCCTCTGGTTAAAAATGAGACCGTCCAAATCATCCAAGATGAAATGCCAAAAAATGTAAATCCTGATTATCTGGTGTCGCTTTATCACCAAATTCTTATTTCTCAGCTAATTAAATGGGCCATTCAGTTTTTATCAAAGAAAGGGAAGAAATAGAACATGCTATACAAAAAAAAAAAAAAAAAAAAAAAAAACGATAAAGAAAAAGAGTAGAGGAAACAGAGGGGGTGAGTAATTAGAAGCAATAACACTGTTTCAATCGAACATTGAAAAAAAAAAAAAAAAAAAAAAAAAAAAGTGACTTAAATCAAAATTATATTTTTTACATATTGAATTATTCGCAATAGCTCTTGAGTAAACATATAAACATAATGATTAAATCATACTGTGGTATTCCACAGGTCTGCTAGTATATTTACCTACGGTTTTTGTTTTTTTCTTTTCAGAAGATACTTTTACAAGTTAAAAATTTTCTCTTAAACCCGAGAAGTTTTTGCTTTTTTCTCTATAAATTACATGAAACATCTCAGTAAATATGATAGAATGTTGTTTACTTTCTTTATGCCCCTCAAACAGACTGACTGTAGTTTAAGTACATACTTACTTAGAGGATTAGTTTATGTACATGATATACAAAAATATTAAAGGGAGAATTGCATAACACCTTTCTGAAGTTTATGTGCGTGTGTTATTGCTTGAATTCAGGTATCAAATTCTCTGAAGTATTTCATGAAATCTAACCAAGCAAGACATTCTAACACTGGTTATGCAACAAGCAACAATAACACAAAAGAAAGACCTGTAGATAAGTCCCTGAGAGCCCATGAATCACCTGCAAAGTTAAAGACTTTTTGACAGGTTCTATTGCTATCAACAGGACTTATCACAACAACAACAAAAATAAAATAAATTTAAAAAAATTAAAATCAATAGCATTTTAGAGTGTGTGAGTAGATTTAAAAAAAAAAATTTTTTTATCTTTTATTTAATAGCAAAGTTTATATAACTCCTATTGTGTATATATACAGAGTGTCGACAAAGCAAATGTGTAAATTCTTTATTGCACACGGACTTTATGGATACCTTGTGTGTGTGGCTCATGAGAGGAAAGGTTCTGATTGTGGGGTTAAAAGGATTGTGAGGGACAGCATTGATCTGTGTGTGTGTGTATATATATATATATATATATATATATATATATATATATATATATATATACACACTATATACATTACTGGCAGATTATTACCATCAGTTTCAAGGCATATGCCTTTTGTCAGATAAATCGCCTTGGAAGTGACATCTAAATAAATATCTGTTATAGACTGCATTCTTGTTTTATTTCACCGTGTGTATTTCTCGTGCATTTGTGATGTTAACATAACGTTTGTAAAGATTACTAGAGATAACTAATATATATTATATATATATATATATATATATATATATATATATATATATATATATATACACACACACACACACTTAAGAGCTATTGCTAAAATAGTTCAATATGTAAAAAGTATAATAATCTTGACTTAACTCACTTTTTCCTTTCTTTTCATTATGTTCACTTGAAACAGTGTTATTGCTTATACACACTTACCCCTCTCTTACTTCCCCTACTTTCTTCCTTATATTTTTTCTGTGTAATATGTCCTTTTCTTACCTTCTTTATAATAAAAACCGGAATGGTCCATTATTTAGTAGAGGTGACGACTTCATAAGAATTTAGTGGACAAGCAGCAACAGATAATCAGGATTTACATTTTTGCATTTCATCTGGGACGCTTTCATTTTTAACCAGATGGTGTTGCCAGATGATAACTGTACAATTAAGGAACACGAGTATCAATATATGGATAAAATTATAAATACCATCATTTAATTAATTAGATACACAACACGAGAAATACACTACGTCTATTGCATAATAGTTGTATTATACATTTCATGCACTAAATGTAACCACCATTATAGGATAACAGGTAGAACTAATTATTTTTTTAAAGGAATTTTACCAATTCACGTTCTTAATGAATAACTCAGGAATTCAAAGTGTTTAAAAAGGAGAATTATGCAAATGTATGCGTACAGAAAGCTGGAAATATGCCTACAGCTTGTCTACTCTCAGAGAGATAGAGAACATTTTTATAGACGACCCCCAACTGACGAGCTAGCAACAGACTGTGGATCAGAAAGTTACCAGCTGCTGGGTCACGACTTGATCAGATCAACATTATCACAAATAGAAATAACCCCCCAGGCAAACTAACTTGACCCACCTGGCAATGATCCATGTCTTTGATTTAACCCTGCTGCTCCAGCCAATGAAAAAAAAAAAAAAAAAAAGACAGCCAGGACAAATTGAACCATATTGAATAAATAAATTTCAGGTATGACCTTCTGCAATAGCGTATATATTTACCCAACCCCTCCATACAAGCAGGATGTGACACAAGGTCAATTTCTTAAGCAGAGTTTAGCAGGTTTGAATTCGGAGTTTTCCTTCTCCTAGATTGGTTAAATTTGTAAAAAAAAAAAAAAAAAAAAAAAAAAAAAAAAAAAAAGTAGGCCAAGCCTGGAATGATACTAAGACATTGTTGGACAGACACACATACGCATTTCCACACATGCAGAGAATTTGGAAGACATCACCAGTCATACAACAGAATGGACAGATCCTAGTAACAAGCTAACAGCTTCTGTCGAAGAGATCTTTATCTCGAAATATCAAGAATAAATCAAAGTTAAACATAGTTATCTCATTTTTCTTTACACTTGCATTGTGATCGCCTTCAAAACCAACCACCAAACCAATATAAGTACAATGCTTAAAGCAAATTATAAGTTTTAAAAATAAAAATTTTAAATAGAAAGCAAAGACCAACCATTGTTGACCATTAAATCTAATGTCTTGTCACATGTTACACAAGGTTGGTTAGATTTTACAGCATGTCAACCTTTGTAGGGTTATTTTATGCCAAAGAATTTTTGTTCTATTCTTAATGAATATTCAATTTTTTAAAAACATTTTTCAAACTCACTTTTTGATCTATTTAAACCAAAGATTGGGACCATAACAAATACTACCACTCCGGACCAGAGTGGATCTGGTAGTAATGGTAATGAAGGGGTGCTCCACACTCGTTAGAATTCCAAAAATCGAACTTCACCATTAGATGCAGTTTAATGTTATACCCAGGACAAGTAGTATCTTGTAGAAGGAAGTTACTTGACAAGTAACAGAAACTCACCAGAAAGCAAGTGGACTGCAAAATGTTCCTCAAGCCATTTGCAAGCCAGTTCAATTCCACGATAGTTTTGTTTGTTTTTGGGGTCATTAGGAAAGAATGAGGTCTTCCTCTCAACCGTTTAATTTGCACATCAGCACCCCCCCCGCCTCCTCACTGATTGTTCTTATTTACAAAGGATACAGTACATTAAAAAATATATATATAAAAAAATCTTACATACCATTTTAGGTAATTTTCACCTTTAGTTGGCTAAATTCCTAGCAAATAAGGCAATTAGAGTAACCTCCCTTGACTTTCACTTTGAAACAAGCCGGTATCCATTTAGAAAGTTTCCGTGCGAAATAAACAAATCTTAGAAACTTTTTTGAAAACAATACAACTGCATGCTTTAACATAAAAATATCTTAAAATGTGTTCTTAATAACAATTAAGTCCATTTCAGATAATGCGTACACACAATTTTAGGCTAGGAATTTAGCCAACTAAAAGGTGAAAATTAACCCATTTTATTCGTCAGTTAATAAGTCAGTAAAGTCAAACATTCTGTCAATGAACAATAATTTCAAGTATTCAAATGAAGAAAAGCAAGAACCCGGGGGGTGGGGATATTTGAGATGGGACAAACTGATACCCTCAATGGGGGCAAGGAGGGGGGGCAGTTCTAAGAGCCAATTAGTTGTCATTTCTCCCACACCCCCACAATAATACAATCTTAATTGTATTAACCCAGAAACATACTTTGACACATTTAATTGTTTAGCTTGTACTACCACCACCAACCATTATATTTAGCCATTGTCACAATCATTTTACGATTAAAAGAATGTCATTTTAATGTTTAAGCTATTTTATGGTACAAACTAAAGAATCAGTTTTAATAGACACTAATTCAGAATTTTATTATATATATAAGGGTTTTATAATTTGCTTGAAGCATTGTGTATATATTGGTTTGCTGGTTGGTTTTGAAGGCTATCACAATGCAAGTGTAAAGAAAAAAGAAGGTAAGTATGATGTTGTTTGTTAACCTGTGATTTATTCTTAATTCTTAATATTTTGAGATAAAATCTCTTCCACAGAAGATCTCCAGAACTGAAGTTGTTGCTAGTGATTGTCCATTTGGTTCTGTCTTTCCTTCCAAACTGTCTGTGCGTGCTTGTCCCCCACCCTTTTTTTTTTGAACAGCCACATGCATTGTGATAGCCTTCAAAACCAACCAGCAAACCATATATATATATGTTATTTACTAAGCATAGTTTAGATGCGACACAAGGTCAAAAGTGTGGGTCACCCAGTATAAATTGAACTCACTAACAATGGTCTGCTAATCTCGCTTGCTAACCATTACACCACATGAGGTGCCATATATATATATATATATATCAGTTGAAAGACCTAGACATAACCTACTTAAGTTTCACCAAAATTGGGTCATCAGGGTTAATAATGAATTAATAAAAAAATTGACTAAGAAATAAAAGGTTTAAATAATATATGGTGCGATTAATTTGCATACGGGTTTTAACAAAACCAGGTTTAATAATTACTTGTTATTGATCTCTAATTTTGTTTTATTCTACAATGTATTAAAATCAATCCTATGAATGATTTTAGATATATAAACCAAATAAAATATAATTAAAATAAATGTAATCTTTTTAGGTGTTCTTATTTAATATATTTCATTACATTAAAACTTATTAATAAGTATGCTTGGTGGAGGGCGCATATTCTTGCTAGTTTTAATAAAAATGCAAATATGCAACTGAACTGGCAAAATTGTGAGGTGGAAGAAGAAAAAAATAGTCTAACTAATATATAACACTTAATTCTATTACGAGAATAGTTTCAGCCAATACCGTAAATGATCTTTCAGTTATTATATATATATATACTAGCAAATATACACACCCGCCGGGTGCAAGTATTTAAGATTTAATGTAATAAAATATTTTATTAAATTAAAAAGGCTAATGAAACTAAATAAGAATGCAGATAAAAAGATTTGAAACAGAAGGGTATAATCGAAAAATAGAACTAAATTTATTCTTTCATCACTCTCGTCTTTCATTGCTAAATTTTCCTAATTTAACTATTTAGTTAAAATAGGAAGTAAAGAATAGTATTAGTTATTTCTTCTTGTTAATGAATTTTTTAAAAGATTCATCCAAGATTTTTGCTCATATTCATTAAGATAACACCAAACGATTAGAAATCAATAATACCAAACACATTTAGTAAAATCTAATTTTCAATATCAATATGCAAATTAGTCTTCCCATTCACTGTAAACCACTATTTTGTATAAATACAATTGCATTTTTATTAGTATGTAGGTATGGTTAACAGTATTGATAATGTAAAACAATTCTATTAATAATTGAGGTTTAAATAAAAATAAAACCATGGAGAATGTGATATAAATAATTAAGGGAATTGTAACTGGAGTTGTGATATAGTTTCGGTTACAGACAAATTCACAATCTCCATTATGATAAGATTTACCAACCCCTCTGCACGAGCAGGATGCGACACAAGATCAATTTCTTAAGCCGAGTTTAACAGGTTTGAATTAAGTTCTCCTTCTCCTAAAATGGTAACCTAGCCAAGGTTAAAGAACCCAGTATGTCCTACTATTTACCCATAGCTGAAGGGAGAGTAGTTTGATGCATATTTTTTCCTAGGGTATAAGCACAATATGAAATGCAAACAACCTCGTCCAGGATTTGAACCTGTCTCACCGTGTTCATTTCCTACAAGTGGAACCATTATACGCACCTTATAAATTAGAAAATTATAAGACATTATAGCAATCAATGCAGCTGGATTTTAGATTCTCTTTCTCATAACCAGGTGATTAGAGTTCCAGACATTCTCTTGGCGCCAAATTAATTGGTAAAAAGTCATTCATCTTTAAGAAAATCAGGATAAAAACCAAAAGCTAGAAACCATTCATCTAACAGTCTGTCTGTAATGGAATCAACAATACAGAAAGAGTAAATGTTAAACTTAGTAGCTAAGTACCGTATTTGACGGCATATAAGACGCAACCGCCCCCCTTATTTTAGAAGGTCAGATTCAGGAAAAAAGTTTAGTGTATTTAAGAATATATTGTTGAAAACGGTCTACCTGTGCATTACACAAGCAGAAACATAGCTGTATAAAAGCACACTACAACCGACTCAACCACCATACATCAGAATTTCTTCTTACATCATTTCCAACACTACAACCTTTTTCGTTTTTGAATACAATTTGTTGAAATTCAAAATGTTTTTTTCTTCACCACCATACTGTGATTATAACAATACCAGCAATAAAATAAGGATGCAAGGAGTTTAGGGTAGGTAAAAGTACTGAGCGTAAGTTGGGTTAGTGAGCATCATAGAGAAGATTAGCCTAGGCCTACGGGAGGTCTCAAACTTCACCTACGATGTATGAGAAGCAGGGCAATTTTTTTAGGCAAAATTTTGGAAAAAAAGTGCGTCCTATATGCCATCAAATATGGTAATTCCATTTTTATAATGAAACTAGAAGCAGCTACCCAGCATCAACTTCAAAAAAACTCTGGTGTATTGATTTGTTTAGTATTATTTGGACAATTGTCCTCATCTTCTTTGTTAGCTGTATAACGTTTCGGCCGATGTGCTCTCTGGCCTTCATCAAGTATTTCTTGTCAAACTCAGGAACCTTCTTGTCATAACCAGGAGCCATACTACCACACTGGGTCAGAGTGGTAGTATGGGGGTACTCCACTCTTCCCAGAACAGAGATGCAGTTTAGTGTGATACACAGGACACTCTTGACTGTATCCCCTACAGAGGGGGTAAGTAGAAAATTATATATATATATATCAGTATTTGTAATGCAGATTTTCTGGGCAGGTAGGCCCACTTAGTTTGAAAGAATTGGCATAACACCATCTTCTTTGCTTTGTGCTGTACTTAACTGAGATTAGTAAGAATCAAGAGATTAGCTTATATTTAGCCGACTAGGTAAATCTCAGCTAACCTTACAACCCCATGAGAACCTCAAATATTTGTGACTAACAAACAACCAAACATAAATATATGTATAAAAACAATCCTGTTTAACAAGGCCTTTTTTCTTCTTTAATAGCTCATTATTTAGGTGCTTTCAACACATATGTAAAATAAAATGGGTTAAATCGAACTCAACGGACCTAAATTCCACCATCATATGTCACCCCGCCGGGCAGAAAAAAAAAAAAAAAAAATTAAGGGAATTGACTGAATTTAATGAAATTTTCAGTGTTGATATATTAATTAATAAAAGATATAATGTATCAGTTATTTTATTTAAAAACTTTTACATTTTTTCAGTTCAGTTAACTTTGAACCACGTATCTTTGAGGCATAACAGATTCTCAAAGATTTATTTCGAGGGGGGGGGGTGACATACGATGGTGAAATTTAGGTCTGTTAAGTTCAATTTAACCATGAAATGTTTATTTTTTTTATATGTGTAGTTTTTTTTTTAACAGTTATGATAGACCCATAGATGGGACCCTAACAGGTACTACCATTCCGGGTCAGGTGGAACTGGGAGTAATGAAAACGAATGGAAACTTTACAGATCTCCTAAACTGAAGTCTTACAACTAGATGTAGTTTAGTGGCATACCCAAGACCCCCTTCCCCTATTTTTGTCTTTTGGGTGTGTCACTTTACATCTCAGCAGAGGATACAGTTAGCATATTCTAAGCCCTGGTGACTGGGCAGTACATTCATAGAGCACCTGGGGGGTAGGGCAGTGGTTAACATGCTGGGCTTGAAAACCACAGAGAGAGAAATCCTTGAAGAGTACACCGGAAATAAGGTTTTGTACTACATGTTGACTTAGGCTAATAAATATGTAATTACCAGATTGGGAGGGGAGGGGGAGAAGAAAAAACAAGAAAAAAACAAAAAGAAAGAAACTGGGGTAAATGGATGGGGTGGGGGGGGTTCCATAAGTATTTAATTGCAACATTTTACCAGTCAACCAATAACCACATCTAATGGATGTGATGGTTTTAACTATTTTTATTAAAGCAGAAAAAAAAGGGAACCAGATTAATAGTTTCCTGTTTGTGTCGCATCCTGTTTGACTATCAGAGATTTTTTTTGTGTCATTTTAACAGAAATTCATTTTTCAGGAAAGAAAATCAAATTGTTAATAAACGATATTATTGAAAAGTTTTTCAACCGGTGTGCCGCAGCCGAGGATATTACTTTAATATTTTTTTATTTCAATTATGCTACACTTGTAGCACATTTTCACTATTGTAAATCCTATTTATCTGGGGTTGCTTATATGCCAAATTATTTCTTACAACTGTTATTATCTCAGCTAAATAATGGGCTATTCCATTTTTATGGAAGGGTCCATTTTTAATCGCTTCTGCACTTTCACTATATATTATTTTTTTTGTGCAGCGTGCTTTTCTTTTTCTTTCTTTATAGAAGTTACACAAAATATAATAGGATAGGTGTGAGCAAGCAGAAGCGATAACGCTAATCTGTTTCGGAAAGAAAGGAAAGAAAAAGTGAGAATTAAATCAAGATTATATACATTTTACATATTGAACTATTTTACTTAAGTAAGCATATCAAAAGTAATAATTATCATATTGTGGTATATTAACAGGTCCTGCTAGTTCAATAATAATGCATCTGTGAGACTAGTTTAGTAACCATTACAGATTTTGTGATGGAATAGCATAATTCAGAATGCCATTTTGTTCATTAAAAGCGATTCTGGTTTTGTGTACATGTTGTCAATCAAGGCTGCAAGGGGAAATGACATGAATAAGAATTCCTTAAAGCTAAGATTACAAATGCTAACAGTTCAACAAGGAAAGAGAGAGAGAGAGAGAGAGAAAATAAAGAGAGATAGAGATAGAGAGAGAGGAGAGAAAATGAGAAAATAAAGAGAGAGAGAGAGAGAGAGAGAGAGAGAGAGAGAAGAGAAAAGGGTGAGAAAAAAGAGAGAGAGAGAGAGAGAGAGAAAAGGGTGAGAGAATGAAAAGAGAGAGAGAGAGAGAGAAGGGTGAGAAAATAAAGAGAGAGAGAGAGAGAGGGAGAGAGAAGTGAGAAAATAAAGAGAGAGAGAGAGAGAGAGAAGATGAGAGAGAGAGAGAGAGAGAGAGAAGAAGGGTGAGAAAATAAAGAGAGAGAGAGAGAGAAAGAGAGAAAAGAGGTGAGAAAATAAGAGAGAGAGAGAGAGAGAAAAGGGTGAGAAAAGAGAGAGAGAAGAGGAGAGAGAGAAAAGGGTGAGAAAATAAAGAGAGAGAGAGAGAGAAGTGAGAGAGAAAGATGAGAGAGAGAGAGAGAGAAAAGGGTGAGAAAAATAAAGAGAGAGAGAGAGAGAGAAAAGGGGTGAGAAAAAAGAGAGAGAGAAAAGAGAGAGAGAGAGAAAGAGAAAAGAGGAGAAAATGAGAAAATAAGAGAGAAGAGAGAGAGAGAGGTGAGAAAATAAAGAGAAGAGAGAGAGAAGGGTGAGATAAAGAGAAGGAAAGAGAAAAAAGAGAATAAAGAGAAGGAAAGAGAAAATAAAGAGAACAAGAAAAGCGGGAGGAAAGAGAAAGGGAGGAAAGAGAGAAAAGGGGGAGAAAATAAAGAGAAGGAAAGAGAGAAAAGGGGGAGAAAAAAGGAAAGAGAGAAAGGGGGAGAAATAAAGGAAAGAGAAAAAGGGGAGAAAATAAAGGAAAGAGAGAAAAGGGGAGAAAAAAAAGGAAAGAGAGAAAAGGGGGAGAAAATAAAGAAAGAGAGAAAAGGGGAAAAATAAAGAGAGAGAATAAAGGAAAGAGAAAAAGGGGGAAAATAAAGGAAAGAGAGAAAAGGGGGAGAAAATAAAGGAAGAGAGAAAAGGGGGAGAAAATAAAGGAAAGAGAGAGGGAGAAAATAAAGGAAGAGAGGAAAAGGGGGAGAAAATAAAGGAAAGAGAGAAAAGGGGAGAAAATAAAGGAAGAGAGAAAAGGGGGAGAAAATAAAGGAAGAGAGAGAAAATAAAGGAAAAGAGAGAGAAAATAAAGGAGAGAAAAGAGAAAATAAAGAAAGAGCTTTCTTTCTCTCTTTCCTTTATTAAAAAAAAAAGAAAAAGGAAAAAGGAGAAAAAGAAAAAAAAGGAGAAAGAAAAAAAAGGAGAAAAGAAAAAAAAAAAAAAAAAAGGAAGAAAAAGAAAAAAGGAGAAAGAAAAAGAAAAAAAAGGAGAAAAAAAAGAAAAAAAAAAGAAAAGAAAAGAAAAAAAAAAAAAAAGAAAAGAAAAAAGAAAAAAAAAAAAAAAAAGAAAAAAAAGAAAAGAAAAAAAAAGAAAAAAAAAAAAAGAATGTCCCATGACTAATATGAGAGCCACCTACCACATCAGAAAAAGAAGCATCTTGAATACGACATACCAAACAAATTAAAAACCGTCAATGACAACAGTTTAAATGTCCTTTGCTGTATCAATCTACTGTGAAGAGTCATTGACACTGAAAGAGATAGCATTTTTTTATATCTCATACAACAACTTTGTCTAGAACACTAGGACAAGGTCACATTGAAGTAAGATTGTATTGCACCAAGTCAGGTAGGTTAACATACCTTAGAAAAAAAAAAAAAAAATTGAAGTACTAATGCAGAATAGTGCACAGGAGATAATATCATTAGATTATGTATAAAAACGCATTATATTGCAAAGAAATACCTGAAAACTTTTAGACATTAGGGTTAGGCTACTCCGGGAGTTTCTGTAATCTAATGCTGTTTATACATAAAATGCAGTTCTAATTATATTATCTCTTGCACACTATTCTACATTTGTACTGGGTTAGGGTTAGACTACTTCGGGAGTTTCCGTAATTTAATGCTATTTATACGTAAAATATGATTCTGATGTATCTCTTGTGCACTATTCTGCAGTTGTACCAAATTTAAAAAATTAAATAAAAAAAATCAGCCCCCCACCCAACCATCAGCTTCATTGGGGGAAAATCTAATAATCCTATGATAGATAGATAGATAGATAGATATATTGATGTTAAGGTTAGTGTCTGGGTTACGGGAGTTTCCATAATCTAATGCTATTTATACGTAAAATGCAGTTCTATCTCTTGTGCACTATTCTGCATTTGTACCTAATTTAAAAAAGACTAAAAAAAAAAAAAAAAAAAAAAAAAAAAAAAAAAAAAAAAAAAAAAAAAAAAACCAAAAAAAAAAACGTTTTAAAGCTCCACTGGGGGGAAAATCTAATCTCATCAAACAATCAAATCCAAACACACACACACAATATAATATAATATTTACCTACTAGCAAGAACCAGTGATTGCACGTGTCATCATTATAAACAAACACACAATGGAATCCAGCAAGAGAAAATGCTTCAGTGAAGTAGAAAGCACCATTATATAAATAATAGAAAAAAAACCTTTTTGTCTTTGACACTCTCCTGGTGGGGCACCAACCAATAATCTTTAAGCAGATCAGATAACCTGCTGTTTGAAAGAAAGAAAATTTAGCACATCTCTAACAGACAAATGGTAAATAATCTAACGCCCCCCCCCCCAGAAGCAACAAACCAGGAAGACAAATCTCACAGCACTGGGAAGGGGGGGGATACAGGCAAACATTTATAATTGTAACATTCATCATCTAGATATGAAGGGGGGTTGGGGGGGTAGTCATTCAGACTATATACAGGTTCAAATCCCTATAGACACTAGTGAACTGGGTTTTTTTTTTGGGGGGGAGGGGGGTATTACTGTTGCCATAATTATTCTTTTATTTTATTTTATTTTTTTTTTAAATATAAATAATATGATATATACTACAATATATATTAATATGGTATATTCAAATTGAATATAATATAATTAATATATAAAAACATGAATTTTATATATTTTATTTATATAAATACATGTTTAAATAATCTTCCCCTAGAAGCAGCAAACCAAGAAGACAAATCTCAGAGTACTGAGGGGGTGGGGGTACAGGCAAACATTTATAATTGTAACATTCATCATCTAGGTATAAAAGTTTTTGTTTTTGGAAAATCATTCACTAGACTGTACACGGGTTCCAATTCCCTAGAGGCACTGATGATTTTTTTCTTTCTACGATTGCAGTAATTTATTTTTTAACATACACCACTAAATTTGGACAACAAAACTCTTAAGGAAAAAAAATTACTTGTTCATAATTTGTAGTAGCTAAACCTTTTTTGTGTCAGTGCTACTGTACAGCTCCACTACTTAGACCCTAATGAAGCGCCGAGAGCAATGGTTCTGATCCTTTTTTTTACCTATTGACCCCCTTTTAATCCTATTTTACTCTAGTGGACACCCACCCTCCATAGCCATTCGTTGTTTAAAAATCCCATTGTATTTTTATAGTTAAATACATTTTACTTGCCTGGGTCCAAAAAAAATGTTATATGGTCCCCTGGGGGTCCATAGACCATGGTTGAGAACCACTGGCCTAGAATATAAGCTAAATGGGAGTTGCACAAGAATACTCAGCATGCTGTCTTAAATCAAAGAAACAACATTCCACAAGAAAGCAGCTATATGCCCACTTGCCGCCATTACACAAACCATCAGAGGGAGACAAACAAGACATGCAGGACACTGTTAGAGAAGCAAGGATAAACTCCCGACATTCTCCGGTGGAAAGCCGCACATGAGCATGTGTAAGCCACACAGCAAGGACCTACATCAATTGATTATGAGTGGATTCTGGATGCTGCACAGATGAGTTCCTGGGGGCAATGACAGAGATGGTAGGCAAGAGATTGTCATGGATATCTGTGCTACGAGTACGACTTGATGAACACATGCTGAATTTAGGTTAAATTTAAACTTTTTAGTACTTCATACTGACTGAAATTTTTTATTTTTAAAAGTTATAATCCGAGTGATGCCAGTCTTTCTCATAAAGAATAAAATTCTATTGGTAAAGAATGGCAATACAAAGGATAAATCTGGAAGAGGAATTTGCTATATGTGCAAATGATTTAAAAAAGAAAAGAAAAAATCCCTCCTGATTAAGCCAACAAAAGTATTTTTTGTCCCCCCTACTCCAAAAAAGGCCCCCCCCCCAGAGTGTGCAAAAAGAGGTTCCTCCCGCCCAGAGTTGGTTGTTTTGGTTTGGTTTGTTCTGTTATGTTTTACGGCATATCAACCCCATTGGGTCATTTAATGCCGACAAAGTTTTGAAATAAATTCATTCTTAATGGATAATCAAATTTTGTTTATAAACTCATTTTTTTTATTCAACCCATAGACGGGACCCTAACAGGTACTACCACTCTGGGTCAGAGTGTTCCCAGAGTCTGGAAAAGAAGATACCCAAGTCTGACAAGAAAAGTATTTTTTTTTAGAGAAATGTTTCTAAATGGTATCTGTCCCATAACAGTTGTTACATGTGCATATAAATTGTATACACAAAAATGTAACAATTCTAATGGGACAGTTTATCTAATTAATAAAATAAACAGATTATTAAAATTGTTTTGGTTTTTTTTTGCGTTTTTTTTTTTGGGGGGGGGGGGATTGTTGTAGCAAGCTGAAGGTATAAACAAATCTTTATGTCTAATAAGAAAAAAAAAGAAAAAAAAAAAACACCACCCACCCAACCCAAGGTTCTTTTAGTTTTGCACATAGCAACAGTTTTTTTTTCTCTCTTTTACAAGAAAAGAAAGGAAAACATTCCTGTTGCAAGATTCTGCAAACGACAACAAAATCCTGTAATTAAAGGCTGACTAAGAGTTATTTGCAGCAGAGAAAAGAAAATTGCACATCTTGGCCAGACGACAGCAACATGCAAGTGCACGGCCTGGCAAGACAAAGGCGACCTGCAAGTGCACGGCCTGGCAAGACAAAGGCGACACGCAAGTGCATATTCTCACCAGATGTAGGCAACACAAAGGAGCAAAAAACAATTTTTTTTTTTTTAAATTCATAAAAATTATCTCAAATTCTAGGTTAGATCATTACTATTCAGGTTATTTAAACTTTATGGTTAGCAGAATTAGAACAGTCTACCCTGGTTGATTAAATAAAGGGTTTGGTTCAAGGGATACCAAATTCAAAGAGAAGAAATACCTGAAAAAGGCCCAAACATTGTCAGACAAGAAGGACGTTCCTAAGTCCGACAAGAAGAACGTTCCTAAGTCCGACAAGAAACACCTGAAGAAGGCCCAAACATTGTGAATATAGCAATAAAGATAATGAAATGGTTAAAAAAAAAAAAAAAAAAAAAAAAAAAAAAAAAAAGAAGTCTCATCTCAAAAATTCAGACAAATATTCTTGGGGTTTAGTATTGACATACCAATGCACCCTTCTTCAAAAAACAAAACTAATCTCAGCCATTTTATCTTCAGCATTGAAAGAGAAAAAGGCAAATTGTTGATTAGCAAACTTCAAAACGAAAACAACCCCCCACCACACACAAAAAAAAAAAAAAAAAAAAAAAAAATCATGTAAACATGTTATTCTAATATTTTCACCTTAGGCCAGCCACTTCAATATTTCAAACATCCTTTCCCTCTGAAAAAACAATTTTTCTTTCTTTTCTAATTCAATTTATTAAATTATAAAAATAAGCTTAATCAATACAAGGAATTCTATAAATTTTTTTTTAAAGAACTCCGTTATGATATTTTGCACAGAGATTTAAGATTTACAATATGCCATGAGGAAAAATTTTGTTTTTAAAAATTAACTCCTTTTAAATGTAAAAAGCAAAACGTGGCCAGTAAAAATCCATTACGATATTAAATGCTATTTTTGTTGTTGAAAATATATTTTCAACATGTTTCTAAATAAGCTAAAACTGATCAATTTAAGTGTCAAAATTTTTAAAAAATATTAAGAGTTTTATGTTGGGATTTTAGGTAAATCCCAACATAAAACCAAATATTATATGTTGGAGGTGTGTGGTATAATGGACATGGTGATACAAGTTCAAATCCTGTTTGCATTTCACAGTGCAAATATCCTTGGGAAAGGTATGCATCCAACTATTCTCCCTTTAGCTATGGGAAATAGTAGGGCAGACTGGGCTCTTTAGCCTTGGTTAGGTAACCACTCTAGAAGGAGAAAACTGAATTCAAACCTGTTAAAACCAGCTAAAGAAATTGACCATGAATCATATCCTTCTCATGCAAAGTGGTTGGTGTGTGTGTGTAATATATATATATATATATATATATAATATATATATATATATTATATATATATATAAAAACTTGTCAACTGCCAAAAAAAAAATTTTTTTAAATAAAAACCCATAGATGGGATCCTAACAGGTACTACCATTCTGGGTCAGAGTGGGTCTGGGAGTGATGGGGATAAAGGCATACTCCACACTCTCCAGAGTTCCAAAATTGGAACTTCATCATTAGATGCAGTTTAACGTCATACACAAGACATGCAGCAGGTTGGTATAAAATACACTACAAACCGGCCATCATAGGACAAATATCTTCGGTTTTTATTTCAGAGGACACTAAAGACCCCCAGTCACGGCCTTCTACACATACATGACCAGCTGATTGATCGGGACTGCTCAGCCGCAAGGACACCCACGGTCAACAGGTGATCCCATTGGGGGATAGGTGAAGTCAGTGGTGTTTGTTCCCCATCCACCCCCATCACCTTGATGGGCTAATAATTTCTGCTAATGAATGAATGAAAAAAAAAAGGGCCGGTTTAACTCAGTCGGTAGAGCACTTGGCTATGAATCTCAAGGTCCTGGTTCGATACTGGCCCTCACCAACTCAGCGTACGAGTAGCACAAGGTATCTGCGCAGTAAAGTAGGGAGCTAATGGTAGGTCTGGCGCTCCACTTCAGACACATAAACAATCTCCTTGGTCTAGTGCTACTGAAAAGGGGATAGACACCCACACTGTCTGGCTGATACCGACATTAGGCCACCCAGTCACCCCTTTTTTTTTATAAAAAATAAAATAAATAAAATGAAAATAAATGAATAAAAAATTAACCTCAGGTACATTTTTGGCAAAATATTAAAGTCCCCCCCCCCAACCCATATTTATATCTTTGTAGTTGTTTTCATTTCCAGATGACTCAACAACATTTTCTTCACCTGACACACTTTCTTCTTTTGATGATCCATCCAGTTTTATTTCCTTAGGAAGATTCTCAAGTAAATGCACTCACAGACAGACAGACAGACAGACAGAGAGAGAGACAGAGACAGAGACAGAGAGAGAGAGAGTTCACACTTTTAAGAAATGGAAGGAGAACTAGCTTCTTTGAAAAATTGTAGGTTTTTTTTTCTTTGTTTACAAAAACACACATTGAGGGAGGGATGGAGAGAAGGTGGGGAGGTATCTGTCACTCGGTCTCTTGATAATTATTTCCTGTTTCCATACGCAGTGATTACTTGTTTTGTTTTAAGAAACAAACTGGGTAGAGAGAGAGAGAGAGGCTCAATGAAAGTTTGAATTCTGTTTGGCATAAGGCCATAATAAAAGGGAACCTATATGAATCAAAAGTAACTATGAGCCTGTTAGATTAGCTTATTCATCTCTTTGCAACACACAAGTATTCAAGGTTGGAAAGATTGTTTAAGAAAAAGAGATTCAACACTACTTGATTTGAGAGAAAGAAAAAGAGAAAGAAATTCCATTAATTTGATGGCAATATGTGTTGATAGAGATTGAAAGCTTGGACAGCTTAAATGATGTCCTTACATTTGGCCAATAGAAACACCATGACAATGACACACAAGAAAAAGAAAAACATTGTTTTCCCTCACACAAGAAAAAACAATTGTTATTGTTGGTTTAATAATAATAAAAATTTTGAAGGTCATATTTGGGCAGAGATCAACAAACAAATTCAGTTTATTTAATAATTGATTTTGATTTTTTTTTCTCTAAATCTTTAATTATTTAATTTTTTTAAATTAATTTTTTTAAATTATTTTATTATTTCATTTTTATTATTTAATTTTTTTAATTATTTCATAAATCAAATTTATTCTTTTTGTCAAATAACTGGAACTTCCAGTAAAGAAACAAACAGAAATATTTAAATATATATATATATAATATATATATATATATTTTAATTTATTCTAAAAAGGAATTTATTTTTTAGATTCTGGGGAGGAATGTGCTATTATTCAGCCTTATTCTCATTTTTGTTGATATCATAACTTCAGCCTTCTTCAGTCCATTTGAGAGATTGTTATTTTAAGTGGAAAAGAGAATATGACTCTTTTGCATGGTTACCAATATAGGTTCACAACCCATTGTTAAAGAGTTTGATTCTCACTGGGCACTTCACTTTTGGCCTTGTGCTAAACTAAGCTTAATTTAGTACAGGTGTGGGATTAAAATAAGTTTTAAAAAATAATCTCCCAGGAGCCCTCAGACAGGAACCCCGACGATATCCGACGCTATGTGTGGCAAAGGAAGAAATTTCCTCTCCACAAAGTAGCTCAATAAAGTCGGAAATCTAAAACTACCTTCCTTTAATTTCTAATTGTTTGGTTTTATCTTAATGAATAAAAATATTGGGGATAAATCTTAAAAGAAATCCATTAACAAGAAAAAATAACTAATCTTATTCTTTACTTCCTATTTTAACTAAATAGTTGAATTAGGAAAATTTAGCAATGAAAGACGGGAGTGAAGGAAGAGCAAGTTTCAGTTCTTTTTCGATTTTACCCTGCTCTGTTTCAAATCTTTTATCTGCATTCTTATCTAGTTTCATTAGCCTTTAATTTAATATATTTTATTACAATAAAAGTTAAATAGGGTGCATATATTTGCTAATACAGATCATCTTTAAATAGATCTATTTGACCCACGGATGGGACTAACAGGTACTACCACTCCAGGTCAGATTTGGTGGATTATTTTATGCCAAAGATGTTTGGTTCTATTTAGGCTTGATGGGTATTCCAAATTTCTTTATTAAACACTTCAAAAAATTCATTTTTTTCTTCTCTTCTATTTAACCCATAGATGGGACGCTAACAGGTACTATCATTCCAGGTCAGAGTGGACCTGGGAGCAATGGTGATGAAGGGGTACTCCACAATCGCCAGAGCTCCTGAACTGGAACTTCACCACAAGACAATTTAATTTCATACCCAGGACAATAAGACCCTCAGCCACCACCTTCTAGCACATTTGATAAAAAGGCTTGAGGCTTTCCATGAGGGCATAGGGTCAGGACAATCATAAGTGCTAGGGTTTGACATGACCAGCCGATTGATTGGAGGGACCTTTCCAACCAACCGTCTAGCCTAAGTGGAGTGTTGCATGTCATGAACTGCTCAGCCACCAGGGTTCCATCCTTAAGCCTTACAGGTTGCCAGCCATGGCCAACAGGTAGCTTCTCTACAGGTTACCCCTCTGCGGAGGTACTCCACTCTCCAGAACTAGATTCTCAGCATCTGATGCTGTTTAGTGCCATATCCAGGACTCACCCTATTTTGGAGAGGAGTCTACCCCTGTGCAGTGGATGTAGTCAGCATATATTAACCCTGCCAATAGTGTATAAGAAACTTAGATTCTCACTAGCCCCATAATCTGGCCTTATACCAAACTAAGTATTACAAAAACACCACAAGTTGACCACACATGTATATACGATTTTTGTTTTTAATTCTAATAAAAATAATTTGGAGGTTGCTTACTGTTCTGTATAGTAATCAGTGATTAATTCTTTTAAACTTAACCACTTAAAAAATTCAAATCAGTCACCTATTTCATTCTCTTATAGACGTAGATAATTCCAAAATTTTAAATGATCTTGAGATCAAAGAGACTGCCATAACGAGAGAGAGAGAGAGAGAGAGAGGAGAGAGAGAGAGAGAGTGGGGAGAGAGAGAGAGAGTGGGAGAGAGAGAGAGAGAGAGAGAGAGAGAGATGGAGAGAGAGAGAGAGAGTGGAGAGAGAGGAGTGGAGGAGAGAGTGGAGAGAGAGAGAGTGGGAGAGAGAGTGGGAGAGAGAGTGGGAGAGAGAGAGGGGAGAGAGAGAGAGAGTGGGAGAGTGGGAGAGAGAGTGGGAGAGAGAGAGAGAGAGAGAGAGAGAGAGAGAGAGAGAGAGGAGAGAGAGAGAGAGAGAGTGGGAGAAGAGAGAGAGAGGGAGAGAGAGAGAGAGAGAGAGAGGAGAGAGAGAGAGTGGGAGAGAGTGGGAGGAGGAGAGTGGGAGAGAGAGAGTGGGAGAGAGAGAGAGAGAGAGAGAGAGAGTGGAGAGAGAGAGAGAGAGAGAGTGGGGAGAGAGAGAGAGAGTGGGAGAGAGAGAGAGAGTGGGAGAGAGAGAGAGAGAGTGGGAGAGAGAGAGAGAGAGAGTGGGAGAGAGAGAGAGAGAGAGAGAGAGAGAGAGAGAGAGAGAGAGAGAGAGAGAGAGAGGAGAGAGAGAGAGAGAGAGAGAGGGAGAGAGAGAGAGAGAGTGGGAGAGAGAGAGAGAGTGAGGGAGAGAGAGAGAGAGAGAGTGGGAGAGAGAGAGAGAGAGAGTGGGAGAGAGAGAGAGAGAGAGTGGAGAGAGAGAGAGAGAGAGTGGGAGAGAGAGAGAGAGAGTGGAGAGAGAGAGAGAGAGTGGAAGAGAGAGAGAGAGAGAGTGGGAGAGAGAGTGGGAGAGAGAGAGTGGGAGAGTGGGAGAGAGAGAGAGAGAGAGAGAGAAAGAGCAAATGAAAATGGGGGAGGAGGAGAAACAGAAACAAATGAAAAAAAAAAAAAAAAAAGGAGAGAAATGAAAAAGAGAAGGAAGAGAAAAATAGAGAGAGTTCACTGGAGGAGATGAACTTTTTTTTCCCTTTCTTCAAGCATAAGAAGCAGGGAGTGTGTGTGTGTGTGGAGGGATGGGGAGTAGTCTCAACTCCGACTGCTCAGACAAATAAATCCAGTAAAAGGAATAGAGAGAAGAGAGAGAGAGAGAGAGATGAGAAAGAGAGAGAGAATGAGAAAGAGAAGAGAGAATGAGAAAGAGAGAGAGAATGAGAAAGAGAGAGATTTTCCTTATTGGGAACAGAGTAGTACAAGATCGCTGGGTCACAAGAATATATAAAATGTTACAAAGAGCAAGAGCAAGAGTAGCTACTGCAGCAGCAGTAGCAGCGGTAATAAGTAGTAGTAGTAGTAGTAATAATAGTTGCAGCACGAAGTGGAATAGACCTCTAAAAGTTCACAGAACCTCTGTAACTCGGACAGACAGACAGAGTCTTGCTGTTGCTGCCGCTGCTGCTGCTATTGATGCAACATTGATCAGAGAATATCGAGATGGTGGCCTGGCAGGTTCACCAACCAGCTACACATCAGTCTAGACGAGCAGTCTAGAGAGGAAGGTGGTTCCCCACTTGCTTTGTCCCCCCCCTCCTCCCCACCAAAATCAGACAGAACCCGACACCCATATATTCTTGGATGTAAAAAGATGAAATTTAATTCATTTTAAATGCACAACATACGAGAAACAATCCACTTTAAAAAATTCCCCCCCTCCACCGAGTGCTTACAGACTGTATAGTGGTGTCTCGTTTATATTTAAGAAAAGCATCACTAATAAATATCCACCCCCACCCCCACCCCACACTTAAAAACAAAAATTAAAGCTGAAAACAGACGAGGCCACTTGCTTGGAACGTATTATCTACCTGTCAATGATTATAGCACATCAAAAAAGAATGAACACTAACATCCTGTGAAGAGATATATATTTAAATACACATAAAAAAAAAAAATATTAAGAGATTTTTCTCCATTATAGACCTTGCCCAAAGGTGACCTAGAATTATACAAAGCAGTGTACTGCAAGTGCCTATCTTAAAGCTTCAGCAAGATCTATTTAACACCATACTACATTAATATGTAGGACTGGTTTAGCTCAGTAGGCAGAGTGTTCGGCTGGGAATCTCGAGGTTCCTGGTTTGATTTCGGCCCTTGCCAGCTCAGCGTATGAGTAGCAAATAGCTATGTGCGGTAAAATGAAGAGTTGATGGTAGGAGTGGCGCTCCACCTCAGATGCACAAAGTCTCCTTGGTCTAGTGCCAGTGAAAAGGGGATAGACTCTTTCGCTGTCTGGCTGATACCGACTAGGTCAACCCAACAACTCACATTAATATATTTTATTTGGGTACCAGGACCAATTTAGCTCAGTCGGTAGAGCGTCTGCCGAGGAATCACAAGGTTCCAGGTTAAATACTGGCCCTTGCTAACTCAGCGTATGAGTAGCACAGGATTTGTGCTGTAAAGTGAGGAGCTGATGGTAGGTGTGGCACTCCACCTCAGATGCTAAAATAATCTAGTGCTAGTGAAAAGGAGATAGACTCCCTCACTGTTTGGCTGATACTGACATTAGGCTGCCTTGCCTACTATTTGGGTACTAATGCACAATAGCATGCAAGAGATATTAGAATTGCATTACATATCAGAAACTCCCTAAGTACCCTAACCCAAGTGTCTCAAAGGTGTAGGGTATTTCCGTAAAATGTAATACCTTTTATACGTAATCTAATGATTATTATATCTTGTGCGCTATTATGCATTAGTACACTAATTTAAATAAAAACTACAAACAGTAGATATCACTCCCAAATTTTAAAATCATCATAAATGCACAGGGTGGTCCAAAAAGTCTTGTCACTTTTTTTTTATAAATAGGTAAAATAATTACATAATACAAACCGAAATTCTTGAAAATCTAATATTCAAAGAATATTTCTTAGAGGTAAAATAACCCATAACTTTATTATTGGAGGTGCGTGGTGTAATGGTTACCATCGTAGGAAATGCACACTGCAAGAGGAGTTCAAATCCTGGATCATAGCACTAATACTCTTGGGAAAGATATGCATCCAACTATTCACCCTCTAGCTATGGGTAAATAGTAGGACTGGGCTCTTTAACCTTGGTTAGGCAACTAGTCTAGAAGGAAAACTGAATTCAAACCTGTTAAACTGCTTGATAAATTTAAACTGACACATGCAGCAAAGGGCCAGTCGGGTCGTTAGTAGAAACAACATACGCAAGTCATATAGTCACAAGGGGACTGTTTATGTCTTTCTAGTCTCGTGGGTTCTTTTGAGAGAGAGAGAGAGAGAGAGAGAGAGAGAGTCAAATTATTCTATCATAAATTATGTTCGGTACTACTATGCGAAACACATCACTGGAAATTCGGGAAGCCCTGTCTGCCCCTTACGAAGGCCTAGCCGAAAAAGATTCTCTTGTTTCTCATCCCAGGGTGGATTTTCAATCCCCAAATTCCCCGTAGAATAATTATGCTACACATATCCTGCTTGTGTGGAGGGGTTAGTAGATATGTATATATTTTATTATTAAAACAATAAATAATGAAAGTCAAGACAATATGTACAGGTGACATGACTTTCTGACCAACCTGTACAAATTTAAAAAAGGTACAAATTTGTTAAAAAAAAATAAATAAATAAGTTAGACCCCACTAGGGACAATCAACCCCTAGTGCGCCACCCATCCAATTCAACGCTAACATCTAATAATGCATAAATTGAAAAAAAAAAGGTAGAATTGACACAAGGTCACAAGTATGGTGCATCAACCAAGGACCAAACTCACTTCTTAGTAGTAATTGATCTAAGGAACTTGCTTGCTTACCATTACACTGGACTAATCACAAATTAAACAGGTTACAGTGAAATAAATCCTACCTATGATAACAAGTTACATAAATGGTTACCATCATCACAAATGGATTCAGCACCTGTAGTTCAATTCCTGGTCAGAGCTGGTTATGTTTCACTTTCTGCTAATGCAATCCCCCCACCCTCTAACTATAGGCAAATAGTAGGGCAGACCAAGTTGGTGAGGGCTGCTATAGAATCTTGTTCAGAGGCAGATGCTCTACTGACTGAGCTAAACCAGCCCTCCAATTTATTCAACACATACCATTCTGCTTTAATAAGAACATTAAAACTGAAATGTGAACACTAAATAAGAGAGCTTGGAGCGAGTGTGCAGTAGCCTTTCATTGCCATTACTCCCAGGTCCACTGACCCAGTGGTAGTACCTTGTTAGCGTCCTATCTATGGGTCATTTAGATTTGTTTGAAAATTATTAGATGAGAAAATGTGAAACCATATGTGTACAAACAAACTATTAAATAGTTGTAGGGTTTCAAGTATTCTGGTTCACAAGTTATTTGTATTAAATAGGAATACTTGAAACCATATAAGTCAGTCGTCAGGGTGGACTAAAGTCAGTATCAGCCAGACAGTGAGGGAGTCTATTCCCTTTTCACTAGCACAAGGAGTCTTTTTTTGCATCTGAGGTAGAGCATCACACCTACCATCAGTTCCTAACTACCACAGATACCTGTGCTACTCATATGCTGAGTTGACGAGGGCCGGTATTGAACCAAGAACCTTGCGGTTTCTAGGCGGATGCTTTACAGTCCGAGAGTTCCATGGTGTAGTGGTTATCACTTCTGAAACCATATATATATTTACCAACCCCTCCGCATGAGCAGGATGTGACACGAGGTCAACTTCTTAAGCAGAGTTTAACAGGTTTGAATTCAGAGTTTTCCTTCTCTTAGACTGGTTACCTAGTCAAGGTTAAAGAGCCCAGTCTGCCCTTCTATTTATCCATAGCTGGTGGGAGAGTAGGATTCATACCTTTCCCAAGGGTATTAGCGCTATGTGAAATTCAAACAGCTTTGTCTGAAAGCATATAAGTGTGTGCAAAAACCTTAGACAAAAAAAAAAAAAAAAAAAAAAAAAAAAAAAATGTAAAATTAATGTACAATGAATGCAATTCCTAATCAAAGTATAAAAAACCTAAGACAGGTTGAGATGCCATTAAAACCAAGTAGCTGAATAAGAGAAACTCCAGGAAGGTGGCAGTTTTAACAACAACTAATATTATTATACAAATACCAGAAAGAATTAATTATATGGAAACATTTTTTGAGGTTTTCCTCTTGAAAATCCTTTTTAAAAAGAATCACTTGTCTACACATTCAACAATTTGGAATAGTAAATGATATTTCTAAGACAGAACCAATTTTAAGTTTATGAATTTAAAATTTAAAAATAAATGTGACAATATTTTTGTAATATTAACCCAGTTTCTTCTTTGGTGCTTTTATCAATTCAAACTTCATTCCTATAATTCATTGGAGAGGAGCAAGAGGGAGACGAGAGCAAGAGGGAGAAAGAGAGGAGACGACGAGAGCAAGAGGAGAAAGAGAGGGAGACGACGAGAGCAAGAGGGAGATGAAGAGAGGGAGACGACGAGAGCAAGAGAGAAAGAGAGGAGACGACGACAAGAGGAGAAGAGAGGGAGACGACGAGAGCGAGAGAGGAGAGAAGAGAGCGACGAGAGCAAAGACGAGAGCAAGAGAGAGGGAGACGACGAGAGCAAGAGGAGAAAAGAGAGGAGACGACAAGAGGGAGAGAGAGAGGGAGAAAGAGAGGGAGACGACGAGAGCAAGAGAAGAGAGGGAGAGAGAAGAGGGAAAAGAGAGGGAGAACGAGAGAGAAAGAGAGGAGAAAGAGAGGAGACGACGAGAGCAAGAGGAGAAGAGAGGGAGACGACGAGAGCAAGAGGGAAAAGAGATGGAGACGACGAGAGCAAGAGGGAGAAAGAGAGGAGAGCGAGAGAGACGAGAGAGCAAGAGGAGAAAGAGAGGAGACGACCAAGAGGAGAAAGAGAGCAAGAGAGGAAGAAAGAGAGGAGACGACGAGAGCAAGAGAGAAAGAGAGAAGAGAGGAGAGAGAGGAGACGATGAGAGAGAGCAGAGAGAAGAGAGAAGAGAGAGGAGAGAAGAGAGAGAGACGAGAGAGAGAGGAGAATGAGAGAGAGAGAGAGAAGAGAGAGAGAGAGAGAGGGAGAGATGAGAGAGAGAGAGAGAGAGAGAAGAGAGAGAGGAAGAAGATGAGAGCAAGATTTAAGAAACACTAACTTCCAATTTGGCTCTTGAAACTCTTGAAATTGTAAGCGGAGAGGTCGTGAGGGGAAAAAAAAAATACACTTAGCAGTGAATACCGAAAATATTTTTCTTTAATGATTCATACTTTTAACCATAATCAAGCCAGTATTATTATTATTATAGCTCACCATCTGTATCAACAACCTAACATTTTTTTTCTTCTTCCTGCTTTAAAAGTGAAAGTCAATCATAGCATTCTCCTTATTAATATTTCTTGCCTTGGCAAAAGATTAAAAAAAGAAAAAGCTTTAGAAACAACAGTCTCTTCTTGCTAAGGAAATTGACGATACAAGTAGAAGTGGAATCAATAAGTGTACTGGATATAGATACAAAAGATCAGTTTTCTGGTAAAACAAAAACAAAAAAATAAATAAATATAAAAAAATAAATATAAAAAAAATAAATAAAAATATAAAAAAATAAATAAAATATAAAAAAAAAAATAAAAAAAATAAAAAAATAAAAAAAAATAAAAAAATAAATAAAAAAATATAAAAAAAATAATAAAAAAATATAAAAAAATAAAAATAAAAAAAATAAAAATATAAAAATAAAAAAATAAATAAATAAAAAAAAATAAATAAAAAATATAAAAAAAAATAAAAAAATATAAAAAAAATAAATAAAAATATAAAAAAAAATAAAAATAAAAATAAATAAAAAAAATAAAAAAATATAAAAAAAATAAAAAAAATAAAAAAAAATAAAATAAATAAAATAAATATAAAAAAAATAAATAAAAATAAAAAAATAATATAAAATATAAAAAAAAAAATAAATATATAAAAAAAATAAATAAAAAATAAAAAAAATAAAAAAAATATAAAAAAAAATAAATAAAAAATATAAAAAAAATAAATAAAATATAAAAAAAATAAATAAAAATATAAAAAAAATAAATAAAAATATAAAAAAAATAAATAAAAATATAAAAAAATAAATAAAAAATAAAAAAAATAAAAAATAAAAAAAAATATAAAAAAATAAATAAAATATAAAAAAAATAAATAAATATAAAAAAAAAAATAAATAAAAAATATATAAAAAAAATAAATAAATATAAATAAATATAAAAAATAATATAAATAAAATAATAAAAATATAAAAAATAAAAATATAAAAAAATAATAAAATATAAAAAAATAATAAAAATATAAAAATAATAAAAAATAATAAAAATAAAAAATAATAAAATATAAAAAAAATATAAAAATAAAAAATAATAAAATATAAAAAATAATAAAATAAAAAATAATTAAAATATAAAAAATAATAAAATATAAAAAATAATAAAATATAAAAAATAATAAAATATAAAAAATAAATAAATATAAAAAATATAAAAATAAATAAATAATTGAGGAGTACAAATAAATTGATTGGCAAAGGGTTCTATTTTTTTGTTCATACGTCATCCCAGACACGAGTTCAAGTCCTGGACGGGGCTGCCTGCATTTCACATAGTGCTAATACCCTTATATTGAGGCGTGTGGTATAATGGTTACTATCATAGGAAATGGACACAGTTAGAAAAATTCAAACCCTGGATCAGGCTGTTTGCATTTCACATAATGCTAATACCCTTGGGAAAGTATTATTAGCGTTATTCGGACTATTGTCCCCATCGTCATTGTTATTTGTACAAAGTTTCAGCTGATATACCCTCCGGCCTTCTTCAGGTATTTTCTTGTCGGACTCGGGAACCTTCTTTTCGTGTTCGGGAGCCATCACGGAACTTTGAACCTTGGGAAAGGTATGCATCCAACTATCAGTAAGGCATATGTGTATAGATAGAATAGATAAAATTGCAAATGGCTTAAATAGCTCCTCTTGATTTTTGTTTTATTTCATTAATTTACAGGTCTTACTAGTTTTAAATTAAAGTTGTAATTGTAGGAATTCAAAAAGAAAAAAAAAAAGAAAGTTTAAAGAGAGATTTTAAAAATGACTAAGCAACAATCAAATGTTGGATTTGATATACACCTGAAGGCAAAACCGTCAAAAACATGATAAAAAGATGAAGCTAACAAATCCTAACAATTCAATGAACAGTATCACAATTGTTCCACATAGAAGAAATCAATAGATTTTTCTTTACAGAAGAGAGAAATATTAATCTACTACAAAATGAGTTTACATAGATTTTCAAAGTTAAACTCAAAAATGTGTGTGTATGTGGGGGGTTCCTTTTAGTGGGAGTGGAGAGATAGACAAGCTTTAAATGAATACATTTTACAAAAATATTAGCATGGATTATGAAAACTGGAACATTAAAAAAAAAAAAAAAAAAAAAAAAAAAAAAAAAAAAAAAAAAAAAAAAAAAAAAAAAAAAAAAAAAAAAAAAAAAAAAAAAAAAAAAAAAGGAAAATACAGAAAAGTTATCCACCCAACCAAAAGAATGGCCAAGAGCCATGAAATATAAACGGTATTTAACATTCATCCCAAATATCTACAAGTTTATTTTAACCCTTAAAAGAAGTTAGAAATATAATGCTACTACTGCAAAATCTATAGTGCTTAGTACATAAACGCCAGAGCAATATATAAAAGATTACCAGCTCACCTGATGATTAGAGACTGAAACTAGGAATCAAGATTTATCACCACAACTTGTTTAATATATATATATATTATATATATATATATATATATATATATATAATATATATATATATATATATATATATATATATATATATATATATAAGAGTCTTTCTCCTTGATTTCATGCCTCCTTGTACAAAAGACAAGGATATATATCCCCCAAAAGGGTATTAGCACTATGTGAAATGCAAACAGCCTCATCCAGGATTTGAACTAATTTTGCTGTATCCATTTTCTACTACAGTAACCATTAAACAACATGCCTACACATGAAGATATACCTAGAATATTTTTCTTTAAAAGATTTTAATTTTTAGTCATAACATTGCCAACCTTCAATAGGAACAACTAGTAGAATTATACATCAGGTCATAGTCAAGCAACAATGAGCTTGTTCAGTACTTGTATGGGTGACCACTTAGATTGCTTCAGTACCTGGTGTTATTAAAAACAGTGTGTGTTCACTTTCACCCCCCATCTCCAAATAAAAATGAAAAAAGGTCTTATTTACTAAAGCTTAATCTAGCTTTAGTAAATAAGACCTTTTTTCCCCATTTTATTTGGAGAGGGGGGAGTGAAAGTGAAACTATAACATCTAGACCTTGTGTCACACATGAACATATTAAACTTGGATGAACACATAAGTGACGTTCTCTTGTGGAAACCAGCACATGGGTACGCCAGTGTGTGTCCTCAGTAAAGACCTACATTGAAAAAGTTCTGCACCAGAAACTGGATGCTGTACAGAGGACCTCCCAAGGGCAATGAATGTAGGGGACAGCTGGCAAAGAGTGTCATGGGGTATCTGTGCTACTAGCACAAAATGATCAAAATGTTAAATGTGACCGACTTCATAAAAAGCTCCAGGGAGGTGGGATAATTAAGCAACATTTGTTTTTTTTTTTGTTTTTTCTTTTCTTTTCACAAAAAAAATGAATATAAAGATGAGAATAAAATATATACAGAAAAAAATGCCCCCCCCTCAGCTGGATAATACATTACCCCAATCCATAAAATCATTTCAGATATTTAGTTTTTTTTTATATTTATAATGAGAATTAATAATATAAATAAATAAATAATATAAATCATACTCAGTCAAAAAAAGGCAAGCATTATTAAAGAATCAGAAAGAATAAAACTTTGCATTCTTATGTAAAATTATATATCATTTCCAAAATATAAGAATATGGCGAAGAAATTACTAAATCTATTGTTCTATGATTTGAATATATCTTTTTTAACAAAATCATGTTCTTTTGTACCCCCAATTTCGAGGCTTTTAAATCTCATAACTTTTGAACTACTGGGGATATTTGCATAATTCAATTCTGAACTCCATTTACAAATCTCTATATAACTAACATTAAATAACAACCTCAAATATAAAAATTTAAAAAAAAAACTGGATATCTGTGTTACTAGCACAAAAATGTTAAAAATAAGACCAACTTCATAAAAAGCTTCCAGGGAAGGGAGGTAATTAAGCAACATTTTTTTTATTTTACAAAAAAGATGAGAAAAAAAAAAATTTTTTCCCTTCAGCTGGAGTTAATACATTCTCCCCCCATAACAACCATTGAAAATTGCTTTCCACTTTTAATCGGACTTGACAGTTCTGGGTTTTTTTTAATAATTAGGTAAATGAGTTGGATTTAAAAAAAAAAAAAACAAAAACAAAAAAACAAAAAACAAAAAAAACACATAACTCGCGTCAAAAAAAGACAAACGTCATTAAAAGAGTCTAAGACTAAAAAAAAAGCAGCCGTAGAATTCTTCATGGAAAATTCTCACAATAATATTTATCCTGAAATGTGCTATTTAACTCAGTCGGTAGGGTGTTCAGCTAGAAACCACAAGGTTCCTAGTTAGATACCGGCCCTCACCAACTCAGCATATGAATAGCACAGGGATCTGTGCTGTAAAGTAAGGAACTGATGGTAGGTGTGGCACTCAACCTCAGATGCAAAAACAATCTCCTTGGTATAGTGTTAGTGAATTGGCTGATACCGACTTTAGGCCACCCCGACAACTTTATTATTATTCAAATTAATATCCTACCTAGCAGGACCTGTAGATGTACCACAGTAGGATAATTTAATTATTACAAAATTTGATATGTTTACCTAAGAGCTATTGCAAAACAATTCAATATGTAAAAAGCGTAATCTTGATTTAACTCACTCTTTACCTTTTTTTCATCTTTTTGTTGTGTTCGATTGAAATAGATTGTTATTTCCGTGTGCTCACCCCCTCTATCTTTCCCCTACTCTTATATTTTTTCTGGGTAGCATGTCCTTTTTCTTCCCTTTATAATAAAAACGGAATGGTCCATTATTTAGCCAAGGTGATGACACTCATAAGAAATACGAATTTGGCAGATAAGCACCACCAGATAATCAAGATTTATATTTTTGCATTTCACCTTGGATGATTTGGACGATCCATTTTTAACCAGAGGATGTTGCAGGATGATTACACTTGGTAGATTAAGGAATGGGAGTATTAATATATAGATAATTTGACCTTGTCATTTTTCAAATTAATATTGTTATTCTAAAAATTAAAAAATAGAAAAAAAAAAGAAAAAAAAAAAATCATGAATCCTGTTTATTGTGCATTCAGACATTTTTTTTTTTTGTACTTGTTAAGTGATTTTTTTTTTTTTTCACATGGCCATTAAATACAAATAATTTTTAAACAGTTCTATTTTATCCATAGATGAGACCTTAACAGGTACTATTAATCCGGTCAGATTGGATCTGGGAGTAATAGCAATGAAGGGGTACTCCACACTTCCCAGAACTTCAGAACTGGATCCTCACCATTAGATGCAGTTTAATGTCATACCAAGATATATTTTTTTTGTGGGGTGGAGGGGTCTTACACCTCTATAGGGTGTCAGAATTATAGAGCTTTGAAATTACCTATAACATAAAAACACAGCATCACCTGTTGACAAGCCAGGTTGACAGCTTAAAAAACAAGCCAATCCCAAGATCAACATCAAAAACTTATGACACCTTAAACACAAGAACTCACAAGCCTAGCATATCAATAATAAACAATAAGCAGATTAAAAGTCCACAATAGAGGTTAAATACAGAGACACCAGCAAATTCACCAGATATATCTATTAACAAAATTCCACACCTTAAACAAAGAGCCACCTGCAATAAGCAATCTAGTATATCTATAACCAGAAGTGACCAACTGTAGATATCAGTGTCACCTTACTATATTAGATAAGTAACTAGGCCACATTTTGTCAGAGGGAAGGTAACAAATAAATACGAAATATTCTTCTCAATAGGAATTGTTGATGAACATTAAGAACTATCAATGAAGAGAAAAAAAACAAAAAAAAAAAAAACAACCAAATTATTTACCTAAAGAAGACCAAAGAACAAATTAGTATAAACATGATAAAAATAAATTTAAGGATACTAGTTTAGATAATTCAGGAAATGGGGTTTAAAAATTAAGAAAAAAACACAAAAAAAACTGAAGAATATTGTTGTTTGTTTGCTCGTTTTGCTTTATGGCATATCAACCTCGATGGGTCATTTAATGCCAACAAAGTTTTGAAATAAATCATTCTTAATGGATACTCAATTTTTAAAATTTTTTTTATAAAAACATTTTTCTATTTCACCAATTGATGAGACTAACAGGTACTACCACAGGACCTGGGAGCAATGGTGATGAAGGGATGCTCCACATTCCCCAAACCTCCAAAACTGGAACCTCACCACCAGATAGAGTATCCCTTCATCACCATTGCTCCCAGGTCCTGTGGTAGTACCTGTTAGTCTCATCAATTGGTGAAATAGAAAAATGTTTTTATAAAAAAAATTTTAAAAATTGAGTATCCATTAAGAATGATTTATTTCAAAACTTTGTTGGCATTAAATGACCCATCGAGGTTGATATGCCATAAAGCAAAACGAGCAAACAAACAACAATATTCTTCAGTTTTTTTTGTGTTTTTTTTCTTAATTTTTAACCCATTTCCTGAATTATCTAAACTAGTATCCTTAAATTTATTTTTATCATGTTTATACTAATTTGTTCTTTGGTCTTCTTTAGGTAAATAATTTGGTTGTTTTTTTTTTTTTTGTTTTTTTTTCTCTTCATTGATAGTTCTTAATGTTCATCAACAATTCCTATTGAGAAGAATATTTCGTATTTATTTGTTACCTTCCCTCTGACAAAATGTGGCCTAGTTACTTATCTAATATAGTAAGGTGACACTGATATCTACAGTTGGTCACTTCTGGTTATAGATATACTAGATTGCTTATTGCAGGTGGCTCTTTGTTTAAGGTGTGGAATTTTGTTAATAGATATATCTGGTGAATTTGCTGGTGTCTCTGTATTTAACCTCTATTGTGGACTTTTAATCTGCTTATTGTTTATTATTGATATGCTAGGCTTGTGAGTTCTTGTGTTTAAGGTGTCATAAGTTTTTGATGTTGATCTTGGGATTGGCTTGTTTTTTAAGCTGTCAACCTGGCTTGTCAACAGGTGATGCTGTGTTTTTATGTTATAGGTAATTTCAAAGCTCTATAATTCTGACACCCTATAGAGGTGT
>CM042149.1:47218700-47288244 GCA_023376005.1 Doryteuthis pealeii | reverse complement strand
GGAAAGAGGAAAAAAAAAAAAAACAAAAAAAAAAACAAATCTTGCTAATTATCCCAACCCTCCTGGAAGCTTTTTATGAAAGTCGGTCACATTTTAACATTTTTGATCATTTTGTGCTAGTAGCACAGATACCCATGACACTCTTGCCAGCTGTCCCTACCATTCATTGCCCTTGGGAGGTCCTCTGTACAGCATCCAGTTTCTGTGCAGAACTTTTCAATGTAGGTCTTTACTGGACCACATGTACTGGCGTACCATGTGCTGGTTTCCACAAGAGAACGTCACTTATGTGTTCATCCAAGTTTAATATGTTCATGTGTGACACAAGGTCTAGATTTATAGTTTCACTTTCACTCCCCCTCTCCAAATAAAATGGGGAAAAAAGGTCTTATTTACTAAAGCTAGATTAAGCTTTAGTAAATAAGACCTTTTTCCATTTTATTTGGAGATGGGGGGTGAAAGTGAACACACTGACCTTTTTAATAACACCAGGTACTGGAAGCAATCTAAGTGGTCACCCATACAAGTACTGAACAAGCTCATTGTTGCTTCACCTATGACCTGATGTATAATTCTACTATGTTGTTCCTATTGAAGGTTTGCAATGTTATGACTAAAAATTGAAAATCTTTAAAGAAAATATTCTAGGTATATCTTCATGTGTAGGCATGTTGTTTAATGGTTACTGTAGTAGAAAATAGATACGGCAAAATTAGTTCAAATCCTGGATGAGGCTGTTTGCATTTCACATAGTGCTAATACCCTTTGGGGGATATGTATCCTTGTCTTTTGTACAAGGAGGCATGAAAATCAAGAGAAAAACTCTTTAATATAATATATATATTATATATATATATATATATATATATATATATATATATATATATATAATATTAATATAAAACAAGTTGTGGTGATAAATCTTTGATTCCTAGTTTCACGTCTCTAATCATCAGGTGAGCTGGTAATCTTTTATATATTGCTCTGCGTTTATGTACTAAGCACTATAGATTTTGCAGTAGTAGCATTATATTCTAACTTCTTTTAAGGGTTAAAAATAAACTTGTAGATATTTGGATGAATGTTAAATACCGTTTATATTTCATGGCTCTTGGCCATTCTTTTGGTTGGGTGGATAACTTTTCTGTATTTCCCTTTTTTTTCTTTTCTTTTTTCTTTTTTTTTTTTTTTTTTTTTTCTTTTTTTTTTTTTTTAATGTTCCAGTTTTCATAATCCATGCTAATATTTTTGTAAAATGTATTCATTTAAAGCTTGTCTATCTCTCCACTCCCCACTAAAAAGGAACCCCCACATACACACATTTTTGAGTTTAACTTTGAAATCTATGTAAACTCATTTTTGTAGTAGATTAATATTTCTCTCTTCTGTAAAGAAAAATCTATTGATTTCTTCTATGTGGAACAATTGTGATACTGTTCATTGAATTGTTAGGATTTGTTAGCTTCATCTTTTTATCATCATGTTTTTGACGGTTTTGCCTTCAGGTGTATATTAAATCCAACATTTGATTGTTGCTTAGTCATTTTTAAAATCTCTCTTTAAACTTCCTTTTTTTTTCTTTTTGAATTCTACCAATTACAACTTTAAATTTAAAACTAGTAAGACCTGTAAAATTAATGAAATAAAACAAAAATCAAGAGGAGCTATTTAAGCCATTTGCAATTTTATCTATTCTATCTATACACATATGCCTTACTGATAGTTGGATGCATACCTTTCCCAAGGTTCAAAGTTCCGTGATGGCTCCCGAACACGAAAAGAAGGTTCCCGAGTCCGACAAGAAAACCTGAAGAAGGCCGGAGGGATATCAGCTGAAACTTTGTACAAATAACAATGACGATGGGGACAATAGTCCGAATAACGCTAATAATACTTTCCCAGGGTATTAGCGTTATGTGAAATGGCAAACAGCCTGATCCAGGGTTGAATTTGTCTCAACTGTGTCCATTTCCTATGATAGTAACCATTATACCACACGCCCTCAATATAAGGGTATTAGCACTATGTGAAATGCAGGCAGCCCCGTCCAGGACTTGAACTCGTGTCTGGGATGACGTAAGAACAAAAAAATAGAACCCTTTGCCAATCAATTTATTTGTACTCCTCAATATTTATTTATTTTTATTTTTTATATTTATTTATTTTTATTATTTATTTATTTTTTATATTTATTATTTTTTTTATATTATTATTTTTTATATTTATTATTTTTTTAATATTATTTATTTTTTTAATATTTATTTATTTTAATATTTATTTATTTTTTTATATTTATTTATTTTATTATATTATTTATTTTTATATATTTATTTATTTTTTATATATTTATTTATTTTTTTATATTTATTTATTTTTTTATATTTTATTATTTTTTTATATTTATTTTTTTTTTATATTTATTTATTTTTTATATTTATTTATTTTTTTTATATTTATTTATTTTTTTTATATTTATTTATTTTTTTTATATTTATTTATTTTTTTTATATTATTATTTTTATATTTTTTTATTTATTTATTTTTTTTATATTTTTTATTTTTTTTTATATTTTTTATTTTTTTTTTATATTTTTATTTATTTTTTTTATATTTTTATTTATTTTTTTATATTTTTTTATTTATTTTTTTATATTTTATTTATTTTTTTTTATATATTATTTTTTTTATATTTTTATTTTTTATATATTATTTTTATATTTATTTTTTATATTTATTTTTTTATATTTATTTTTTTTTATATTTATTTTTTATATTTATTTATTTATTTTTTTGTTTTACCAGAAAAGTGATCTTTTGTATCTATATCCAGTACACTTATTGATTCCACTTCTACTTGTATCGTCAATTTCCTTAGCAAGAAGAGACTGTTGTTTCTAAAGCTTTTTCTTTTTTTAATCTTTTGCCAAGGCAAGAATATTAATAAGGAGAATGCTATGATTGACTTTCACTTTTAAAGGCAGGAAGAAGAAAAAAAATGTTAGGTTGTTGTATACAGATGGGAGCTATAATAATAATAATACTGGCTTGATTATGGTTAAAAGTATGAATCATTAAAAGGAAAAATATTTTCGGTATTCACTGCTAAGTGTATTTTTTTTTTTCCCCTCACGGACCTCTCCGCTTACAATTTCAAGAGTTTCAAGAGCCAAATTGGAAGTTAGTGTTTCTTAAATCTTGCTCTCATCTTATCCTCTCTTTCTTCTCCCTCTTGCTCTCATCGTTCCCTCGTCTCTCTCTCCTTCTCTCTCCTCCCCTCTGCTTTTCTCTCCTCTCTTGCTCTCATGTTCTCCCTCCCTCTCTTTTCTCTCTCTTGCTCTCATCGTCCTCCCTCTCTTTCTCTCTCCTTGCTCTCATCGTCTCCCTCTCTTTTCTCCCTCTTGCTCTCATCGTCTCCCTCTCTTTCTCCCTCTGCCTCTCATCTTCTCCCTCTCTTTCTTCTCTTGCTCTCATCTTCTCCTCTCTCCTTCTCTCTCTCCATCTTCTCCCTCTCTTTCTCTCTCGTCTTCTCCCTCTCTTCTCTCTCGCTCTTCTCCCTCTCTTTCTCTGCTCTCTTCTCCCTCTTCTCTCTCTCTCCTCTCTTTCTCTCTCGTCGTCTCCCTCTCTTTCTCTCTCGTCGTCTCCCTCTCTTTCTCTCTCGTCGTCTCCCTCTCTTTTCGTCACTCGTCTCTCTCCTCTCTTCTCTCTCGTCGTCTCCCTCTCTTTCTCTCCGTCGTCTCCCTCTCTTTCTCTCTCGTCGTCTCCCTCTCTTTCTCTCTCGTCGTCTCCCTCTCTTTCTCTCTCGTCGTCTCCCTCTCTTTCTCTCTCGTCGTCTCCCTCTCTTTCTCTCTCGTCGTCCTCCCTCTGTTCTCTTTCGTCGTTCTCTCTCTCCTCTCGTCTCATTCTCCTCTCGTCTCCCTCTCTTTCTCTCTCGTCGTCTCCCACTCTTTCTCTCTCGTCGTCTCCTCTCTCTCTCTCGTCGTCTCCCTCTTTTCTCCCTCGTCGTCTCCCTCTCTTTCTCCACTCTTGCCCTCGTCGTCTCCTCGATTGCTCTCCTCCAATGAATATAGGAATGAAGTTTGAATTGATAAAAGCACCAAGAAGAAACTGGGTTAATATTACAAAAATATTGTCATATTTATTTTTAAATTTTAAATTCATAAACTTAAAATTGGTTCTGTCTTAAATTTCATTTACTATTCCAAATTGTTGAATGTGTAGACAAGTGATTCTTTTTTAAAAGGATTTTCAAGAGGAAAACCTCAAAGTGTTCCATATAATTAATTCTTTCTGGATTTGTATAATAATAATTAGTTGTTGTTAAAACTGCCACCTTCCTAGTGTTTTCTCTTATTCAGCTACTTGGTTTAATGGCATCTCAACCTGTCTTAGGATATTTTATATTTGATTAGGAATTGCATTCAATTGTACATTTATATTTACATTTTTTTTTTTTTTTTTTTTTTTTTTTGTGTCTAATGTTTTTGCACACACTTATATGGTTTCAGCAAAGCTGTTTGAATTTCACATAGCGCTAATACGCCTTGGGAAAGGTATGAACCCTACTCTCCCACCAGCTATGGATAAATAGAAGGGCAGACTGGGCTCTTTAACCTTGACTAGGTAACCAGTCTAAGAGAAGGAAAACTCTTGAATTCAAACCTGTTAAACTCTGCTTAAGAAGTTGACGCTCGTGTCACATCCGCTCATGCGGAGGGTTGGTAAATATATATATGGTTTCAGAAAGTGATAACCACTACACCATGGAAACTCTCAGACTGTAAAGCATCCGCCTAAAAACCGCAAGGTTCTTGTTAATACCGGCCCTACCAACTCAGCATATGATAGCACAGGATCTGCTTAGTAGTAGAACTGATGGTAGGTGGGCGACTCCACCTCAGATGCAAAAAAAACTCCTTGTGCTAGTGAAAAGGGAATAGACTCCCTCACTGTCTGGCTGATACTGACTTTAGTCCACCCTGATGACTGACTTATATGGTTTCAAGTATTCCTATTTAATACAAATAACTTGTGCACAGAATACTTGAAACCCTACAACTATTATATTGTTTTTGTACACATTTCATATTGTTTCACATTTTCTCATCTAATAATTTTCAAACAGATCTAAAACGACCCATAGATAGGACGCTAACAAGGTACTACCACTGGGTCAGTGGACCTGGGAGTAATGGCAATGAAAGGCTAACTGCACACATCGCTCCAAGCTCTCTTATTCAGTGTTCACATTTTCAGTTTTAAATGTTCTTATTAAAGCAGAATGGTATGTGTTGAATAAACTGGAGGGCTGGTTTAGCGTCAGTCAGTAGAGGCATCTGCCTCTGAACAAATTCTATAGCAGCCCTCACCAATTGGTCTGCCCTACTATTTGCCTATAGTTAGAGGGTGGGGGGATTGCATTAGCAGAAAGTGAAACTAAACCAGCTCTGACCAGGAATTGAACTACAGGTGCTGAATCCATTTGTGATGATAGTAACCATTTATGTAACTTGTTATCATAGGTAGTGATTTATTCACTGTAACCTGTTTAATTTGTGATTAATCCAGTGTAATGGTAAGCAAGCAAGTTCCTTAGATCATTACTACTAAGAAGTGAGTTTGGTCCTTGGTTGATGCACCATACTTGTGACCTTGTGTCAATTCTACCTTTTTTTTTTTTTTTTTTTTTTTTTTTTTTTTTTTCAATTTATGCATTATTGATGTTAGCGTTGAAATTGGATGGGTGGCGCACTAGGGGTTGATTGTCCCTAAGTGGGGTCTAACTTTTTTTTTTTTTTTTTTTTTTAACAAAATTGTAACCTTTTTTAAATTTATACAGATTGGTCAGAAAGTCATGTCACCTGTACATATTGTCTTGACTTTCATTATTTATTGTTTTAAAATAAAATATATACATATCTACTAACCCCTCCACACAAGCAAGATATGTGTAGCATATTATTCTACAGGGAAATTTGGGGATTGAAAATCCACCCTGGGATGAGAAACAAGAGAATCTTTTTCGGCTAGCCTTCGTAAGGGGCAGACAGGGCTTCCCGATTTCCAGTGATGTGTTTCGGCATAGTAGTACCGATCATAAGTTATGATAGAATAATTTGACCTCTCCTCTCTCTCTCTGCTCCTCTCTCTCTCTCTCGCTCTCTCTCTCTCTCTCTCATCCTCTCTCTCTCTCTCTCTAAAAGAACCCACGAGACTAGAAAGACATGAAACAGTCCCCTTGTGACTATATGACTTGCGTATTTGTTTCTACTAACGCCCGACTGGCCCTTTTGCTGCATGTGTCAGTTTAAATTTATCAGCAGATTAACAGGTTTGAATTCAGTTTTCCTTCTAGACTAGTTGCTAACCAAGGTTAAAAGCCCAGTCCTACTATTTACCCATAGCTAAGGGTGAATAGTTGGATGATATCTTTCCCAAGAGTATTAGTGCTATGATCCAGGATTTGAACTCCTCTTGCAGTGTTTGCATTTTCCTACGATGGTAACCATAACCAAAAACTCCTATTGAGTTATTTACTACTTTATTATTGGAGGTGCGTTGGTTGTTGGTTACATCGTAGGAATGCACACCTGAGAGAGGTTCAATCCTGGATCATAGCACTAAATACTCTTGGAAAGATTGCATCCAACTATTCAACCCTCTAGCTATGGGTTAAAATAGTAGGACTGGCTCTTTAACCTGGTTAGGCCACTAGTCCTAGAAGGAAAATGAATTCAAACCTGTTAAACTGGTGAATTTAAACTGAACATGCCAGCAAAGGGCCAGTCGGGTCGTTAGTAGAATACGCAGTCATTATAGTCCCCCAACCAAAGGGGAAACTTGTTTATGTTTTCTAGTCTCGTGGGTTCTTTTAGAGAGAGAGAGAAGAGAGAGAGAGAGAGAGGAGGGAGAGGAGAGAGAGAGAGAGAGAGAGAGAGAGAGAGGTCAGAATATTCTATCATTAAATTATGATCGTTATGGGTAAAAGTAACTCAGCTGGAAAATTCCGGTGAAGCCCTTGTTCTGCCCCTTACGAAGGCCTAGCCGAAAAAAGATTCTCTTGTTCTCATCCAGGGGGATTTCAATCCCAAATCCCTGTAGAATATTTATGCTACACATTATCTTGCTTAGTGTGAGGGGTATAGTATGTATATATTTTATATTAAAACAATAAATAATGATCAGACAAATTGTACAGGTGACATGACTTTACCATCTGTTAAATTAAAAAAGGTACAAAATTTGTAAAAAAAAAAAAAAAAAAGTTGACCCCTAGCGGACAATCACCCTAGTGCGCCACATTCCAATCAACCTCCTTATGCATTTGAAAAAAAAAAAAAAAAAAAAAAAAAAAAAAAAAAAAAAAAAAGGTAAGAATGAACAAGGTCACAAGTTATGGTGCATCACAAGGAGCCACTCACTCTATAGTATGATCTAAGGAACTTGCTTGCTTACCATTACACTGGATTAATCCATTAAACTTACGGTTTGAATATCACTACCTATGATAAAAGTTACATAAGATGGTTACTAATCATCACAAATGGATCAGCACCTGTAGTTTCAATTCCTGGTTCAGAGCTGGTTACTGTTTCAACTTTCTCAATGCAATCCCCACCCTCTAAACTATAGGCAAATAGTAGGCAGACCAAGTTGGTGAGGGCTTGACTAGTAGAATGCTTGTCAGAGGCAGATGCTCTAACTGGACTGAGCCTAAACCAGCCCTCCAGTTTATTCAACCATTACCATTTGCTTAATAAGAACATTAAAACTGAAATCGGAACACCGGAATAAGAGAGCTTGGAGCGAGTGTGCAGTTAGCCTTTCATTGCCATTACTCCCCAGGTCACTGACCCAGTGGTAGTACCCTTTTAGCGTCCTGATCTATGGGTCTTTAAGATCTGTTTGAAAAATTATAGATAGAGAAATAGTGAAACATATAAAATGTGTAGCAAAACAAACTATTAATAGTTGTAGCGGTTTCAAGTATTCTTGGTGCACAAGTATTTGTATTAAATAGAATACTGTGGAACCATATAAGTCAGGTCATCAGGGTTGGCCTAAAGTCGTATCAGCCAACATAACACTATACACAAGGAGATTTTTTTTGCATCTGAGGTGTGAGCTCACACCTACCATCAGTTCCTACTTACCACAGATCCTGTGCTATCATATGCTGAGTTGGAGGGCCGGTATCTAACAGAACCTTGGGTTTCTAGGCGGATGCTTTACAGTTAGAGTCCATGGTGTAGTGGTTATCACTTCTGACCATTATATATTCTTCAACCCCTCCAGCCATGAGCAGGAATGTGACAGAGGTCAACTTCTAAGCAGAGTTTAACAGGTTGAAATTCAGAGTTTTCCTTTCTCTTAGACTGGTTACCTTAGTCAAGGTTAAAGGAGCCAGTCTGCCCTTCTATTTACTCCATAGCTGTGGGAGAGTAGGTTCATACCTTGCCAAGGGTATTAGCAGCTTGGAATATAACGCTTTGTCTAACATATGTGGTGCTACGTTATGACCAAAAACAAAAAAAAAAAAAAATAATAAATAAAATGTACATGACAATGCAATTCCTAATCAAAATATAAAATAAACTCGTAAAGACAAGTGTTGACGTCATATGTCCATCAAAACCACAGTAGCCTGAGATAAAGAGAAAACACACATAGGAGGTTTCATCGGACTTTTTATTAACAACAAATTATATATATTATACAAATACCAGAAAGACATTAATTTATATGAACATTGAGGTTTTCCTCTTGAAATCCTTTTAAAAAAACAATCACTTGTCTCACACATTCAACAATATTTGCGAATAGCTAATGAAATTTTCAAAAAGACAGAACCAATTTTAAGTTATATGATTAAAATTTAAAAATAATATTGAGTCAGATACTTTGTAATAATTAACAGTTTCTTCTATTCGGTGCTTTTATCATTCAAAACTTCATTCCTATAATTCATTGGAGGTGAGGCATCGAATGGAGACGACGAGGGCAAAGAGAGAAAGACGAGGGAGACGACGACGGGACGAAAGAGGGAGACGCACGCGCAGAGAGAGAAAGAGGGAGACGACGAGAGAGAAAAGAGTGGGGACGACGAGAGAGAAGAGAGCGGATGACGACGAGAGAGGAAGAGAGGGAGACGACGAGAGAGAAAGAGAGGGAGACGCACGAGAGAGAAAGAGATGTAAGCTTGAGATGCGCACCCCGTCACAACGAGACTGAGAAGAGAGGCGAGAGCGACGAGAGAGAAAGAAGAGGAGACGACGAAGAGAAAGAGAGGGAGACGACGACCAGAGAAAGAGAGGGACGACGCGAAGCAGAGAAAAGAGGGAGACGACGATCGAGAGAAAGAGAGGAGACGCACGATGAGAGAACAGAGAGGGAGACGACGAGAGAGAACACAGAGCAACGAACGACGAGAGAAAGAGGGAGCACGCCACAGAGAGAAAGAGAGGACACGACGTACGATTAGAAAGAGAGGGAGAAGACGAGAGAGAAATAGAGGAGAAGACGACCGGAGAGAAAGAAGGAGAAGACGAGAGAAAAGAGAGGGAGAAGACGAGAGAGAAAAGAGGAGAAAGATGAAGAGAGAAAGAGAGGAGAAGATGAGATGCAAGAGAAAAAGAAGGGAGAATATAAGAGCAAGAGCCAAGAAAGACGAGGAGACCGATTGAGAGCAGAGGAGAAAGAGAGAGCGATACGAGAGCAAGAGAGGAAGAGAGGAGACGATGAGAGCAAATGAGAGAAAGAAGAGAGGAGACACATGAGAGAAGAGAGAAAAAGAAGGAGGGAGCCGTTAGGAAGGAGAAAGAGAGGGAGACGAATGACGAGCAAGAGGAGAAGAAAAGAGAGGGATAAGCTGAGAGCAAGATTAAGACACAAACCTTCACAATTTGGCTCTTGAAACTCTTGAAATTGTAAGGAGAGGTGTTGAGGGGAAAAAAAACAAATACACTTAGCAGTGAAACCGAAAATATTTTTCTTTTAATGATTCACTTACTTTTAACCATAATCAAGGCCAGTTATTAATTATATAGCTCACCATCTCTCATCAACAACCTAACATTTTTTTTTTCTTCTCCTGCTTTAAAAGTGAAAGTCAATCAAGCATTTCCCTTATTAATATTCTTGCCTTGGCAAAAGATTAAAAAAAGAAAAAAGCTTTAGAAACAAACAGTCTCTTCTTGCTAAGAAAATTGCGATACAAGTTAGAAGTGGAATCCAAATAAGTGTACTGGAATAAAGATACAAAAGATCACTTTTCTGGTTAAAACAAAAAAAATAAATAAATAAATATAAAAGATAAATAATAAAAAAAATAAATTAAAAAAATAAATATAAAAAAAATAATATAAAAAAATAAATATAAAAAAATAAATAAAAAAAAATAAATATAAAAAAAAATAAAAAAAAATAAAAAAAATAAAATAAAAATATAAAAAGAAATAAATAAAAAATATAAAAAAATAAATAAAAATATAAAAAATAAAATATAAAAAAATAAAAATAAAAACAAAAATAAATAAAAATATTATTAAAAAAAATAAATAAATATAAAAATAAAATAAATAAAAAATAAAAAAATAAAAAAAATAAAAAAATAAAAAAAAATAAATAAATATAAAAAAATAAATAAATATAAAAAAAATAAAAAATATAAAAAAAATAAAAAAATATAAAAAAAATAAATAAATATAAAAAAAATAAATAAAATAATAAAAAATAAATAAATATAAAAAAAAAAATAAATATAAAAAATAAATAAATATTAAAAAAATAAATAAATATTAAAAAAATAAATAAATATTAAAAAAATAAATAAATATTAAAAAATAAATTAAATATTAAAAAAATAAATAAATAATTAAAAAAATAAAAAATATAAAAAAAAAATAAATATAAAAAATAAATAAATATAAAAAATAAAAAATAAATAAATAATTGAGGAGTACAAATAAATTGATTGGCAAAGGGTTCTATTTTTTTGTTCTTACGTCATCCCAGACACGAGTTCAAGTCCTGGACGGGGCTGCCTGCATTTCACATAGTGCTAATACCCTTATATTGAGGCGTGTGGTATAATGGTTACTATCATAGGAAATGGACACAGTTGAGACAAATTCAAACCCTGGATCAGGCTGTTTGCATTTCACATAACGCTAATACCCTTGGGAAAGTATTATTAGCGTTATTCGGACTATTGTCCCCATCGTCATTGTTATTTGTACAAAGTTTCAGCTGATATACCCTCCGGCCTTCTTCAGGTATTTCTTGTCGGACTCGGGAACCTTCTTTTCGTGTTCGGGAGCCATCACGGAACTTTGAACCTTGGGAAAGGTATGCATCCAACTATCAGTAAGGCATATGTGTATAGATAGAATAGATAAAATTGCAAATGGCTTAAATAGCTCCTCTTGATTTTTGTTTTATTTCATTAATTTTACAGGTCTTACTAGTTTTAAATTAAAGTTGTAATTGTAGAATTCAAAAAGAAAAAAAAAGGAAGTTTAAAGAGAGATTTTAAAAATGACTAAGCAACAATCAAATGTTGGATTTAATATACACCTGAAGGCAAAACCGTCAAAAACATGATAAAAAGATGAAGCTAACAAATCCTAACAATTCAATGAACAGTATCACAATTGTTCCACATAGAAGAAATCAATAGATTTTTCTTTACAGAAGAGAGAAATATTAATCTACTACAAAAATGAGTTTACATAGATTTTCAAAGTTAAACTCAAAAATGTGTGTATGTGGGGGTTCCTTTTTAGTGGAGTGGAGAGATAGACAAGCTTTAAATGAATACATTTTACAAAAATATTAGCATGGATTATGAAAACTGGAACATTAAAAAAAAAAAAGAAAAAAAAAAAAAAAAAAAAAAAAAAAAAGAAAGAAAAAAAGGGAAATACAGAAAAGTTATCCACCCAACCAAAAGAATGGCCAAGAGCCATGAAATATAAACGGTATTTAACATTCATCCCAAATATCTACAAGTTTATTTTTAACCCTTAAAAGAAGTTAGAATATAATGCTACTACTGCAAAATCTATAGTGCTTAGTACATAAACGCAGAGCAATATATAAAAGATTACCAGCTCACCTGATGATTAGAGACGTGAAACTAGGAATCAAGATTTATCACCACAACTTGTTTTAATTATATAATATATATATATATATATATATATATATATATATATATATATATATATATATATATATATATATAAAAGAGTTTTTCTCCTTGATTTCATGCCTCCTTGTACAAAAGACAAGGATACATATCCCCCAAAGGGTATTAGCACTATGTGAAATGCAAACAGCCTCATCCAGGATTTGAACTAATTTTGCCGTATCTATTTTCTACTACAGTAACCATTAAACAACATGCCTACACATGAAGATATACCTAGAATATTTTTCTTTAAAAGATTTTCATTTTTAGTCATAACATTGCAAACCTTCAATAGGAACAACAACTAGTAGAATTATACATCAGGTCATAGTGAAGCAACAATGAGCTTGTTCAGTACTTGTATGGGTGACCACTTAGATTGCTTCCAGTACCTGGTGTTATTAAAAAGGTCAGTGTGTTCACTTTCACCCCCCATCTCCAAATAAAATGGAAAAAGGTCTTATTTACTAAAGCTTAATCTAGCTTTAGTAAATAAGACCTTTTTTCCCATTTTATTTGGAGAGGGGGGAGTGAAAGTGAAACTATAACATCTAGACCTTGTGTCACACATGAACATATTAAACTTGGATGAACACATAAGTGACGTTCTCTTGTGGAAACCAGCACATGGGTACGCCAGTACATGTGGTCCAGTAAAGACCTACATTGAAAAGTTCTGCACAGAAACTGGATGCTGTACAGAGGACCTCCCAAGGGCAATGAATGGTAGGGACAGCTGGCAAGAGTGTCATGGGTATCTGTGCTACTAGCACAAAATGATCAAAAATGTTAAAATGTGACCGACTTCATAAAAAGCTTCCAGGGAGGGTGGGATAATTAAGCAACATTTGTTTTTTTTTTTTGTTTTTTTTTTTTCTTTTCACAAAAAAATGAATAAAAGATGAGAATAAAAATAATACAGAAAAAAAATGCCCCCCCCCTTCAGCTGGAGTTAATACATTTTCCCCCACCCCAACCATTGAAAATCATTTTCAGAGTTAACAGTTTTTTTTGTTTTTTTTTATAATTAGGTAAATGAGAGGATTAAAAAAAAAAAATAAATAAATCATTACTCAGTCAAAAAAGGCAAGCATTATTAAAAGAATCAGAAAGAACATAAAACTTTGCATTCTTATGTAAAATTGTATCAAAATTGTTCCAAAAATAAAGAAATGGCGAAGAAATTACTAAATTTCTTGTTTTGAATTGGTCCATGATTTGAAATATCTTTTTTAACAAAATCATGTCCACTTTTGTACCCCCAATTTCGAGGCTTTAAATTCTCATAACTTTTGAACTACTGGGGATATTTGCATAATTCAAACAGTTCTGAACTCCATTTACAAATCTCTATATAACTAACATTAAATAACAACCTCAAATAAAAATTAAAAAAAAAAAACTGGATATCTGTGTTACTAGCACAAAAATGTTAAAATAAGACCAACTTCATAAAAAGCTTCCAGGGAGGTGGAGGTAATTAAGCAACATTTTTTTTATTTTACAAAAAAGATGAGGAAAAAATTTTTTTTCTTCCTTTTAGCTGGAGTTAATACATTCTCCCCCACCACAACCATTGAAAATTGCTTTCCACTTTTAATCGGACTTGACAGTTCTGGGTTTTTTTTAATAATTAGGTAAATGAGTGGATTTAAAAAAAAAAAAAACAAAAAAAAACACACAACTCGGTCAAAAAAGACAAACGTCATTAAAAGAGTGCTAAGACTAAAAAAGCAGCCGTAGAATTCTTCATGGAAAATTCTCAACAATATTTATCCTGAAATGTGCTATTTAACTCAGTCGGTAGGGTGTTCAGCTAGAAACCACAAGGTTCCTAGTTAGATACCGGCCCTCACCAACTCAGCATATGAATAGCACAGGGATCTGTGCTGTAAAGTAAGGAACTGATGGTAGGTGTGGCACTCAACCTCAGATGCAAAAACAATCTCCTTGGTATAGTGTTAGTGAATTGGCTGATACCGACTTTAGGCCACCCCGACAACTTTATTATTATTCAAATTAATATCCTACCTAGCAGGACCTGTAGATGTACCACAGTAGGATAATTTAATTATTACAAAATTTGATATGTTTACCTAAGAGCTATTGCAAAACAATTCAATATGTAAAAAGCGTAATCTTGATTTAACTCACTCTTTACCTTTTTTTCATCTTTTTGTTGTGTTCGATTGAAATAGATTGTTATTTCCGTGTGCTCACCCCTCTATCTTTCCCCTACTCTTATATTTTTTCTGGGTAGCATGTCCTTTTTCTTCCCTTTATAATAAAAACGGAATGGTCCATTATTTAGCCAAGGTGATGACACTCATAAGAAATACGAATTTGGCAGATAAGCACCACCAGATAATCAAGATTTATATTTTTGCATTTCACCTTGGATGATTTGGACGATCCCATTTTTAACCAGAGGATGTTGCAGGATGATTACACTTGGTAGATTAAGGAATGGGAGTATTAATATATAGATAATTTGACCTTGTCATTTTTCAAATTAATATTGTTATTCTAAAAATTAAAAAAAAAAAAAAAAAAAAAAAAAAAAAAAATCATGAATCCTGTTTATTGTGCATTCAGACATTTTTTTTTTTGTACTTGTTAAGTGATTTTTTTTTTTTTTCACATGGCCATTAAATACAAATAATTTTTTAAACAGTTCTATTTTATCCATAGATGAGACCTTAACAGGTACTATTAATCCGGTCAGATGGATCTGGGAGTAATAGCAATGAAGGGGTACTCCACACTTCCCAGAACTTCAGAACTGGATCCTCACCATTAGATGCAGTTTAATGTCATACCAAGATATATTTTTTGTCGGGTGGAGGGGTCTTACACCTCTATAGGGGTTCAGAATTATAGAGCTTTGAAAGTACCTATAACATAAAAACACAGCATCACCTGTTGACAAGCCAGGTTGACAGCTTAAAAAACAAGCCAATCCCAAGATCAACATCAAAAAACTTATGACACCTTAAACACAAGAACTCACAAGCCTAGCATATCAATAATAAACAATAAGCAGATTAAAAGTCCACAATAGAGGTTAAATACAGAGACACCAGCAAATTCACCAGATATATCTATTAACAAAATTCCACACCTTAAACAAAGAGCCACCTGCAATAAGCAATCTAGTATATCTATAACCAGAAGTGACCAACTGTAGATATCAGTGTCACCTTACTATATTAGATAAGTAACTAGGCCACATTTTGTCAGAGGGAAGGTAACAAATAAATACGAAATATTCTTCTCAATAGGAATTGTTGATGAACATTAAGAACTATCAATGAAGAGAAAAAAAAAAAAAAAAAAAAAAAACAACCAAATTATTTACCTAAAGAAGACCAAAGAACAAATTAGTATAAACATGATAAAAATAAATTTAAGGATACTAGTTTAGATAATTCAGGAAATGGGGTTTAAAAATTAAGAAAAAAAAACAAAAAAAAACTGAAGAATATTGTTGTTTGTTTGCTCGTTTTGCTTTATGGCATATCAACCTCGATGGGTCATTTAATGCCAACAAAGTTTTGAAATAAATCATTCTTAATGGATACTCAATTTTTAAAATTTTTTTTATAAAAACATTTTTCTATTTCACCAATTGATGAGACTAACAGGTACTACCACAGGACCTGGGAGCAATGGTGATGAAGGGATGCTCCACATTCCCCAAACCTCCAAAACTGGAACCTCACCACCAGATAGAGTTTAACATTATTCCCAGGGCATGAAGACCCTCAGCCACCGCCTTCTAGCACATATATGATAAAAAGGGTTGAGGCTTGCCATAAGGGCTGGGACAATCATATAGGTGCTAGGGTTTGACATGGCCAGCCGATTGATCAGAGGGGGCTTCTCAGACTGCCTGTCTAGCCTAAGTAAGGGCCAAAGTGGAGTGTTGCATGTCAGAATGCTCATCCATCAGGAAAGTAGTATTCATAGAAAATATAAAACCCACCCTCCTGGAGCTCCCAAGGAGGCTTTCACCCACTCCTAATTAGGGGTACTATACCTCTGCCCTGCATGTACACTAATATTCATATAACAAATTGACTAGTTATGTTTTTTGTTTTTTTTAAATTGCCCAGCTGAGAAAGCAATGGCAAGGACTTAGAGCTATCTTAAAAGAAGACAAAAGAAGTGAATTTTTATCATGGAAATAGTTTTTGAAAATAGAATTAATATCATGCCAACTTAAAAATTCTTTGCATTATTTTAGGTAAGAATTTGAAATAAATAAAATAAAGTTATAAACCTGCCAGTCTTTGAAAATATTAACATGATAGCAATTACATAAAAAAACAAAACAGAAGATATGAAAAGAGAGGAAAAATAAAGTTAGATTTTTATATATTATAAAAAGCCTCAATAGGAAAATAACTTTGGCTGATACACAAATTTACCTAAAGGCAAACTGCTGAGTTCAGATCCTGTATTTTCAGATTATTCTCAAAAAAATTGGAACCTTACCAATATTCTAAAAATAAAAAGTATCAACTAAAAAAGGTCTAAAAACTTAAAGATAGAGGGGGGAAAAAAAGAAGTTTTTAAATAATGATAAAACAAAATAAAAACAACTGCTGATAAAATGGCTGAAATGTCCAATGTTTTTTTTTTTTTATCTCGATGTAAATAAGATATCTTCCTTAGTTGGTATATCAGTACACATGAAAACAATTCCAAATATTTACTCTCTTAAGGCCACAACATTCATAACTTTACAATTATGCTAATTTCTCTCCAACAGGAAGAGGGGAGAGAGAGAGAGAGAAAATAGGGATGCATATAATTATTTACTAAGCTTAGCTTAGATGTGGCACAAGGCCAGAAGTATGGGATGCCCAGTGAGAATCAAACTCACTAAAAATGGTCTGACTAGATTGCTAACCATTACACCACACAAGATGCCCAATAGAGATGTACATAAGAGAAGAAAAGAATCAAATACAGGTCAATTATAGTTACAGACTAAGCTTTGCTTAGGTGTGGCACAAGGCCAGAAGTATGGGGTACCCAGTGAGATTTGAACTCACTAGTAATGGCCTGCCAGTCTAGCTTGTGAACCATTACACCATGAGAATGCGAGTGTAATGGTTCACAAGCTCCAAAATTAGAACTTCATCATTAAATGCAGTTTAACGTTGGAGTATTTCTGATATAAGGTGTGTTCCAATTCCCACCCAGAATTTATAGACTAGCCGAGGTCCCGTGGTTTACTCCTCCGGCCAATCAACAACCATGTGTGGCTGATTCACTACTTAAACACTGATACTTGCCACAGTTCACTTTCAATCATTGAGGAGGAACTTACAACCATTAACGAAGGAACCGAGGACTCTTTACCAGAAGAACCAAAGGATTCATTATCAGAAGACTACCAAGGATCCAATTCCACTGGACAAGCGCTCTTGCTTAAGGCCTACAGGATGGCCCATCAGATTGTAAATAACGTCATACTCAGGACACTATAAATAACTTGGAATCTTTGTTGCTCAGATATTTTGAAAAAAAATTTTTTTAAAAAGACAAATACCCTATTCCAGGATAATTATTACCAGAGATGTAGAGTCAGAACACAAAACAGAATCCAACTCCTATTTTTGGCAACTCACCTTTAAAACAAATTGATAGGTAACACTTAGAGACCAAGGAAGGCTGAAAAGCATTCTGCCCAAAAATAGTGGGAGTAAAAAAAAAAAAAAAAAAAAGACTAAGTCAAAATAGTGACAGATACAGATATATATTTACCAACCCTTCCACACAAGCAGGATGTGACACAAGGTCAATTTCTTAAGTGGAGTTTAGAAGAAAAAACTGTATTCAAACCCATTAGACTTGTTACCTAGCTATGGTTAAAGAGTCCATTCTGCTCTATTTACCCATAGCTGGATGCATACCTTTCCCAAGGGTATTAGCACTGTGGGAAATGGAAACAGCTTCGTCCAGGATTTGAACTGATCAACAAGTCCATTTCCTACAACTTTAACCATTACACCACACACCTCCAGCCAGACAAGATACATATTCAAAATATTCCAAGTTAAAAAAATAAAATGAACCAACCAGCCATTTATAATTCAAATTGCCACCGTTTCACACAAACCATAATAACCATTATGCTGTGTGTATATATATATATATATATATATATATATATATATATATATATATATATATATATATATATGTGTGTGTGTATGTATGTATGTATGTGTGTCTATAGAAGAAAAAAAAGTGACCATAACAACCAAATAGAGTTCTTCCGAGTACTCTTTCCTTTATGGTGTTTACAGACACTTCTTTGACAAATTCATATATGCAGATTCTTTTATCTTCCAAACCGTTCGGAATGGTTCTGGTTCCTTTTCAATTACCCCAATCTCATTCAGCTGAAACATTCTGATAAAAAAAATAAATAAATAAAAACAACAAAGACGAAGATACTAATCTGAATAATTCATAGGATAAATGAAAATTATTAATCTCAGAACTTGAGAGAGACATCATTCAACAATCTCTTGTTTTGAAGGCTGGAAAATCCTTTTTATCTTGGAGGAAACCAAGGAATTAACACATGGACTCAAAAGGAAAGATTTGCATTCCCTTTTAAGCATACCAGGATACACCAAGAACACTAGATTATACAAATCGAACAACACAGAAGAGTTAATACAAAACTTTATGAGCATTATCTGAGAAAGAATTGGTCATAAACATTCAAACAAGAGAACAATCTGTTTTTACGGCATAAGATTGCAAAAGTCATTAAGATTTTAGATGGTTGGTTGGTTGGATTTCATGGCTTGTCAACCCTTGTTGGGTTATTTTATGCCAGACATTTTGTTTTATTAATTTGTGATGTGTATTCAAATTAAAAGATTTTTTTTTAAGGCAAAATTTAATTTTAAAATTTTAATTTTTTTTTTTTTTTTTTTTTTTTTTTTTTTAGGTAGGACCAGTCTCTCACCTAAGTATGATCATGATGTAAGGGTTAGCAAGCTTGTCCTGCAGCTCTATTATTGAATTTGATTTTTGCTGTATGCCCCATACTTGCGACCTTATGACACATCCTACCTATGGTGAACATTTTTTTTTATTCATTTATTTTTATCTTTCTTAAATTTTAATAATGGCCATTTTACAACTTGAATAATGGGTAAGTACTGCTAGTTCAAAATACTATTACAACTAATGCTTCTAGTGGTTTACACCGTTTTCAAAAACATTAGATTTAACCCATTTCAGGCGTGAGCCGATTAATCCAGCTTTACAGATATTTACTGCATCAGTCATAAAAAAAAAAAAAAAAAAAAAAACGCTTTTGCAACTTAGCTTTTTTTCAAATTAACCACAAAACTTCAAAGGCCATTATTTCCTCTTGTGTCTTTCATTTCATTGTAAAATGGATTTACCTTCGTAAAAGGGGGGAGGACAGATTAGATTTGTGTAGAGGAGACACTGTAAGCAGGTTAACTGATCAAATAAAAACCCACCCTGGGAGAATCTACTTTGCTCGTACAGCTGTTAGGTCTTCTATTTAAAACGATCAACACATTACAGGAACAAATTTAGAACAAGCCTTGCAGAAACAAGCAGACTGTCCTCGAAGGTGGGGTGGGTGGGACTGGAAGGTCAACTGGAACAATAGCAAATTTAAAAAGTCCAGCATATAAACATTCCCTTTTATTTCACAAAGGATGCCGAAAAGAGGTGTGTAGCATTACTACAGTAGAACCTCGGTTCTCAAATATAATTTGTTCCAAAATTATGTTTGAGAATCAATTTGTTTGAAAACTGAAACAATATTTCCCATAATAGTGTAAAGTTAATTTATACGTTCTTGACCATCAGAGTTCGCAACTTCCCACTTTCTCTTAGTATCACTGCTGCCTCTATTAGGCATCCATGAATAAGGGTTAAAGTAGCCTCAATATAGAGAATAAACACAAACGAAGCAAAGAATTAGACCGTCCAAATCATCCAAGATGAAACACAAAATTGTAAATTCTGATTATCTGGTGTTGCTTATCCACCAAATTCTTATTATGAGAGTTGTCTAAATAATGGACCATTGCGTTTTTATTATAAAGAATAAGAAAAGAAAAGGACATGCTTCTAAGAAAAAATATAATAAAAGAGTAGGGGAAGAATAGAGATAGATAATCAGGATTTACATTTTTGCATTTCATCTTGGGCGATTTGAAAAGTCCAAAATCGTCCAAGATGAAATGCAAAAACATAAATCCTGATTATCTGGTGTTGCTTACCCTCCGAATTCTTATTTCTTATAAGAGTCGTCACCTCAGCTAAATAATGGACCATTCCGTTTTTGTTATAAAGAAAGGGAAAGAAATGGACAGGCTACACAAAATGATAAAGAAAGAGTAGGGGAAGAGGGTGAGTGTGCAGAAGTAATAATGCTAATCTGCTTCAATCGAATATAATGAAAAGGAAAAAAAAAAAAAAAAAAAAAAAAAAGTGAGTTAAATCAAGATTATACATTTTAACACATTCAACTATTTTGCATTAACTCTTAAGTAAACATATCAAATATTGTAATAATTAGATTATTTAGCTACGAGGGCCAGTTTACCTCAGCCGGTAGAGTGTCCGGCTGGGAACCTTAAGGTTTCTGGTTTGATTCCAGGTCCTTGCCAACTCAGCATATGAGTAGCACATGGATCTGTGCGGTAAAGTGAGGAGCTGATGGTAGGAGGGGCGCCCCCACCTCAGACGCAAAATCAATCTCCTTTGACTAGTGCTAGTGAAAAGGGGATAGACTCCCTTGCTGTCTGGCTGATAACGACTTTAGGCCAACCAGACAACTTGACTACTGTGGTATATCCACAGGTTCTGCTAGTTTGTAAACATTTGACCAAAACGTGCTTCTCCAAATCACACATTCTTCTGTAAATTATACAAAGATCTCCACAAAGACAATGTATAGAAAAAAAGAAATCTTGTTTATTCTTTGTCAGCAAAGAGAGACCCTTTATTTTTTTTTTTTTTTAAAGAAATTTAATACCGAGGCAAACAGTAAGAGGGTGAATGGATTATGTGTTTAACCTGGATGAATGTGGCCTCTCATCTCATGAGGTTGGTCTGCCCAAACAAACAGCATTCCCTCTTTTGTCTTGTCTCTAACTTACAACTCAAATTGATCAGTTGTACTTTGGACCTCCAACTAAGGAGGCAACAAAAAGACAGTCTATCCTTATCTTTTCATATAACACTATCTTGTAACAATCACCTCATAAAAGAAGCAACAGTTAGAAAGCAGATTACATGGGCCATTACTGGTTGGAATTTATAGCACGTCAACCCTGCGTTTATTTTATAACAAAGATATTTATCTTATTTTTCATTTTTAGTTGTACTTTGGCCCTATGAGAAGACAACAAAAAGACAGTCTATTCTTATCTTTTTATACAACACTATATTCTAACAAAAAAAAAAAAAAAAAAAAAAAAAGTAACAGTTACCAAGTCGATTTTACTGACCATTACTGGGTGGGTGGATTTTACAGCATGTCAACCCTTGATTTATTTTAGGCTGAAGACATTTGTTTTATCTTAACTCTTTAACATATTTTTTTAAAACTCTTAACCCATGAGTTTTTAACCTATTTAACTCATGGATGCTACCCAAACAGGTATTACCACTCCGGGTCAGAGTGGACCAGGGAGCAATGGTGATGAAGGGGCGCTCCACATTCCCCAAACCTCCAAAACTGGAACCTCACCATCAGATAGAGTTTAACGTCATTCCCAGGACAATCATATAGGTGCTAGGGCTTGACGTGACTAGCTGATTGATCGGAGGGGGCCTCTCCGACTATAGGAGCTAGGGCTTGACATGATCAGCCAATTAATCATAGAGTGGCTCTATTGTCTGTCTTGGATGTTCACTCATCTGTATATTTATGTACTTGTAAAATCATCCTAAATGTATAAATAACTATAATGTCTACCATAACTGGAGTTGACAAGTAGACCATCACAGTATTTGCATTGCTTGGAATTGTGCAGTAACAGAATACCAAACTTTGTGCAAATAGGCAATAATGGGAAAGAAGAGTATAAGAAAAAAAAAAAAAAAAGATGTCATTTCTAAATGCAGTTAGGGTAAAGTACAGTATAATCTAAGCCATCTCTCTTCTCACTAGACAAAAATCTGCCGTTATGTGTAATCATAAAAATTGCAGAAGGTATACGTAATGAATACACTATTTTCTGTTATTTCTTTTTCTGAATGGGAAGAAAGTCACATTTGTTTGAAAGACGAGAGAAGAAGAAAAAAAAAAAAAAAAAAAAAAGAGGGGTATTCAAAATACAGCTATGTAGAACAAATCTAGCATCATCTCAGCTCGTCTTATTTTTGGTTTTTTGATATATATATTTACTAAGCTTAGCTTAGTATGGAGAGAAATGGGGAGTGGCTTGAAAGATTATGTTGCTTTAATCTTTGCAAGAAACACAGCCTGCCTGACTTGGTATTAAAAAAAAAAAAAAAAAAAAAATTGAAATCCTGTTTTTACCAAATCCTGACGCCAGTAGAGAATGCACAACTGTCTTAGCCAGGAGACAGCTCATATTAACTTAGTTAGGCACAATGTCAAATGATCTATATATTAATACTCCCATTCCTTAATCTTCTTGCAACACCCCCTGGTTAAAAATGAGACCATCCAAATCCTCCAAGACGAAATTCAAAAATGGAAATCCAGATTATCTGGGGTCACTTAATCATCAAATTCTTATTTCTAAGGAGTGTCATCACCTCAACTTATAATGGACCATTCCATTTTTATTATAAAGAAAGAAAAATGACATGCTACACAGAAAAAAGAAATAGTAGGGGAAGATGGAGGGAGAAAAATGGACCATTTCTCTTTTATTATAAAGAAGGGGAAGTAAAAGTAATGCTACACAGAAAACAATGTAAGAAAGAAAAAGAGTGGGGGAATATATAGAGAGGGGATGAGTGCTTGGAAGCGATAATGTTAATATGTTTCAATCAAACATAATGAAAAGACGAAAAACAGGGGGAAAAAAAAAAAAGGGATTACTATACTTTTTACATATTGAACTATTTAGCAATAGCTCTTAAGTAAACATCAAATGTCGTAATAATTAAATAATCATACTGTGGTATATTCACAGGTCCTGCTAGTTTTACAAGCCTTCATACCTTGAAAATTCAAAATATAAAATCCTGGCTTTCTACCTGGGATTCAACACCAAACATCAGGGATAGTTGATGTTGGGTGGATTCTACGGCATGTCAATCCTTGTTGGGTTATTTTATGCCGAAGACATTTGTAGTGGGTATTAAAGTTTTTTTCTTAAACTCATTTTTTCTATTTAATTCATAGATGGGACCTACCAGGTACTACCAGTCAGTTTATTGCAACAAGGCAAAAATTGTCCAGTCACACAAGCTGTTGCTGCAGGCATCAGGGTGTGCCTACTAATTTTATTGCTTCTATTGCAATGAAAAGTCAAGAATTATTTGGTTTGGTTTGTTTTATGGCATATCAACCTCTGTGGGTCATTTAATGCCAACAAAGTTTTGAAATAAATTCTTTCTTAATGGATAATCAAATTTTGTTTATAAACTCATGTTTTTCTATTTAACCCATAGATGGGGGCCTAACAGGTACTACCACTCTGGGTCAAAGTGAACCAGGGAGTAATGGTGAAAGGGTGCTCCACATTCCCCAAACCTCCGGAACTGGAACCTCACCATCAGAATTTAACGTCATTCTTAGGACATAAGACCCTCAGTCACCACCTAGCACCCATATGATAAAAAGGGTTGGGGCTTGCCATAAGGGCAATAGGGTTGGGGCAATCATAGAAGTGCTAGGGCTTGACGTGACCAGCTGATTGATCAGAGGGGGCCTCTCCGACTGCCTGTCTAGCCCAAGAAAGGGCCAAAGTGGAGTATTGCAAGTCATGGACTGCTCATCCACCTGGGCTCTATCCTTAAGCATCACGGGTCGCCACCCACGGCCAACAGGTGGCCCCATTGGGGGAGTCTTACCCCTCTGCAGGGGTGCAGTCTGTGCATTCTAATGCCCCAGCTGACAGGGTGGAAGAATTATTTGATTAAGCACCTTTTACCAAGGACATTTATCATTTGAACTCATCTTTGGCGATTTAATAGTTTTTTTTTTCCCTTCTTTCAAATAAAAACAGGTCATATAAGAATCTTCAAACAGAACTGAACTAAAAGCTCACAATAAACCAGTTTATTTTCCAAGCAGTAAATAAAATAAGAATGATATAGGGAGATGAACACCACCACCGAAGATAGTCATCAGAGCTTATCAAAGTAGTAAGGTTATCCAAAAAAGAGAAAGCAGACCCCCCTGTGAAAGATACGCGTGGGAGGGAAAACTATCTAGAATTCCAGACTCAAAGAGAGAGGGGAGGGGGCAAGGAATGGCAGGGTACCAATAAGTCCATTTTTAGAGGAGCAGAAAGGGACCTAATTTTTTTTTTTTTTTTTTTTTTTTTTTTTTAGAAAGAGAGACAAAATTTGGACTGAAAGTTTTTCTTAGACAGACAAACTTTGTTTACACAAGATATTCAATTCACTCTTATATCCTCACATAGAAACAAAACAGCAAAACAAATAAAATAAAAAAAAAAAAAAAAAAAACACTTCCTCAATTTACCTTATCAGGTTTGACCTAGAAAAAGATTTGTAAAAAAATAAAATTAAAAGAAACAAACCCCTCCCCCCAACAGAAAAAAAAGTGACTTCCTCGTCTATGTTCAAGTGATTCAGACAAAACTAGATTATAAAGCTAAAAGCTTTTTAAAACAATTTTTTTCTCTCAACCAGCTGTTGTACATTTAACATTAGGCATTAACTAAAATTTATTTGGCCAGAAAGGACTACCTTTGTCAGTATTTCAATCATTATCTATTTACTTATAGATAAAAAATTAAAAAATGACATAACATACAAACATGATAAATTAGGAAAAAATTATCTATCTATATTTACCTATACATATATAAAGAGCAGTTGTATGTATGTTTTCAGCCCAGCAACATTCAAAGTGGAGAAGTTCCAACATGTAGTTTATGTGCAAGAGTATGTCTCTCCAGGGCTGGCCTGGTGAGTCATCTGAGAAAACACAAGGATAGAGTGTCAAATGCTACTGGCACCCAACTATGATGTTAACCCCCCCCCCCAAAAAAAAAAACAGGAAATGGTCTTACTCAAACACATGTTATCATGTATGTATGTATGTGTCGTGCCATCAGGACCGCCCTTGGTGGCAGCAGAATCTCCGTAGAGGACTGTTCATGTCAGAAGTCACCCTGATGCAACACCATGAAACTAAGATGTCTAGAAGAAAGCAGCAGCAACAAATCACCGGCAGATCACATCTTCAGGGACATCCTTCAAATGCGACATCTGTGGTCGAGAACGTTTTTCTAACATTGGACTTCAGTCACAGGAGGCGCTGTAACTTCAGGGGCACATAAAAACTTTATTATAGTCTTCCGAGACTGAAATGCCAATGAATGAATGTATGTATGGATGGACGTAGTAAACTATGAAAATAGAATTAACGACAAAGTAAATATAGACATTCATTACCACCAGGCTGGATTAACACAAGGTCTTAATGTGTGGATTATTTATGGGGCATCCAGTGACGATCCAACTCATGATTAAGTAATAATGAATCTGCAAGACTAACTTTTTTTTTTTTTACACCTGCCTTCTACCCAGGCGACACCGGGTAGCTGCTTCTAGCATATATATAAAAGGCAGTTGTATGTATGTCCTGATGAAACTATGAAAATAAAACAATTGACGACAAAGTAAATACACACACAAACACATTAAATATCACCAGTTGCTGCTTTTTATGCAAAAATTATGAAGATTTGATTTATATTTGAAGATATTTAAAAATTAAAATATTCATAGAAATATAATTGAAATTCCACTTAAAAATGTCTAACATGTGAAAATCTCAAAAGTAAACAAATCATTATACTAGCACACACCCCCCTCTACCCAGACGACACTGGGGATCCGCTTCTTGTCTCTAGTAAAAGTTAACTTTCACCAACCATAAATTCTGGCTATAAAAAAATAAAAAAAATAAAGTTTTAAATTCTCTACCTTTCCGAGATTTTATCTAGAACTAATTAGCATTTTTAAAGTACAGCAAAAAAACAAAAATAACTAGATACATTTGTCTTTTTATGCAGACTGGGCTCTTTAATCCTTGTACGGCAACTAGTCTAGGAGAAGGAAATCTCCTGAAATCAAACCTGTTGAATTATGCTTAAAAATTGATCTTATCACATCCTGTTTGTGCTGAGGTAGTTTTTTTTTTTTAAATTTAATTTGCATTACAAGTGTTTCAGAAAAATTGATAACATTTTGTAATCTAATAAAATGTCAAAATTTGAACATTAGAATGAGAATTGGTCAAGTGTAGAAATAGTTTTCTTTTTCTTTTTTTTATTTATAAAAATGCCATTCACTAAAAAAAAGAAAAGGTGTTTAAAAATTAAAACAGTTTTGACTTGTTTCTACACATGCTCTTAAAATTTGTGATCATCTGAATGAGAATTTGTATGTATATCCAAGATTATACACACAGTAATTTCAACCAGCACTGTACCAAGGAACAACATGTCCGCAGTGTAGCCAAAGTTTTAGAGCTGAGATCGTCCCCAGGCATTTAATGACCCATGAATTGAGATTAGAAGACCATCATGCTCAACTATGAGGGATCGCCAAAATTTTCTGAAATACCCAGTAATCTCATATTTTTGAAAGTATAAAAGTACTCATTACATGAAAAAAAAAAAAAAAAAAAAAAAAAAAAAATCTTAATTCCTAGGATATTATAGATATATATATATATATATATATATATATATATATATATATATATATATATATATATTATATATATATCTATCTCAAAAGAGACATTTTTTTTTAAATAATCCATCATTTAAAGTCTCAGAATTTTTATTTTTTCTCTTCATTCCTTTCTTATCTCCTGCTCTCTCAGACAAGCTTAACTTCAAACATCTAAAGTATTTTTCTTTATCCCCCCACCTCTATGCATACAGCTAAGCAGTAATATATATATATATATATATATATATATATATATATATATAAAAACTACTTATTTACTTTAACTCCTTTACTCAATGACACTTTCAGACGACCAAATTTTAATCTACTCTTCATTACTATCCACTTTTTTATTCTTTTCTTAGCTCATAAAATATTCCACTCGGACAAATCCATTATAACTTTTAGGTTATTACAGGAGTTCAACCAGACAAACATGGAATTATAAAAGTCACATTGTTGGGGGAGTAAAAAAAAAAAAAAAAAAAAAAAACTTAAAAAAACTCCCTCAGCACAACAGGATGTGATAAGATCAATTTTAAGCATAGTTCAACAGGTTTGATTTCAGATTCCTTCTCCTAGACTAGTTGCCATACCAAGATTAAAGAGCCCAGTCTACATAAAAAGACAAAATTTAAATAAATGAGATCCAAACTTTAATTACATACACACAGTGTGTGTGTGTGTGTGTATAATATATATATATTATATATATATATATATATATATATATATATATATATACATACATACATACATTACATACGTTTGTTATATTCATAGATAAAGCGTGCTCAATGTCAGTAAGAAAGCATGTATATTTAAGTTAGGATTATATAGATATACAGTCAACAACGCATGTTGATTTTCTCACCTATGATACTTTTATATATAAGTCAGTAAAGTCATTGGGGCAGCCTAATGTCAGTATGAGCCATACAGCAAGGGAGTCTATCCCTTTTTCACAAGCCACCCCTCTCCTCAAGAAGGAAGAACAGATATTCCACCTAAAAGGCCTGTGAATCTATGCTCTGATCCTAGACAAAGCCCATAAATTCTACAGCACTGATCCTAGGCTGAAGTGCTAATCCATCCATAAATAAATCCTGTCATTTTGATAAGAAAATATTTGATAGCATAGTATTATATTTTGCTTGTAGCTGCTGACTAATGGCATGTGTTTTAAGGCTTTATATATTACCTTCAAAAGCCATCTAAAAGGACTGTTGAAAATATCTTACTACCCACAGATCCAGTAATGAAGATCAAAGTGGAATACTGTCTATACCATTTTCAAATGACATGGTTTAAACAAGTTAGGGATATAATTTGTCTGAATTTTGAGATGAGCTTTGATAATTTCTATCGTTTAGATTTTTCAGACTGAAGGCGCCTGGAGGACACATCAGCCAAAATGTTATGTATATAACAATAAAGATACATATATTACTTCAAAAGGCCATCAAAAGGATTGTTGAAAATTATCTTACTACCCACATCCAGTAATGAATATCAAAGTGGAAATACTGTCTATACCATAATACAAGTTTGGAGCATATTTGTCAAAAGATAGTATTTAGCCACATACACATCTGCAGAAAGAGACAAAGTGTTGGTTGGTTGGTTGTATTTTATGGCATGTCAACCCTTGTTGGGTTATTTTATGCCGAAGAGGTTTTGTTTTATTCATTCTTGATGGATATTCAAAATTTCAAACTCAATTTTTTTAAATATTCTTTTTCTATTTAACTCCTAGATGGGACCCTAAAAAGGTACTACCACTCCGAGTTGACCTGGGAGTAATGGTGATCAAGAGTACTCCACTTTCCCAGATCTCTAAATTGGAATGCAGAGTTTGACGTCATACCCAGGACACAAAGACTTCAGCCACTGCTTTCTAGCACTTGAAAAAGCTTGGGGTTATGCCATAAAGCCAAAGGGGTGAGACTATCATATAGGTGATATGTTTTGACATGACCAGTCAATTGATCAGAGGGAGTCACTCCAACCACCCGTCTAAAGAGTGTTGCAAGTCATGAACAGCTCAGTCACCAGGGTTCAGACAAAGTGATAGTAGAAAAATATACAAAGCAAAAAAGTTTTGATCAACTAGAAAAATAGTCTCGTGAAAGGAAATGTAAGTTTGTTTTTTTGTTATTTTTTAAATAATTGAAAGGCTGTGAAAATTTTAACAAAAACTGTAGAAGAAAAAAGTGGTATTCGGTCACAGTACAAAGAAAAAATTCTTAAAGGAACTGGAAGAACATTCCTTTATTTGGATTGTATTTGCATAATAAACATGGGAGAAGGAAAGAAAAGAAAAAGTTACGGATCAAGTAACATTGAAGTGAATGAACAAGTGCATTAAGTGATTATAGAAAATTTCTTTTTTTTTTTATATACAAAGAATTTTGCTAGATTCCTTTAAAGCTAGGAGGATTTTATAAAAAAAATAAAATAAAAAAAAAATAGAAATAAAATAAAATAAAAAAATAGAAAAAATATGTAACCATTATAATCCACTGATTGCTGATGAATCATTAAAAAAAAAAACAAAAAAAAAACAACAAAAACCAAAAAAAAACCCGCACCTCCACATCGTTATTTTCAGAAGAAAATCTTCAGGCAAGTACAAGAGGCACACAAGAAGCAACTTCTCTCCCTACTTAATTCTATTTTGAGAACATTCAACTATTAAGGAAAGAAAGAAAAAAAAAAAAAAATTATGCATCTATAAAATTGTCCGTCATCCACTGAACGTCCTTAAACCTTTGTATATCTCCTTTCATTTAGTTCCTCTTAAATGATTTTTATTGTTAGGGTTAGTGCTAGGAAGGATATTAGTCACATCCCCACTCAAGATCCAATATTAGCATATCCATTGATACACTAACACTGAATAGACAGAAGGAAAGACAAGACAAGTTCATTTACATATTTTAGAGGCAAGTGGTGTAAGGGTTAGAGTTGTAGAAGTCAACTAAGTTCAAATCCTTTTTTTTCTGGCTATGGTTACATGAGAATTTTAATAATATACAGATTATCTTTGATTATAAAGTTTTTAAGAGTCAAAAAATGGTAATTATTCTATGGAAGCACTGACAGCACAAAAAGTAATACAAAATTAATTTTGTCACAGTTTACCATTGCTGTTTTTTTTCTTCTTTGATTTTGCTACTATCTATATAAAAAAAATAATAAAAAAGATAAATAAAACAAAGTCCTGTATGTTTGTACATTTAAAAATCAGGAGTTCAACCAGACAAACATGGGAATTATAAAAGTCACATTGTTGGGGGGAGTAAAAAAAAAAAAAAAAAAAAAAAAAAAAAAAAAAATTAAAAAACTCCCTCAGCACAAACAGGATGTGATAAGATCAATTTTTAAGCATAGTTCAACAGGTTTGATTTCAGATTTCCTTCTCCTAGACTAGTTGCCATACCAAGATTAAAGAGCCCAGTCTACATAAAAAGACAAAATTTAAATAAATGAGATCCAAACTTTAATTACATACACACTTGTGTGTGTATATGTAATTATATATATATATATATATATATATATATATTACACACACACACACACATACACATACATTTGTTATATTCATAGATAAAGCGTGCTCAATGTCAGTAAGAAAGCATGTATATTTAAGTTAGGATTATATAGATATACAGTCAACAATGCATGTTGATTTTCTCATATATAAAAGTATCATAGGTAAGTCAGTAAAGTCATTGGGGCAGCCTAATGTCAGTATGAGCCATACAGCAAGGGAGTCTATCCCTTTTTCACAGGCCACCCCTCTCCTCAAGAAGGAAGAACAGATATTCCACCTAAAAGGCCTGTGAATCTATGCTCTGATCCTAGACAAAGCCCATAAATTCTACAGCACTAATCCTAGGCTGAAGTGCTAATCCATCCATAAATAAATCCTGTCATTTTGATAAGAAATATTTGATAGCATAGTATATTATATTTTGCTTGTAGCTGCTGACTAATGGCATGTGTTTAAGGCTTTATATATTACCTTCAAAAGCCATCTAAAAGGACTGTTGAAAATTATCTTACTACCCACAGATCCAGTAATGAAGATCAAAGTGGAAATACTGTCTATACCATTTTCAAATGACATGGTTTAAACAAGTTAGGAATATAATTTGTCTGAATTTTTGAGATGAGGCTTTGATAATTTCTATCGTTTAGATTTTTCAGACTGAAGGCGCCTGGAGGACAATCAGCCAAAATGTTATGTATATAACAATAAAGACATATATTACCTTCAAAAGGCCATCTAAAAGGATAGTTGAAAATTATCTTACTACCCACAGATCCAGTAATGAATATCAAAGTGGAAATACTGTCTATACCATAATACAAGTTTGGAGCATATTTGTCAAAAGATAGTATTTAGCCACATACACATCTGCAGAAAGAGACAAAGTGTTGGTTGGTTGGTTGTATTTTATGGCATGTCAACCCTTGTTGGGTTATTTTATGCCGAAGAGGTTTTGTTTTATTCATTCTTGATGGATATTCAAAATTTCAAACTCAATTTTTTAAAATATTCTTTTTCTATTTAACTCCTAGATGGGACCCTAAAAAGGTACTACCACTCCGAGTGGACCTGGGAGTAATGGTGATCAAGAGGTACTCCACTTTCCCCAGATCTCCTAAATTGGAATTGCAGAGTTTGACGTCATACCCAGGACACAAAGACCTTCAGCCACTGCTTTCTAGCACTTGAAAAGGCTTGGGGGTTATGCCATAAAGCCAAAGGGGTGAGACTATCATATAGGTGATATGTTTTGACATGACCAGTCAATTGATCAGAGGGAGTCACTCCAACCACCCGTCTAAAGAGTGTTGCAAGTCATGAACAGCTCAGTCACCAGGGTTCAGACAAAGTGATAGTAGAAAAAATATACAAAGCAAAAAAGTTTTGATCAACTAGAAAAATATGTCTTGGTGAAAGGAAAATGTAAGTTTGTTTTTTGTTATTTTTTAAATAATTGAAAGGCTGTGAGAAATTTTAACAAAAACTGTAGAAGAGAAAAAGTGGTAATTCGGTCACCAGTACAAAGAAAAATTCTTAAAGGAACTGGAAGAACATTCCTTTATTTGGATTGTATTTGCATAATAAACATGGGAGAAGGAAAAAAAAAGAAAAAAGTTACGGATCAAGTAACATTGAAGTGATGAACAAGTGCATTAAGTGATTATAGAAATTTTTTTTTTTTTTTTTGTTATATACAAAGAATTTTGCTTAGATTCCTTTAAAGCTAGGAGGATTTATAAAAAAAAAAAAATAAATAAATAAAATAAAATAAATAAAATAGAAAAAATATGTAACCATTATAATCCACTGATTTGGCTGATGAATCATTAAAAAAAAAAAAAAATAAATAAAAAATAAAAAAAGCGCACCTCCACCATCGTTATTTTCAGAAGAAAATCTTCAGGCAAGTACAAGAGGCACACAAGAAGCAACTTCTTTCTCCCTACTTAATTCTATTTTGAGAACATTCAACCTATTAAGGAAAGAAAGAAAAAAAAAGAAAAAAAAAAGAAAAACAAAAAAAAAACAATTATGCATCTATAAAATTGTCCGTCATCCACTGAACGTCCTTAAACCTTTGTATATCTCCTTTCATTTAGTTCCCTCTTAAATGATTTTTATTGTTAGGGTTAGTGCTAGGAAGGATATTTAGTCACATCCCCACTCAACAAGATCCAATATTAGCATATCCATTGATACACTAACACTGAATAGACAGAAGGAAAGACAAGACAAGTTCATTTACATATTTTAGAGGCAAGTGGTGTAAGGGTTAGAGTTGTAGGAAGTCAACCAGGTTCAAATCCTTTTTTTCTGGCTATGGTTACATGAGAATTTTAATAATATACAGATTATCTTTGATTATAAAGTTTTTAAGAGTCAAAAATGGGTAAATTATTCTATGGAAGCACTGAAGCAATAAAAAGAAAAGAGTAATACAAAATTAAAATATTTTGTCCCAGTTTACATGGTGTTTTTTTTCTCTTTTTCCCTTTGATTTTGCTACTATCTATATAAAATAAAAAAATAATAATAAAACAAAGTTCTGTATGTTTGTACATTTAAAAATATATATCCTAGGGAAAGGATAAAAAAAAAAAAAAAAAAAAAAAAAAAGATCAGGGTGCTTAAAACAAAGACATATGATAGGTTTTAAAACTTGTTTGTGTACAGATTAGTAAGATAGGACCTAATCCAGAACTTTAATGTGAATTTCAGAGTTTAAGGATGTTTCCAATACAGAAACAAAAAGAAAAGTAAAAAATAAAAAAAAAAAAAAAAGTGGGGAAAAAATATTTTTTTAAATCAGCAAGTTATTCTTGTTAAAATAAACAAATACAATTTCTAGCATTCCAGAAAGACTAAATAAGACAAACCGTTTGGCCTTGTGTAACTTAAAAAAAAAATCTCACTGTTGGATTCAGAGTGTAAGCCCTATTTCCTGGCCCTCATATTAAGTTGCAAATAAATTTATTTTTGCAAAGGGTAGAGGGAAGCAATATCCCTAGAAAGTATAGATATATGCACAAGAATTTTTGCAAAAAAAAGTTCCTGTAAGCTTGTGCATGTCAAAATATGCATTACATGTATCCATAGAGAACTGCCTCAGTAGGAAAAAAAAAAAAAAGAAAACAGTTGAGTTTTTTGGGTTTTTTTTAGGTTAGTGTTATTTAATCCTATTAGTTATATGGAGTTCTGTAAATGGAGTTTAAAAATGAATTATTTAAGGTTTTAACTTGGCTCTATCCAACAAATTCGCTATATCCCAAATTAATAAGATTGTTAGTGAATTCATGAAAAGAGTAACAAAGGAATAGGAAATTCACAAGCGGTCCAAAAACCATATGCATATCCTGGTCAGGCGAAGGAGATGCCCTTGTTTGCTGCAGATTTTCCACAGACGCAGTGACAAGGCCAAAAGCTGTTGATTCCTGATGCTGGAGAAACCCCTTTGGATTTTCACCAGAGCCCCCTTTAGCCAGGTTGCAGCTCTAATACCACTGGGTGTCAGACCAATCTACCTTGGGAGGCTCTACCAGTAACTTTAGTTCCATCCTACCACAATGAAGAGGGATTGGACTTTAGAGCACCCAGAGAGGATCGAACACACTATTCAGTAATAATGGATCTGCAAGACTATCTTGCTAACCATTACACCATGATGGGACACACAAGTAAATTGTTCTTATTACACACTTTAAGGATATTTCATTTCCGTTAATTCTTCCATGTGATATTTACTTGTCCGAGTCTTCCACTGAATAGTCTACAGCTGTTTGCACTATGCAGAGATTCAATACATAATCACTAGGTAACTAGATATGCATTAAATCAATGCCTTTTATCCATTAGGCCATTGTTGTTTGTTGGACAATCTGGTGGAGGGAACTTGGTGACTTAGTCAGCACTGCAGATAATAGAAAATCTTAGAAGTGTAAATGCTTCAAGATCAAGTTATGTTCAAAAAGCACAACAGTTCTCATCAGAAGTTAAAGTAGCAATGAGATGATTTAGTATTTGAGTTGCAATGCTCAAAAAAAATAAATAAATAAATTAAAAAAATAAAAAAATTTTTTTAATAAAATAAATAAATAAAAATGAATTTAAAGATTTTTTTTAAATTTAAAAAATGAATAAAATTAAAAATTAAATGTAATTTTGCTATAACAAATAGATTTATAAAATACAGACTGATATAAGATTTTGGTATAAATTCTTTGTTTGCACAACAGTCAAACTATTCAAAATTATTTCCCAAAGTTTAATCATGGCTATGCTCAGATAGACAAAATTTTGACACTTGCAGTGGAGTGAAAGCAATCTGTCCCAACGAATTACAAAAACAGCACAAGAGGAAAAAAAAAAAAAAAATTGGGGTTTTTAAATTATCAAAATCCATAACTTTTAGAAACTACTTGAAGTTGGAAAAACTGTACAAAAGAAAAAAAATTTTTTTTCAAAATCCATATTTTCTGAAAATATTTGGACAATGTATTATGTTTTTATTGATAAATCCCATTTACACTACATTGACTACTTTTTATATAGTCTAAAATAACTCTTCCTCTAATAATGATCTGTATAATTATATGGTTTCAAGTATTCCTATCTGACACCAATAATTTGAAAACAATTATATCATTTCAAGCAACTGATGATTCTTAGTAAACAATTACAGCTTCTTAATGGAAAAAGATTTGCACAGTTATATAAATACTCCCATCTAATACAATTTTCAAAGATCCATTTGACCCATAGATGGGACTCTAAAAAGACACTACCACTCCAGGTTGATAAGATTTTACAGCATTGCAAACCTTGTTGGGTCATTTTATTCCAAAGATATTCATTCTTGTTGGGTATTCATTTTTTTTTTAACTCAAGTTTTTTCTATTTAACCCATAGATAGGACCTAATAGGTATTACCACCCCAGGTCCACTCTGACCTGAGAGCAATGGTGATGAAGGAGTGCTCAACATTACCCAAATCTCCAGAACTGGAACTTCACCATCAGATAGAGTTTAACTTCATTCCCAGGACATGAAGACCCTTAGCCACAGTCTTCTAGTACACATATAATAAGAGATAGGGCTTGCCATAAGAGCAATAGGGTCGGGACAATCATATAGGTGCTAGGACTTGACACGACCAGCCGATTGATCAGAGGGTCCTCTCCGACCACATGTATAGCCTAAGTAAGGGCCTAAGTTGAGTGTTGCAGGTCATGGACTGCTCATCCACCAGGATTCTGTCCTTAAGCATCACGCATTGCCACCCATGGCCAACAGGTAGCCTGATTGGTGAAGTGGGGGATCTTACCCCTCTGCAGAGGTGCAGTTGGTGTATTCTAAAGACCCAGCCAACAGGCCTGATTGGTGCTTGTTCACTCTGACCTATCACCAATGTTCAGCATTAGGGTAGATTAGGAACAGCCCTGTACGTCATAATCTTCCATCCGATTTCCTTTTTTATTTGACTTTGTGTGATAATATTAAACGCATTTTCGTGACTAATTTTGTGTGTAATGTTTATGCACCCTGAAAACGTCACTCATCTGCAGAGCCGATAAGATTTTAAAGTTCCAAGCAGAAAAAGTCTTTCCACTTTCTCTCTCTCTCTCCATTTTGTCTAATAAAGTCAACAGTTGTGAGTTTCCATGTTAACTTATATTGCCAGACAGATTTTTGTTATTGTAGATCTTTAAGAAAAAGAAAGAGAAGAGGAAAACCATTGTAATAAAAACACCACAACAAGCATTTACACATTTTATGTCTATCAAGTTTTCAACTGGTATGATGACTTACAAGAAAGACATTTTAACTTAAGACAAGAAATTCTGGGTGGAGATAAATAAAGGAAAGAAATAAAGATGTTAAAACAAATAGAGAGAAAGGAAATGGGGGGGCGGGAGACAAAAACCGTTCACACACAGAGAGACAGAAACAGAAAGAGACAGACATAAAATGAGACAATGTTTTAAGTTCCAAATGCCAAGTATTTCATTTAAGAACGACATTGATGATTAATAACAACTAACTCTTAATGTCCTATACCACCTCATTCCACCCGGCTGGAAGTTACATTCATTTTCCTAATCCACCCCAAATGAGAGCCTTTGTTTCAATGTAATATTAAACATATTTAGAAGTCTTTGATTTAAGAGAAATAACAGGTAACTTTAAATTAAAAGGACATTTTTAGTAATTTTTTGATATATGGTTATAGGAATTGGGCTCTGGACTTTGAAAATACTTTACAGGATGTTAAGAGTTAAAATGTTATAATAAAATGCATAAAACAGTTTAACTCCCTAACACTCATGGATGAGGTCAATAGGAAGAACTAACTCAGTGACAGAAGACCAATGTTATTATAGATTAATCAAAGACATTGGGAGGGGGACCTCAAAAAATTTTTTTTAAAAAAAAAAAAAAAAAAAAAAAATTTCATACCTTCAAACTGTGATTAAAGTGTGATATCTGTTCATCTTAGTAATATTATTGTCTTAAGGTTGGAGAACCAGGGTTGTGGAGTGAGGCAATTAACGGCTCACTGGAGTCAGAAAAACTATACTGATCCTGACTTCAGTTGCATCTACACTTTATATGGCCCTACAATGCCAGCCCTGACCAACTCAGCACATGAGTAGCACAGCTTGGATGTATACCTTTCCCAAAGGTATTAATGCTATGTGAAATGCAAACAGCCTCGTTCAGGATTTGAACTCTGGTTGCTGAGTCCACTTCCTATAACAATAACCATTATACCACAAAATCAGCTTTACTATGTTGAAAAATTTACCCTGTGTCACATTGTACCTGTAGCAGGGGGGTTAGGTAAATACTACCCACCAAACCTCCTCCACTGGAAGGCTCAAGTCTGCTCAAGGGCCCCAGAAGGGCTGGTTTCATATATTTTCTATAAGTACAACTATAAAGGGCCGGGTTAGCTCAGTCGGTAGAGCATCCGGCTAGAAACCATAAGGTTCCTAGTTTGATACCAGCCCTCGTCAACTCAGCGTATGAGTAGCACAGGGATCTGTGCAGTAAAGTAAGGAGCTGATGGTAGATGTGGCGCTCCAACTCAGATGCAAAAACGATCTCCTTGGTCTAGCACTAGTGAAAAGGGGATAGACTCGCTGATACCGACTTTAGGCCGCCCCGACGACTTTACTTACAACTATATGAAAATTGATGTGTAGCAGAGTGGGAGCCCTGTGTCATTGAGTGGGTGGAGCATATCATTGATTTGAATGGGAGGGGGAAGGGCAAGACCCTATCATTGCCCCTGGATATATACATACCATATACAACATGATATAGTTGAATACTAACAAAAACATCTACAGAATTACCGTTTTTGACGGCATATAGGACACTTTTTTCCCAAAAAATTTTTGCTCAAAAAATTGCCCTGTGTCTTATACATCGTAGGTGAAGTTTGAGAGCTCCCATATTAATTTTATTATTTCCTGCTATTGAGATGCCTCGTGTATGCTTATTATTTTGCCTGTACTGCCAAATTGCTTTTATACAGCTATGTTTCTGCTTGTGTAATGCACAGCTAGACCGTTTTCAACAATATATGCTTAAATACACTAAACTTTTCCTGAATTTGACCAGCTGAAATGGGGGTACGTCTTATATGCTGTCAAATACGATAAGTTTAATACAAGACATACTTCAGAGGTAATAAAATTCAAACTCAAAATCTTAATTCAATTACCAATTGCAAAATAAAATCTTTTCATATATCCGCATGACTTTCCACTTTTTGGCCTGTAAAAATGTTTCTTCAACCTGGAGCGCTTAAATCTTGAAGGTTATGACTATACTACTCAGCAGTTACAGTTTCAGCAGGTCTCACCAATTCTTAACCACATTACTCATTTCATGTCCCATAAAATACAGAGTAATATAAAAAATAAATAAATAATAAAAAAAAAAAAAAAAAGTTTTGCTGTTAATGATAGAGTTTACTGGATCCAACCATAATTTTCAATAAAAAAAATAATAAAAATAAAAATAAGAAATCAAAATGACTTCCACCTTCTTAGAAGTACCAGGTACTTTTTACAATATCACAATTTTTTCTTAAGGATACTCTCCTTTTCAGCATCCACATCCGTTACATAAATTTTGACCTTCCTTAAACAAACTTTTTTTCCTTTCATTTTAGTTCTACATTTGGAATTTAAGCGACTCGAACATTTAGAAAGTTCCATTTTTAAAACTAGCAAATATATGCATCCGCCAGGTGCAAGTATTTAAGTTTTAATGTAATAAAATATATTAAATTAGAAACACTGATGAAACTAAATGAAAAATAGAATAACTGAAACTTACTCTTCATCACTCCAGTCTTTCATTGCTAAATTTTCTTAATTTGACTATTTAGTAAACTAGAAGATAAAGAATAAAATGACAGTTATTTGTTCTTGTTAATGGATTTGTTTTAAAATTTATCTCCGGGATTTTTGCTCATATTTATTAAGATAAAACCAAACAATTAGAAATCAATAATACTAAGCACATATTTATTAAAATCAAATTTTTAATATCAATATGCAAATTAGCCTTCCTGTTCACACTGTAAACTGCTATTTTGTTGTATATATAGATACAATTGCATGTTATTAGTATGCAGATATGGTTAATTGTATTAATAATGTAAACAAATTTTATTAATAATTGTGGTTTAAATAAAAAAAAATAAAATCCTGGAGAATGTGATGTAAATAACTAAGGGAATTATGACTTGGGTACTGATAGTTTCAGTTACAGACAAACACACAATCTCCATTATAATAAGATTTGGTGAAAAAAAACATTCAATTAAGCGACACCAGATAATCAGAATTTATATTCATGCATTTCGTCTTGGACGATTTGGACATTCTCATTTATAACCAGAGGGTGTTGCAAGATGATAACGGACGGAAGGTTTAGGAACAAGCGTATTATTATATAAATTAGTGGTACCTGTGGATATGCCAAAGTATGATATTTTAACTATTATAAAGTTTGGTATTTATACTTTTAGAGCTATTTTACATATTGAACTTTAATGCAATAGCTCTTAAAGTATACAAATGGGTGAAATAAGTATTCGGTGGATAAGCAACAACCAGGATTTACATTTTTGCATTTCATCTTAACGTCCTATACCACCTCATCCACCTGCCGGAAGTCATTCATTTTCCTAATCTACCCCAAATGATAGCCATTGTTTAAATGTAATATTAAATATATTTAGAAGTCTTTAATTTAAGGGAAATAACAGGTAACTTTAAATGAAAAGGCTATTTTTAACCATTTTTTTTATAAATCCTAGTAGGAATAGAGCTCTGGACTTAAAATTCTCAACAGGATGTTAAGAGTTTTAATATATAGATATGATGCAACTCAATATTGAGTTTAATAGCAGTATTTAAGCAAGTGAAAATTAATTTCATATTTCTTGATATTCAACCTCAAATTAACAGGACAAAAATCAAAGGATCCATCTTGTGTAAAAGTAGACAAAGCCAAAATGATTAGTCTCTTAAAACTGATAGATCTTGAGATATATGGTAGGTAAGCTTTTATAAAAATAGATGATATCAAAAAAGATAAGAGCTTAGATTCTGTATTTATTTCTGTAGAGAACATGAGAATATACATTAATGGGTTCCTAAAAAGCGAACAATACCACTCAATGGTTTAGGAACAATTAAAAGATAAGGTGAAAGAAAGAAAAGAAAAAAAAAAAAAAAGAAGAGGGCAGAATGTTAAGGCCCCCCCCAAAAAAAATAGACTAATAATGCAAAGTTTCAGGTTATTTCCTATAACTCCAACATAAACAAAGGGGAACCACTCTTGACTGATAAATTATTTATTTTCCCATTAAACTAAGCCTACACCTTAACCCCATTTTTTTTCCTAGTAGGTCAATAAATAGATAATTTATCTGTCAAGAGTGGTTCCCCTTTGTTTATGTTGAAGTTATAGGAATTAACCAAGTTTCACTATTATTTAAAGTAGCATTCTTGAATTTTATTATTCAAATCAAAACATTTCAGCTGCCTTTGTCAGGTATGAACATCCAATAAATCTGATCCATAGGTTTTCTTTTCACTTTTATGAATAAAATAGAAATGACTATGCAACGTCACCTGGGTAGAGAGGAGGAAAAACAAAAATACAAAAAACAATGTATTGTTGAATTTTGGTTCTAAATCATTGCAAATATTTAAAGTCTGGCACAATGGCATTATATATATAATATAATATAATATATATTATATTCATTAGCACATCCGTGTGGTAATGAAGAAACGATCGCATGACTTGTACGCTTTTTGGAACATCAATGTTTTCGTTTTCAATTCAAATTATTTTCAGCTTCTCTCGAGGAGTGGTTTAAAAACAAGCTCTGATGATGATTTTTATAAACCGAAATATTGTTCAATATTAGCTATGAATATGATATAAAATATTTTCATTTTAACAGCATTGTGTGTTTTCATATCCTTTTATCTATACTTATACCGTCAGATTAATTTCCTTACTCTTAACATTATATATATATATATATGTATGGTGTCCCAAAATAATGTATACACTCTTTGAATCATTATAACTTAATTTATGAATTTTGACTTGTAAATAGATTGATACTATATTTAAAGAGTGTATACATTATACACAGGGTGTGCCAAAAGTAGGGTTACAGTTACTTCATTATCTGTTTCACCTTCACAATTTAGATATAAATTATAGAAATAAATACTGATCCCTTATTCTATGCTACTTACTCAGGTTGACACTTTGAACACTTGAGAGATTAAATGTTCAATGTAAAATGTCTATGTAAATATAATGTATGTAAATATGTGTCTAAATTTCTAATAAAAGGTAAAATATTTAAGTGTTAACTGTAACCCTACTTTTGGCCCACCCTGTATATACTTTTATAAGAGTACCTTTATGTTATTAGGATTTCTAACAGTTCACTATTTCTGTCAACATTCTTGAAATCTTCTACAGGTGATTTTTTTTTTTTTATCAAAAATTACCTTTATATGAAAATCGGAAATGATATTATGGACATTACATTCAAAACTTTCCTCTAAGAAGAAAGTGTTGGCATGGATGATGAACAGATTGGAAATCCAAATCACAAAATCAGAAAATTGTATAATCATAGAAATGCTAACATTTTTGAGGAATTTTCTTTTAAAATGACATTACATATACATATATATATATATATAATTTTAATAAATAAAGATGACAGTATCAAATAAAAACAAAAAATAATCAGATGGACATGTTTTGTTGTAAGGATAACATCAGAATCCCTACAGCGAAATATATTAATCTGAGTTTCCATAGCAGCAGCTTTCTTCCCCTAACACCTCATCATACCCTCAGATTTCATCTTATTATAATGGAGATTCAGTGTCTGTAACCGAAACCACATCACTGCTTACGTACCTCAGCAATTGTGTAAGTTTATCAATGAGTACTTAATTTAATAAATACTATTTATTAATGATATCTATGAAAATCTGAGATTTGCTTCAAAACAGCCCATGTTATTAATGCATTTAAAATCCTGCAATGTGAGATATCACTAAGAAATAAAGGTTTATATAATATAATGATGTGGTTAATTTGCATACTGGTTTTAAGAAAACTAAGTTCAATAAATAATTATTTGGTGTTATTGATCTCTAGTATTCTTTTATTCTCTGATGTATAAAAATCAATCCTATGAATGATTTCATATAGAAACCAATCAAAATATAATTAAAATAAGTGTAATCTATACATATATAAAGGGCAGTTGTGTGTATATGTATGTCCGGAGGAAACTTCGAAAATAAAACAATTAACAACAAAGTAAATATATATACACATTAAATATCACCAGGGCTTGGTTTTTGAGCAAAAATAGAGATTTGATTTATATTCGTGAAGATAATTAAAAAATAAAATTTAAATGATAACAGCAGGTTTTGTTTTTCATTTAATATTTTAGATAGTAGACATTAACATTTATTTTCAGATAAGCTGGATCAATGCAAGGTCAATCTTTTTTTTTTTTTTTTTTTTTTTTTTTTTTTTACATAGGGACTTAAATGGGGCATCCAACGAGGATTCAACTCGCGATTCAGTAATAATGGATCTGCGGGGCTAACTTAAAAATACCCCTCTACCCAGGCAACGCCGGGTAGCCACTGCTAGTCCTTTTATGTGTTCTTATTTAATTTTGTTAGTCTTTTTAATTTGATATTTTATTATATTAAAACTTAAATACTTACACCTGGAGGGCACATATTCTTACTAGTACAAATAAAAAGACATGACAGTATTAAATAAATAGATAAATAATCAGATAGATATGTTTTGTTGTAGAGATAGCATCAGAATCTCTATAGAGAAATATATTAATCTAATTTTCCATAGCGTCTTCCTTTTTCTCCGCCTCATCATATCCTCAGATTTTATACTTTTCTAAAAGAACATTAAACGTTCAATTTTATAGACTCAACATAATCTATCTATACTTATATAGAGTGTGTGGTGTAATGGTTAGAGTTGTAGGAAATGGACTCATCAACCCAAGTTCAAATCCTGGACGAAGCTGTTTGCATTTTCACATAGCGCTAATACCCTTGGGAAAGGTATGCATCGAACTACTCTCCCTCCAGCTATGGATAAGTAGTAGGGCAAACTAGGCTCTTTAACCTTGGCTAGGTAACCAGTATTGGAGAACTCCACTTAAAAATTGAACTTGTGTCACAGCCTATTCATGCAGAGGGGTTGGTATATATATAAGGGCAGTGTGTGTATGTATGTCTGGAGCAACTATGAAAATAAAACGACAAAGTATATATATATACACATTAAATATCACCGGAGCAATGTTGATGATGGGGTGCTCCACATTCTCCAGAACTGTAACCTCACCATCAGATAGAGATTAAGGTCATACCCAGGACAATAAGACTTTCAGCCACCGCCTTCTGGCACATATATGATGAGGGGTTGGGGCTTGCCATGAGGGCAATAGGGTTGGAACAATCATATAGGTGCTAGGGCTTCACTTGACCAGCCAATTGATCAGAGAGGGAGACTCCAATACTAATGAACCAATCATTACAAAACTTTACACGTTAACACTCCTGACATCAATATATGCATTTTAAAGGTATCTGCCAGAAGTGTGCATGGTGTGAGGGTAGCACAGTGGTTTTCTAAATTTCATTTTTAAACTTTTAAAATGGGTGAAATAAGTATTCGGCGGATAACCAACAACCAGGATTTACATTTTTGCATTTCATCTTGGATAATCTTGTTTTTAACCAGATGATGCCAAGATGATAACGGTTGTATTTTGTAACTCTTAACGTCCTATACCACCTCATTCCACCCGTCCGGAAATCACATTCATTTTCCTAATCTACCCCAAATGATAGCCTTTGTTTAAATGTAATTTAAACATATTTAGAAGTCTTTATTCTAAAGGAAAATAACAGGTAACTTTAAATGAAAAGGCCATTTTTAGCCATCATATATATATATATATATATATATATATATATATATATATATATATATATGAATAAAGGGCAGTTGTGTATGTATGTCTGGAGGAAACTGAAAATAAAACAATTAATAACAAAGTAAATATATATACACATTAAATATCACCAGAGCTTGGTTTTTGAGCAAAAATAATGAAGATTTGATTTATATTCGTGAAGATAATTGAAAAATAAAAAATTTAAAATGATAACAGCAATTCAACAATAATGGATGCAAGACAGCCCCCCCTACCCAAGCGACACTGGGTAGCCGCTTCTAGTTTATTGATAAATCCTTACAGGAATGGGGCTCTGGACTTTAAAAAATTCTCAACAGGATGTTAAGAGATAAATCTAAGGTATAGACATTTTACATAAATTACACTATTATATGAATGACTCTTGCATCAATTAAAAACATGTGTACAACAACTGACATGTTACACTACCCTAGTGAGAATTTGTTCGTAGTGGCTACATTTGGGGGGGGGGGGTTTTGGGGGGGGGTATCAATATTAGCAACAGGTTGGTTGGTTGGATTTTACATTATGTCAAACCTTGCTGGGTTATTTATGACAAGGACATTTTGTTTTATTCATTCTTGATGGGTATTTAAGATCTTTTTTATTTAAACTATTTTTAAACAACTTTTTAAAACTCATGTTTTTCTATTTGACCCATAGATAGGATTCTAACAGGTGCTACCACTCTGGGTCAGAGTGGACCTGGGAGTAATGGTGATGACGTCACCGTTAGATGCAGTTTAACGCCATACCCAGCACATGCAGCAGGTTGGTATAAAATATGCCACAAACCGGCCATCATAGGATGAAAAATCTTAGGTTTTTATTTCAGAGTTATCCATCTTCTAGATAGTGGGCCAATCAATCATAGCTTAAATATAAAAAAAATTTAAAAAAAATTAAAACACTATCCACCCACAAAACAAGATAAAAGGCACTAGACACCAGATATTTTTCAACTGTGTATTATGAGTGTGTGTGTGATATATATATATATATATATATATATATTTACCAACTCCTCCGCATGAGCAGATCAATTTCTCAAAGCAGAGTTTAACAGGTTTGAATTCAGAGTTTTCCTTCTCCTAGACTGGTTACCTAACCATGGTTAAAGAGTCCAGACTACCCTGCTATTTACCCATAGCTGGAGGGAGAATTGGATTCATACCTTTCCCAAGGGTATTAGCGCCATGTGAAATGCCAACAGCTTCGTCCAGGAATTGAACTCAGGTTGACGAGTCCATTTCCTGCAACTAACCATTAGATCAGGCACCTCCGGTGTGTGTGTGTGATATATAAGATGAACAAAAGTGATAAGACAAACAGGAATATTTTTTTTTATGTTATTTATTTTTTTGGTTGTTCTCAACTAGTTTCAACCTTAGTTCCTCGTCAGAAAGATTTTTGGGAAAAAAATGTTTTAAAAGTTTTTAAAGTATTTGATAAGCCCCAAAAGAAAGGACAGAAAATGTACTGGCAAAGTGGCATATCCATTTGTTGAGTGAAACCCATATTCTAGTTAAAGACAATGAATCTCCATTATAATAAGATATTGTGAAATTATCTATTTCACTGAAAAAAAAAAAAAAAAAAAAAAAATGTCCTTTTTGTCAGAGGTCACCAGGATCAAAAACCACGGATCTTAAATTAGAGCAATATGTGATGCAATTTGACAAACATGTCTACCTAACAGAGGCACCTCGTGCGGTGTATGATGTTTAGCAAGCTCAACTAGCAAACCATCTACTCACGAGCCTGACTTCATCGGATACATGCAGTTTTGTCTTACAATTAAACAAAGGGTGCTGATATAGTATGTGGCCTACCCGGTTGAATGTGTCCTACCTCAGTAAGAGTATATTTATAAATATAAGTAGTAGGCAATTTATTGAAAATAATTATTTTTCATATATATTCAATTTCAAGAAATGCAATTCAGTCATAAGCTGTATATAGTAATTAAGAATAGTTAAAAAGAATTTATCCATAATTTACATAAATCAGAAATCTATTTAATTCTAAAATCAGGTTAGGGTTAGCAGTTACTATTATAACCTTATAATATGCTTTTTATGGTAGGCCACATACGATAAGAGAGACATGATTTTGTGGGCCACTTTCAAAAGGTAAGCCACATACTTTAATAGTACCAAACAAAGCATAGCAAATAACAGTCTACCACAAAGAAATACAATATTTTATTTATTTTTAAAACAATTATTCACTTCGATGACAGTATGCATAACTGATTGTATACATATATTTTCAGGGGTGTTCAAAATTTAGGTACCAGACATTATGTATGCTGAAAAAGGGGGAGGTCCCTTAATATGATATTGTGAAAAGTACCTGGTACCTATAATTTAAGCATAACTTTTATCTAGATGTACATATAATATATATAATTCATTTATATATCTAGATAATAAATCAAAATAATTAATAAACTATTTTTTTTCAATTAACTTCAACTTTTAACTTAACTAATCAAGTCATTTTATAATTCAACAAAGATATACAGCTCATTCAACTGTGGCATATGGAAATCTAAGACTGCAATGGAGTTATCAGAATAATAATTGAATAGAATAATTTTATATATTTTGTTATTGTCTAAAAGAATGGTTAAATTTACAAAAATACTAATAGTACTGGGTACTCACTTGGTTACCTCATTTTAGAAATGAAGCCAACTCCCTTAGAGGTACTAGATACTTTTTACAATATCATTTTTTTTTAAGGGGACCCCTTTTTTGGCATACTTGTCCAGTACCTAAACTTTGCCCCCCTTTTTTGCAAACTTTGTTAACTTCAAGTTATGTTTTTAAAATTTGATTGATTTCATGAATAAAACGATAAAAGTAACTTTAACAAGAATAATTTAACAAAATTTTCTTTCTGTAGTTGAATCTAGTTTGAATGGTTTGGGTTTTGTTCTTTAGTATTTCTGCAACTAAGTATGAAGAGGCTACTTAGCCGGTCCCGGTTAAATAGACAAACATGCTTTTAGGCTTATTTAGCTGGTCCTCATAATATAGATAAACCTACTTTTATGCTCATTTTACTGTCGCTGTAAATATTTTTATCATGAATGCAAGTAATGTTAATAATAACAGATTTAACATAAAAGTTTATTTATATTCATTTATATTTTGTGAAGGATAAAAGATACAAAAAAATTCTTCTAAATGAAAAATATAGATATCATTAATGACTGATCAAACATGTGAATTTTTACAAAAAATTTTTTTAATTAAAAGGCAATGATAAAGATAAATTTGACTATCATGAATTTTTTCCTAGGTGGAAAAATGGTATTTTCCACTATTAATTGTTAAAACATAAAATTGTAACCCTAACAATGAATTCTTGTTCATAAATATGAAAACGTAATTTTTTTTTTCGTTCCTAACACGAAGCATTGTTTCCATTACCTTTTATAAGGAAAGGTGTTAAACATGAAATGCCCGGATGCTAGCTTTTAGAACCGGCTAAATAGCCTATTTGAACTAAGTACATAACATTGAATTACCATCATATTTCCAGTTCAGAGTCCCTGAATAGAAAATTGGGGGGGGGGGGGGTCAAATAACCACTCCAATTTTTCTCCATCGAATAATTTAATATTTTAAAGGCCTTTTTCCTTTTCACTCTCTAAAAGAGCCTTTTTGTCCTGCTAAAGCACAGAGAACCATATAAAACTGAACATACTATTTATTTTTAGCAACATTTTACGAGGGAAATCCCAAATTTAATTACATAGAATTAAGACTAAACTGGGATCGTAAATTGGATTTTACGAGTATACAGTATTGACTGCAAAAAGGAAGAAACGAGCGGGAGGTGGTGTTAAGTTATTGAATTAAAAAGAATTGACTTAGAAAATTTCTGTATTTAGAGGTCAGTTCTTTTTACTTGTCTAAGTCAGCTGGTCAAATAGATGACACGAGTCAAGACACCATCCTTCCAGCCTACGAATCTACTCAAATGTTCACATGACAATTCTATAGAATTTATTCTGATCTAATAATAATTATAATTATAAAAATAATAAGCACCATTCTGGTTACAATGGAAGAAGTGCTTTTAAAGAAACATCACTTATCTTGATGGGCGAGTGTTTCAAACTAATTACCGCCGATCAATACATTCGATTACTTCTAAAATAAATTCCATATGTAAAAAAAGAAAAGACAATCACGGAAGGAAAGTTTTGACATTTCTAAAAGTAACTAAGAAATATCCACCATCCATCCAAAGTATCAGTGACGAGGACGAAGGAATTCCCTAATAATTCAAGTTTGTATTATTATATCAAATCAGGGATTTGAACTATTTTATATTCTACAACATCTCTAGCTCATACCTTATGTATTGGTTGGTTGTCTTAGGGCATATCAACACTTTTTCGGGTCAGTTAATGCCGAATCAAGCCATTTTGATAAAGGACTCAGGTTTCTTTAGAGTACCGGCTATTGCTTCAGTGGTCCAGTGTGTGGGAAGGGGATTAGAGTGGTGGTAGTAAGTAAACCTTTAGATGTTTCTAAAAATTTCCGTCTAGGAAATTTGGTGAAAACCTTTGAACTTAAAACTACAATAAAAATAAGTACCATCAATAAATTTAAAAGTTAGATATTTTTAAAAGCAACATTTTCATTCCACAAGTTTTCATTTTACTTAACTCTAGAAAAAAGAAAAAAAAAAAGTTAACTTTCCGGAAGTATCTTCTTTGACCTTGCAGTCAAAACCCCAGCCACGAAGGTGTATTTGTGGGAGGGGGACAATAAATTAGGGACGATTTAGTTATCATTAGTAACATATTTTGAAAGCTGCAAATAAATCACTTAATATTTTTATCAACTAAAAAAAAAAAAAAAAAAAAAAAAAAGCTTACAAATTTAACTTTACAGGTCACTCATGTTTTAAAAAACTTTTTGCTTAACTTAATTTTTCAATTTAAAAAAAAAAAAATCCTATCTGAGGAATCTATTTTTTGTTGCCTTGTAGAAAATAATTTATATAATATATGTTGTACGTACACAGTAATCGGTTATTAAATAACCGATTACCGTGTACAACAGCCGCCATAGTAGATGACCAGTTCCATATTTTCCCTGTTTTTAATCTACACACAAGGCGGAAAATTCAATTTTTTTCTTCACACAACCAACATACGAGAAATTCTACTTTTAACAGTATATATTTTAACCTCAGGTAAACATACATATATTTACACACACATACATACACATATATATGGATTCCCCAAAGTGGTATTGAATATAAGTCTGACCTGTTCTTAGTCGGAAAAAAAATGAGAAGGTAATGTCAAAAAATAAATAAATAAAATCAAACTAAAAACGTCACTTTTAACTTTTTAGATAAGGCTTGATAATTTGGACTATTAATCCTCACCTTTATTATACAGAAGAAATGTATAACAATAAAGATGAGGACAATAGTCCGAATAATGCAAATAATATAAAAATGTCAGATACATTTAATCTTTAAGAAAAAAAAAACTTTCTAGTTGATAAAATGAGGGAAAAGAAAAAACTTATTCAAAGACTCGTTTAGGAAAGGAGAAAAAAAACTTAAATTGACCGCGAAAAACTATCAAATTGTAAATGATTATTCTCCAACCCGATTCGTTAAAATAAACCTTATCTTTTCATAACAATGTTCACGTTAAAATTGTTTTTTTTAAAAAAAAGAGAATTTAAAAATTAATTAAAATAAATCACTTATGACCGATAGTTTTTAAAACCTGAAAAATAAAAGTTAGAGGAAAAATCGTTTTGACGAAATGGACGACCCCAAATGACGAATGAATCACATGCGCGTACGTGTGTACTGCAGTGTATTTATTTATTTTATGTGTGTCTTAATACATATCCAACTGACACTATATAGTAGCAGCACTAGTAGTCTCCAGTGTTGATACATCTATTGTACAATTTGTAAATAAATATGCATTATATAAAAAAAATTAAAGAAAAAAAAACCCCGGTGTAATAAATATGATTGGCGAAAACCACATCCGGATGTTGAGGAAATAAAGCGACACCAGAGATGTTAAGAAATTTATTCAAAAAGTAAACAGGTTGTCAAAAAAAGGACTTTAAAAATGTATTCATTCAGAATTTGAGTTGATTTCTTCCTTCCTTCATATAAAAAAAAGAAAAAAGGAATCGGTTTCAAACAAAAACATTAAAAAAGTGAACTTCTTTAATTCTAAGGTTATATATATATCCGCTTAAAAATTGACCTTGTGTCACATCCAACTCGTGGCGTAGGGTAAATACGCACACACACACGTATATAACCATTTTTCATTCATTAACGAACAAAGCAACCAGTTTAAATGTACTTCACAAAGTACAGATGACATTTGACACCACAGGGAGGTGAATATGTATGTATTAAAAAGAAATAGTAGAAAAGACGATATCAACTTTTTACTATAAGTTATTTCTTTCAGATTCTTACGGAATAGAAATTATATAAAATAATTTAGCAATAGAACAAATAAAAAAAGAAAGGAACCAGGTACAAAGAGGATTGAAAATAATCATGAAAGCATAAAATCTGTTTCAATATATATAATGAGTCAGAAAGGGAGACAGTGAAGAGGTCATTTGGTCAAATATATACATTTTTAAAGAGCCGATTTGATTTCAATAATGAAAAATAGAAACAAGACATTTAGTCAGATTATATAATTTCAGGTTTAAGAAAATAAAAAGTACCCAAACAAAATTCCTTGGATTACTTCAACATAAATTCTAGGACAAGAATATTGACAAAAAAATTAGGGGTCGTTACCCTTGCTATATAGTAAAATTATTTACAACATAATAGAAAAAACGTACAATAATGAGATTATTATTAATATATGAAGAGAAGCATCATGAATATACAGCTTATTTATAAACTTAAAAATGTTGAAAGAAACGAGCAATTTAATGACAATATTTCGATAAATAATGCAAACATTTCGGTCATAAATTAAATTTATCAATTAGATATCACTTAAAGGGAAAAATTAAATTTTATCTTCAAATTTCAAATGCATTTTTAAACATAAAATACTAAATTCTATAATAAATTAAAATTAAGTAATCGTAATTTACATCTTTATTTATGCAAAGGGCCAATTATTTAATGAGGACCAAAAATTTATCATTTCGAGCCCCTAAGAGATTTTTAAATTAAAATATTTAAAAGTAAAACGATGGGATATACAAGGTATTTTTTTTTACACAAGCCCTTGAATGAAATGAATTACCTTGAGTAATAATAATGTTATATCATCCATAAATACTGCAGACCCCACTGATAATATGTGTGTACATAGACGTTTATGTACCTGCAAAAAGAGACAACAGGGAAGAGAGAGGGAACCCAGAATGCTTTGCAGAAAAGGGTGACAAGTCAAAAGAAGAATGAGAAGAATTATTTTTAAAAACCAAAAGATAAATATCACTTTGTATATGCCTATATCTATCTAACAGTTAATAGTACATTCTTGTTGACTGGTTTGGTTAGTAGTAAATATTTGACGAGTGAAAGAGAAAAAAAAAAGAAATAAAAGGGAAAAGTCCTCTAAACATTTTTTTCATTTTTGACTCACTTTCATCGTCATTGTCCTTAAACAAAACAAGATCGCATATGTTACAAAGACGTTAAAACAAAAATAGATTTTTTTTAAAAAAAACGTCTATCTTTAAATTTTTGTTTAAAAGGTAAATATTAATTTTGAATTATTTTCTTTTATTTAATTCTTTTAAAAAGCATTTACTGGATATAGGCTTTTTTTAATTTCGTTTTTCTTTACGAGGGAAAATGCGAATAAAATAAAACGATTATTTATATAAGATCGGTAAAGAACACTAAGGAAGTAAAAAGAACCACTAAGTATGGGATGAAAAAGTGTGTTTGATCAAGTTAAAGAACTTAATGGAATTGGTAAAAGAAAAAAGAAAAGAAAAAGAGAAACTAGAATAACTTTTCAAAATTTTCCGATATTTTTCTAGTCTACCAACGTTTTTTAATTTTTTTTTTTTTTATTTCATTCTACTTTCTCACGAACTTAAAAAAAAAAGGTTAGAGAGAAAAAAAAACAACATTTAACAAACTCGCAATATGAGTCATGGCATAAAAAATTAAATTCCTTTGTATTAATCAGCATAGCTTTTTTCTTAACGATTCTATATCAAATGCATAGTCAATGCAAGAGTAAACAAAAAAAGAAAAAAAAAAAGAGAGGAGCGAGACTAATAAAAACGATATATTTTTTTAAAATTCAATGATATAACCATTTTTTTAAAATTGGGAAAGTGAAAACAGTACGTGTCTAACATATAAAGGGTATATTGGTTGGTATATATGAGCTTCTTATGTGCCTACGTGCCGTCAGTATGAAAGTCCTTGTGACAATATCATGTGTAATAATGTCATGTAAACAAACCATCCCATTTCTATAGCAGCTGGCTTCGTCCTGCCAGACACTGGCTACGAGCTAGCACGCACGCAACACTTCTACAAACCACACGCACTGACTCAAGATTCAAATTTTTTTTTCTTGCCTTATCTTATATAATTTTTTCTTACGAATTCATTACTTTTGCATTTTTTTTTTTTTTGCACAACGCTAAAGGCAAAATAATTGTGCAACAGCCATGTCTAATTTGTAATTTAAAATCCCAATAAAAAAATATAAAAAAAATTAAAAAGCACCACAAGGATGAAATTTTAAAAAAATAAATAAAAATCTTAAATGGATACATTTATATGTACTTACAACTAAGTACAAGACTGACCAGTGACTAAAAGAAGAAAAAAAGAGAAAAAAAAGTTGTATTAATTGTGTATGTGTATCTACCAAGTAGAAAAATGAGAAAGGGACAACCTATGTGCTTGTGAGCATTTTGACACTTAGTCCTTTAACTGTAGACACTAACCCGTCAGTACCCCCCTCCCCATTACACACATAAATAGACTGACACGAGAGAATTTAACCTTGTCTAAAATCCGAGCCCCCCACCCCCCACATTTAAACTGATTAGTGTTACATCTTTACGAGATGAGCCACAGTAGGAACCCCCGTCACAATTATCACCTGCTCAATTTCAAATAACGAAAAACAGACTTTAAAAGACACTGGTTTATTATTGGACATTAAATATTTACAATGGTAACGATTCACATTCACTCAGTACCTCTAGGATGAAGCATAGGACATTCCAACGGGAGATTCTTAAGATTTGAATAAAATAAATTCAAAAATAAATAAAAAATAAATAAAAAAAATAGAATAAAATATAAAATAAAATAAAATAAATATTAAATAAAACAAAACCTGAACAGTTTAAAAATAAATAACTATTCAATACTAGAAGGGGAGGGAGTACTTTATTTATCGATATCGAAGACAAAGAAATGCTAATAATATCTTTTTCACACAAGAAAGAAAGAAAAGACATTTTGATAGAGGTTAAATAAGTTTGTAAAAGAAAGAAAAAATAGAACTTATAAAATAAGCAAAACAATAAGGAAGACTTATAGGAAAATAAATACCGGCTTCTAAATATTAGTTTTCTTTCTCTCCATAAAATAAAAGTCATGTATTATTTATTTAACATATGGATTCTTTCTTTTTATTTAAGGCTTGACAATTTAGAAAAAGCGCGTACGTGCCGCCTAAAAGCCAGTGACAAAAAGAGTGACAGGTCGGGGCCATTTACTCAACTCTTTTAAAAAGCTCCATTGTCAAATAAGAAGAGGCAACAAAAATGCGAGTAGAGACTGTAAGAAAAAGACGAGAAAAACTAACACAATCGCCCCCCTCGGAGGACGACCGTGCTGACCACAGACCGTAGGGAAGGTCAAACTCCGCTGGTGCAAGCCGAAAAAAGAAGCAGCACCCAGTTACAATAGAGAAAACACTGACCTGATATGTTAGCCGCCGCTGGATAAGTCCGTTCGCTGTCCGTCCTCTTGAACAGCAACAAAAGAGTAGCCCAGTTGAACGTGTTAGTCACGTGGTTTGCAAGTGAGCGCTGACGTTTTTCAATTATATACTACGGGTGCGCATAACGGCAATAACGCCGAGTTTTTTTTCATTCAGCCCGGCCCGTCTTGTATACGGGAACGCAACGGTGCTACAAATCGTTAAGTTTTGTTTTCTCTTTCGCGTTTAGGGAAGGTGTGGAATTGGTTTGTCGTTTAATAGAAAATAAAATGGAATCGGTGAATAAAATTAAAATTCTGTTCGATTCTGTTTTCTTAGTACTAGTTAACATTTTTTTTCTTGAGAAAGGGATAAATCCAACTGTAAGGTGTCTTGACACAATGAACCTACTACTGTGGTATAAAGTATTTCTTCCAATTTTCTCAAGCTGCTTACATTTATTTTTTAAAAGTTAAATTTAATAAATTTACGTTGATTAATTTTTTAAAGATGTTTTTATTCTTTTCCAATCCAAAATATTATTTTCATTAATAAATCTATTAATTCAACGAATATATACAACTTCTGACCCTGAAATGTAATTTTTGTTTGTTTCTTTATTGATTTTAACGGCATATCAACCGTCTGGGGTTATGTCATGCCTAACGGTTAGGAAATTATACATATCGTGTATTTATATTTATACTTTTTAGTAATTGGTTTTAACAATGTGTTAGCATTATTGGGGATTATGTTGTATGGTATTGATTAGTTTCATGTCTATATTCTATGGTATAATTTTATTTCCCTCAAAAAAGAGAGAATATCCTCCATGTTGACATTTTCAAACATATCTTTCATATTGTTTGCTTTAAAATAACGCTTTCTGATGTGAGCAAAAAACCTGCATTCGATGAATAAGTGTTTAACTGTCAAAGGTGTTTGACATGTTCCACATTGTGGTTGCTGTTCTTGTTTGAGTATATAGGAGTGCGTTAGTCTTGTATGACCAATACGTAATCGGGATATTTCATGTTAATGTAAGGAATGTCGTTCATCGTTCAGCCCTTATTTTTGTAATTCTCCTATTAGGTCACTAGGGACGTCCAATCTGACGTGTCAATTTTACCCTCCTCCTCTATTATTTAACACAATGAAACTTGAATAAAAGTTGATATTATCTTTAAATTGTTGGACCATTCAAAAGAGGAAACATTTTTTTAAATGTAAAATAAATACAAATTCAACAAATAACACTCTCACGGGAGGCCTCTGACAGGAAAAACCATCTGGGCATGCTCTGAAAATTAAGTTGATCGTCAAATAATATACAATAATTTACACTGTTAATTGCATTGCTTAAAAGACAGACTTTGTAGCGAACTAGAAAATCTCACAAATAACTGCTACTTTGATAAGGAGTTTCTTTACACTTGATGTAAATAAGAGTTATTGAGTCAGGGGACTTGAATAAAAGTTAATATTATCTTCAAAATTTTTGGACCATTCAAAAGAGGAAACATTTTTTTAAATGTAAAATAAATACAAATTCAAAAAATAACACTCTCCCAAGAGGCCTCTGACAGGAAAAACCATCTGGGTATGCTCGGAAAAGGAGTATTGTGTTAGTATAGCATTTATTCTAAGACTAGCAGCAACAAATAAATGAATTAAAACTTAGTTTAATTCTAACAGTTTATTTAACCAGAAAAAAATGACAAACAATATAAATGTCCTTCCTATGCATAGAGTTTAGTTTGAGAGAATTACCAGTGTGTCGGAAAGGAAATGTGAGGATATCTGGTATCTTCAAATTTAGTCAATTCTCGGAGATAATTTCTGATCCTGGAACTGGTTAGAAAATGTTTGTCCGCTCTTGGCGCCAAAACATCTGGGTGCATTAGGTGATTGCTATATCCAGATCACAGAAAGCTCTCCCCCACTTAACTTCACATATAGAAATAAACGTATTTTACTCACCCAACAGGGGCTTTCCTGGCATCAAAAAGAACCTCGTGGCAGTTCTTCTGTAACCTTAACTGGAAACACACCTATTACTCTCTATAAGAGGTTCGCCCTGGTTCTTATAAAGCATCAGGTTACTTAAAGGATAAGTACCCAATGCGGAATACTTCAGTTAGGAAAACAACAACGCGTTAGTTACATTATACAACTTTTATTATAACATATATAGGGGAACGAAATTCTCCAGGCTATAAATGTCACAAGTGTCCAAACATACATAGTAGTGTTAATAGACAAAATAGGTGTAAACCACTTACTGTAAGTAGAGTCTGTAATGTCTGGCATGCACCATAGGTGTCTGCCGAGAGAGGGTGACGAGCACGTCCGTATTTGTTCAGTAGCTTCGGCCATAGACGGTTCTCTTCTTGGGTTCCTGCATCACGTGACCAAAAAAAGGGTCTCCTGACGCAGGAGATTACCCAAAAACCCTCAGACAAGGGAGACTGCTCTTACATCTTCAAGAAATAGTTGTGAACCTGGAAATAAAAGTTGAACTTTAAAAGTATCTCTTATCCCTTTGTATTTTTGACTTCCTTCATTCCTTTTCAGCCTGACGACCAACAAGAAGGAAGGATGACGCGCATTGGGGTTAAAGCAAAAACAAGAAACACACAACCAATCACAATCTCCGTTCATTGAACAGATTTGGTCTCATCATCTGGCGCATGGTGTTGTTCATTTGCCTCACTATTCAAATTTTAAAAAAAAAAATAAAAGGACAAGACTTTCACCATTCTAATTCCTCTTTTTACATACTGCTTGTGCATGAAACAATGTACACAGTTAATCTGTTAGGGACACGCTTGTGTATTTTTTAATATATGTATATATTATATATATATATATATATTATATATAATATATATATATACAGGGTGTCCCGAAAATAATTATTACACTCTTTAAATATTAATAGTTAATAATATGTTCTTAGTTAATAATACGTTTTTTATCGATTCAGATTTGACTTTCTTTAAAAGTGCATTCTTTCTCTTGTATCAATCTTATTAAACAAGGCAAAATACATAAATTGAATAAGTTATAACGATTCAAAGAATGCATACATTATTTTGGGATACCTTATATATATTATATATAATATATATATATATATATATATATATATTATATATATATATACAGGGTGTCCCAAATAATGTATACACTCGTTAAATCGTTAAATATTAATAGTTAATAATACGTTTGTTTCTATTTTAGATTTGACTAACCGTTGATAATGGAGAATACTCAATTGAAATTCTTTAAATGTGTATTCTTTCTCTTGTATCAATCTTATTTACAAGTCAAAATAGATAAATTGAATAAGTTATAATGATTCAAAGAGTGATGGAAAGGAAATTATTTTGAGACAACCTATATATATATATATATATATATATCAACTCTTCCACACGAACAGGATGTGATACAAGGTCAATTTCTTTAGCGGTGTTTAACAGTTTGAATTCAAAAGTTTTCCATCTCCTAGACTGGTTGAAAAACCAAGGTTAAAGAGCCCTGTCTGCCCAACTATTTACCCATAGTTGGGGGAGAAATTTTTGGCATCATTACCCTTACTTGTCACTGTTTTGGGTTAGGTAGCTAGATGGTGTGGTAACCGGTACTATATAAAGACAGTACTGCTAAAATCAATTTCTTTTTCTCTTAGACTCTCCAGCCGTCAGAGTTAACATATACGTTCTGTCTCTGTCCTTTAGGACTAGGGAGGGCGGGACTTAGCTCCTCTCTATAAGCATTATGGGTACTTATTTTCACAGGACCTTCTTAACCTCTTGTTGCACAGAGTAACTGTTAGATTTTCTCTGTGTTTTGATACCATGTAACCGAACTGAGTCTGTCACATTCTCTCGAGAATTAGTTAATATTTATCTCGCTATGGGATCATTATGTGTGACCTGATTGAATCGTATTTTAACATGTAATAAACTGTATCAAAAGTTATGTTTGTATATCGATAATTAAGATTCTAATGCAAGCCCGGAGGAGCTAGGATCCCGACGACGAAAAGTTGTCTTTCGTTATGGAGGTGGTTGTGTAATGGTTAGAGTCGTAGTAAATGGACTCGTCAACCCAAGTTCAATTCCTAGGGGAAACTACAGTTCACATAGTGCTAATACCCTTGGAAAGATATGAATCCAACTACCTCTCCCTCCAGCTATGTTGTAAAATAGTAGAGGCAAACTGAGGCTTTTTAATCTTTGTTTAGGCAACCAGTCTAGGAGAAGGAAAATTCTGAGTTACAAACCGTTAAAATCTGCAGGGGGTGTTCACTACTAGAATAGGCTCAGTCATAATAAGTGATCTATTTCACTAATCAAATAATATTATTCATTGGAAACCACAACAACAAGCTACTTAACATTTTTAGTTGAGACTACAGAAGCGAGCCCAACCCGGCATCGCCTGAGTAGAGGAAGATTCAGTATTTATATTTTATATTTTATTTTAATATAATTATCTACCGATTCAGTAATAATTCATTACTTATATATTATTACTGAATCGTGAGTTGAACCCTCGCAGGATGCCCCCATTAAATTCCTCACGGTAAAAAAAAAAAAAGATCATGCGTTGCATCCAGCCATTCTAAATAGAAAAATTAATGTCTGGCTATTTACAATACTAAATGCAAAAAAAACTATATGCTTGTTATTCATTTACAATCATATTTTTTTAAAATTACCATCTTCAAGCTAATTAAAAATCAAATCTTCATTAATTTTACTTAAAACCAAAACCATTGTATATTTGATTTTTTTTATAATATCATCTATCCTACTTGAATATAAATTCAAATCTTCATAATCAGTTTTGCTCAGAAAACAAAAACATGCGTCGGTGATATTAAAGATGTGTAACATATTATAAGCTATGTTACTTTTGTTGCCTTAATTGTTCTTCATTCCGAAGTTTCCTCCGGACATACTCAGATATGCACAACACCATGCCCACCTTATATATATGTTTATAGATGCGAGATCAAACTCCGGGCATTTTGTAGCGCTAAACCTGTGCTATAATATGAAACAGCTACTATCCTCGTGCGTTAATTGCCATATATATTATATATAATATATATATCATATATATATATATATAACTATAATTTTATATATCATAAACGTCGTCGGAAGAGGCCTAAATCGTACGGCGTACTCAAGCCCAGACAGCGAGCGGCAGTCTATCCTCCTTTCACTTAGCGCTAGACCGAAGAATATTGTTTTAGCGTTTTTGCTATAGCTACAGTATAATAAAGTTTGTGTCCAAGTGGTCTCATGACAGCATATCCTTGTGTTCGGAGTATAGAACGCTTATATATATAATGCAAGAACAATTTTATTTACCAGAGCCAATCACGCTCTAAAGAGAGATGACACAGAAGATTGTATTAGAGACGGAATGCGCCTTACATCCTACTCACAGAGCTCCGTCACTTTTTTATACTGCACATGTATCCGCTGCTGTTACTTGACATCCGCCTGAAGTGACAGGGGCGGCCTATCGGAATTCGAACCAGAACTTTGAGGTTTCGTAGCCGGACATTCTAACTCCCGCACTGAGCTTACTCAGTCCAATTCGATGTTTCGATACCCTCTTATGTGTATGCTGTTTATATATTATATCTTTTTCTTCTTGTCACAACACATTTCTCATTCTGACTATCCAACCATCCAATTTTTCTTAACATAAACTAGCTAAATTTCAACAAATCATTCTTACCCAACGAGCAACCGTATGAGCACCTTCTTTTATATCTATCCGATCGCTTTCTAACACCACTGTCGGCATGCCCCTACAAAGTCAGAAATACAGCCATAAGCTTACATGACTTTCGCGAAACATTATTTCTACGCCCTCAGCGATATTGCTGCATGCATATGGAATAAACTGCCACCGTTCTAGGCTAGCCGAATACACTGCATCTTCAAAGCCCCATGGCTCCCTGTAACTTTCGCCCAAACACCCTTCATACCTGATTTGCCCTCCACAAATATATGCATGCACGCGTTCAGCCACATAGCATGCTATTATTAATTACTTACTGATCACTGCCTGTTTCATGTTGCCTGAACTATTCTAGCTACATTATCTCATGCTCACTTATATAGTAGATCCTTTGCATGAGTTGTGGTCACCTGAGCAGCGAACCAATAAATTTCATTCATTAGTTATTAATTTATTATCGTCATTTATATTGATCTCATTATATTCATTATTCACTTAAAATTGAACATGCCAAAATATTAAAGTTTTCTAAACGGGGAAACCGAAATTTTCCAGAACCGAGTGATTTTTAAGTACGTAGCCGTAACAGGCAGCATGCGTATCGCATGTAACTGAAGGCGTTGACTCTTCGTTTATAACTGCGTCGTTTTGTGAAATTAGCCCCACATTCGCCAGGCTAACAACACTATTAGTCCAGAGGTGTGGAATACAACAACTCGCGACATTTGCTAGCCAACGCCAGTTGGCGTGTACGTATCACTACTCATCCCAGAAATAATGAGCTATGAATGACCGCTTTGAGCAAGAGCCCTCTTTCAATCCCCGCTTTTACAGGTTCTTGTTTTTCTGTTTCTGCTGTGGCTAGACTAGCCCACTCCCCTCATCACGACAAAATTACTTGCAGTTGGTTACTGGTTACTGCGTCGCCTTCACTATTAGGATCGACTATGAAATTTGTGTCACGGTCGCTAAATGTGCTTACTTAAGACCTATCTAACCAAGTACTATGTGTATTTCACATCTTCGGATTGTACGATATATCACTATATATATACTTATATATATATATATCTAACTACTATCACTATATATAGGTCATCCTTATATATATACGCACAGGGCTACAACACCATTAACTATTCCTCGTCCTAAAATTCCTACCACTAAAATAACTGAACCATCTCATATTATGCTCCGCCTGTTTTTGACGATAAATGTTTTAATTTTCTTCGCCACCCGTTTGATTATCTCTTAACACATATCTAATATTTTTATCTATTGTATTTTAACAATTCACTTTCAATTGCTTGTATATTCTAAAACGTTCTTCTATTTTGTGCAGAATGGTTAGTTTTCTAGAACATGGGCGGGCTCGCTTTTACAAGCATAAAATTGGATCCTGTCTTTTATTACCGTAACTTTTGCGTTTTTTCGTCGCACGATAACATTACAAACTGGATGTTGATTCTATGTTAGCACTCACCTACTCGAGCTAACCAAACCAAAAAAAAAAAAACCAAATAAAAAATGAAAAACTATTGGAAACGAACTCAATCAGTCCAACAACAAAAGGAGCCCCCCACTTTAAAACTACTACACCATTCTCACAAAATAAAACACTGTTTACGAAAATATACATCATTGACAGTGATATATTAAAATCAAATAGAATAAAAATATATTTCTCGGTATTGTAAAAATAACGCTGCGGTACAAGGAAACAGATAACATGTTGCAAAAATGTTTTTTTACATGCATCTTAGCTCTATAATAATAAGTAAAGACAGTCCTGGTATGGCGTTCTTGTCTTACCATGACAACCATCCATCTGGAATTTCATAAAGTCTAAACCATGCAAATAGAAAACACATCAACAGGTGCAGTTTGAGCTTCAACAGCACGTCTAACTTTCTATGGTAACTCGTATGATATATTTATTTAGCTACAACTCTATAATTCAATTAATTTACAAATATGTCTCTGTGCTATCAAATTTGCATCTCGCGATATCAAGTCTTAGCATAAATTTTCTTCTCACTTCTTCTTCTTGCGCTTCTTCTTTCGATTGGTTTTCTTACTTCGACCCTTTTAACTTCTTCTGACCGCACGTTCTTCTTCTTTCTTCTTGCTTCTTCCTCACTCATTCTCTCTTCTTCTTTCTATCTTCTTACGCACGCTCTTCTTCTTCCGACGCTCTTCTCTTCTTCTTCTTCGACGCACCTGATCTTCTTCGACGCTCTTCTCTTCTTCTTCTTCTTCTTCTCCTTCGACGCTCTTCTTCTTCGACGCTCTTTACTTCTTCGACGCTCTTCTTCTTCGACGCCTCTTCTTCCTTCGACGCCTCTTCTTCTTCTTCTTCTTCTTCTTCTTCTCTTCTTCGACGCCTTCTTACTCTTCTTCTTCGCACGCTCGTCCTCGTCCTCGTTCGTCCTCTTCTTCTTCTTCTTCTCTTCTTCTTCTTCTTCTTCTTTCTTCTTCTTCTTCTTCTTGCTTCTTCTTCATTTCGACGCTCTTTCTTTGACGCCTCTTCTTCGACGCCTCTTCTTCTTCCGACACTTTCTTCTCCTACGCCTCTTCTTCTTCTTCCGACGCTGTTTTCTTCTTTCGACGCTTTTCTTTCTTCTTCTTCGACGCTTCTTCTTCTTCGACGCCTCTTTCTTCTTCTTTCTTCTTCTTCTTCGACGCTCTTTCTTCTTCTCTTCTTCTTCTTCGACGCTCTTCTTCTTCTTCTTTCTTCTTCTTCTTCTTCGACGCTCTTCTTCTCTCTCGTCTTCTTCTTCTTCTTTCTTCTTCTTCTTTCTTCTTTCGACGCTCGTCCTCGTCCTGTCGTCCTTCTCTTCTTCTTCTTTTCTTCTTCTTCTCTTCTTCTTTCTTCTTCTTCTCTTCTTCTCTTCTTCTACGCTCTTCTTCGACGCTCTTTCTTTCTTCGACACTTTTCTTCTTCTTCTTTCTTCTCTCTCTCTTCTTCTTCTCTTCTCTTCTTCTTCTTCCTCTTCTTCTCTTATTGTTTACGTGTGTGTCCACTCCTGATGAATTCAGGATTAAGCTTTGTTATCGTTTCGTGAAATTCGAACTGATATTTTTGTCAGCAGGTTTAGAGCTAGCCTGCCAAGATATATTCGGTTGTTCGCTTGGCCTTTTACTTAGTCTAGACGGCCCCGTCGCGTTGTCGCGTGCGGTTGCCGAGAGGTTCCCTCCGATCAATCGGTAGTCACGTCAAGCCCTAGCACCTATATGCATATCACAAACCCTATTCCCATTTGTTTGATAATCATATCGGCAAACCCCACTTTTTTTTTTTTATTCATTATAAATGTCTGCTAGATAAGGCGGTGCCAGACATACTCAGAAGAGTGCTGGAGACCTGAGGAGACTTGCTGTCACTCAGGACTCCAGCTGAAAGACCATGGCTAATTGCTGCATGTGAAAACTCAAAAGAAAAGCAAATAATAAAATAATAAAATAAATGAAATTTTATGCGCTACCAGTGTACCACAACTCATCAAAGTCTCATGTATTAGTACATAGAATAATCTATACTTAATGTCAGAACATGAACAGCGTATAGTAATAATATATATGTATGTGTGCGCGTGCTGCATATTTTGTTGGAGGCCCTAATGTTCCTGGCGTATGGCTGTTAAACTGCATCTAATGTCAAGTTCCAATTTTGGAGCTCTGGGGAATGTGGAGCTACTCACTTCATCACTGCTTATCCCAGGTCCACTGTAGCCTGGAGCTAGAGTATCCCATCTATGGGTTAAATAGACGCAAAGCGCATTAAAAAAAATGTTTTAAAGAATTGAGTTTATTAAAAAAATGACTACCCATCAAGAATGATATGAAACAAAACGTCTTTCGACATAAAATAAGCCAACAAGAGGATTGACATGCCGTAAAATCAAACCAATCAAACCAACCCTTTTAATACCTGCTCTTCTAAAGTCTTGCAGGAGATAGCTGGTCCTTAGATTCACAAGATTTTGGTGGCAATAGGGAAATTATTTCGAGGAAATTATGATACACTTAGAATTTTATGAAACATTTTGACCTTAAGAACTGAGTGGGGTTGTTTAGTAGTAAAATTAATCTTTAACTAGCGGGACCTGTGGATATACCACAGTATGATAAATTTAATTATTACAATATTTTAATATGTTTACTTGAAAGCTATGCGCAATAGTCAATATGTAAAAAGTTATAATCTTGATTTAACTCTCTCTCTCTCTCTCACACACACACACACACACACACACACACACACACACACACACACACACTTTTTTTCTTTCTTTCCTTCTTTCATCTTTTCATTAAGTCGATTCGAAAACCCAGAATTAGTGATATTGCCTCCGCCTTGCCTCATCCCCTCTTCTATATTTTCCCTACTCTCTTTCTTCTTTCTTTCTCTCTTATTATATTTTTCTGTATGCGCATGTCCTTTTTCTTTCCTTTTGTCTTTATGATTAAGAACGGAATGCGTCCATTATTTAGCTGAGAGATGATAGCACACTTATTAGAAAATAAGAATTCGATGGGATAAAACAACACCAGATAATCGGGATTTACATTTTTGCCCATTTCATCATTGACGATTTGGGACTGTTTTTCATTTTTTTTAACCCAGAGGCGTATTGTAAGAGGATAACAGCTTGTACACGAGCTATTGATATATAGATATTTCTTCCAGGAAACTGCTGCTAGCTGAAAATGAGTGCATCATTCTGTTGGTAGAATATTGTTTCTGCTACTTTTTGTATTCATTTCTTCGAGGCAAACAATTTATTACACACATTTATCTACATCTTTTCCATTAGTTATCGGGGGTGCGGCTGATGCGGTGAGTCCATTGTGTGTTGTAGTGGTTAACGCCGGTTAAAATTGCCAAATCGTCGTCAAAATTAAACGGAAAATTATGGCTGGGCATGATCTTTACATGAATTTAATCATTAATCATTCATTAAAATTATATTATTTTAAACTTAAATTTTAACCGTTTAGTTATGTTTAAGGAAAAAAATAGATAAAAATAAAACAGATGAATGATAAGACTAGTCAGAATTAATATAACATGCTTGGGCAAACAAAAACGTCTTGCCATGCTCCTATTCCGAATCAATTACAGGCGATGCGAGCTTTTCTTAAGTATGGATGCACCAAAAGTGCTAATTAATCCGTGTTTTTATCGTTAATAAATTCTCGGCGAAATATTTTACTCTCCCTTAAAAATAGTTCTCTTGCGGTCCTCTCTAGGAAAATAAGGTCTAATGAAAAACGCGTTAAAATACACAAGCTTAACGGCCTAAAACCCTCTAAATAAAAACAATAACATTAAATGCGCCTATTATGCTCACTTTCAGCACTTAATACCATCTCCCTCATCTTGCCCATCTATGTGTTAAATATTAACACTACCGCTCTTTCTTAGGAAGGATGACTTTGGCCCATTAATAACCCACTGATGTTGATATGTACATTAAACAAAAAGAAACGGAAACAAAACTTTGTGTGCCTGTTAACAACAGAACAGGGAGAAAAATCGAACTGATAGTCATGCTCGAAATTCCCATGACGGAATGTGAAGAAAAACCAATTTCTCTATTTCCCACCAGGACCGGGATTAAACACAAGTCATGTTGATATAGGGATGTTTTAATTACGGGCATGAAGATAAGGATCAAATCGTTATTCATCTGTGAGACTAGCTTGCCCCAACCATTTACCCCATGTGGGGGTTAAAATAGAAATTAGAAGAACATTTTAAAAGAGAAGAAAATAACAATCTCTCCAGGAACCCTCAGACAGGAAGAACCCTCATAGAGGATTCGCTGAGAAAAGGACACCCTCCTGGATGCCAAGGAGATTCCCTTGACATTTCTAACTCAGACCTTGACTGCGCGAACAGACGCTACGACTTAGCCCACAGGAAGAAATTTCACTCTACACGAAATAGCTACGAACCTTGAATAAAATTCTAACCCTAAAAGTATCTTTGTCTTTGTCCTTCTTTTCTCTTCCTTATAATCATTCAGCCTGAACAATCCACAAGAAGGCAAAAAACAATATAATGGATTTTAAAAGAAACAACAGCGGACACGCCACGAAAAAAATAACCAAAAAGCCATAATACCACATAGAATTAAAAAAAAAACATATATCACAACAGGACTATTGGTCTAGCTACTGAGGCGACCCATATGACCTTTACGCCCACCATTTTTGCGATCTCGATTTCTTGGGGAGGGACATTTTTTCCATTTAACACCGTTCAAATTCTGCGTTGCATTGTAACAGACATTTTTAGATTTTTTTTTTTAGATTATTAAAAACTAATCCCTAACACCTTAACCCTAAACCCTAACCCACTAACCCTAACCATCCTAACAGATCAAACCGGATTTGACGGAGCTGTCAATACACGATGGTAAAAGTCCATGTTCCTTGTGCAGTCGAGATCGCATTTCGCGCTGCGACTGAGCAGCCAGGATTCTTTCCGGAAGCCATCTATATATAGCAGTTTAATAATGTATACACTACTCCATTATTATGACCCTTATGATACTGATCCTTATGCACAATAGATGTAAAAATGCATATTCAGTCTGCAGCTGATGGACCTGTGAGACTGTGACAGTGACAGCGTTTGACCTCACTCTGACCTCTTGCTGTTGTCTAGGGATATGCATTCGTGATGAAACGGAAGGCCAATAGAATGCCGAGCCTCCGGTGTTCAAGGAGTAAGGCACACTTCAGTAAACCGTTAGAGTAGAACCTTTAGAAGCCGACAGCCAGCAACCAGATGTCGAGTCTCACTTCGCGCTAAGATCTCTCGGTCCTGCGCGGCGGTCTACGAATAAAGTACACACTCATCGCTAAATCGAAGCTCTAGTGTTTATTACTAAAAACCAAACAATGACACAGGGCTTACTTGCATAAGGGGTATGACTTCCCCATACACGAAACCACCGACACGCGAATCCTCAAATAGAAGACCCAGACGACGATCCTTATAAGATACTACCAGACCCAAGATAGATGATTAGACGAGATCAAAAGCAACAGACGGCGCCGCAGAGATACTAGACTGAACAGTAGGCTAAGAAGTAGAGATAAAAGTATATAACACCATCTATTATCTAATCTCTAGTGCCAGCCTTAATAGAAGGCGTATCACAACACATCAATCTTGTGAGTTCTCTCCTCACCACCAGACCTTACAATGTTTCTGTCCCGGAGTGGTCCGCTACCTTTTAGCCCGTCCCACTCTTCATGCGGAGTAAGTAGACGTTAAAAATGCAGTGCATATTCAAAAATGTGTTTAAACACAACGCAATCCCGTCGACATGAATGAATCTGAAAACACAAAAACAAAAAAGAAGAAGGCTGACCATACCCCATTTCCGTACTTACAAGCTCAACTGTCTTCGGCGGCTAGATCAAATCCTAACCTCAACAAGGCGCGGACATGCCCTGTAAAATCCAAACCAACCGCACTGGTTCACCACCGTTTGCTTCTGCTTCTCACCCATACCATGGACTTATGACTTCTACGCAGCTCCAATCTTTTTCTAAAAAGTTTGGTATCCAGGATGCATTCCCATCGCCCTATTCCACAATTCAATTATTTTTCAATTAATTCAAAAAATAATACTATATGCTAATTCATTAGGATAGTTACTTGCGACACTGGATGCCTTTTTATGATATCAATGCTTGTGTGTTAAAAATATTTTGACTTTACCGGTTAATTGTAAAGTGCGTCGACCGCTAATATTCCCATTATTTCAACCCGACCCGATAACAGTTAATTAAGAACTGTTATTTACTTGGGTATCTTATTTTGGCACGGGTTTCAGTTTTTCTTTGCCATAAGCCACACTCTTTGTCTTCCTAATGATCTGGCTTCTAAAAATATACTTTAGTAGCATCAGTGGTTAGTCACTACAACGATATCGAACGAATTATCTCTCCCTGTGGTAGAAGAAATGGCCATGTTCAGATTATAGGGCGTGTTAGTGTTCATATGTAGGGGTGTCGTGATGACAGTCCCAGAAGCCCATCTCGCCCTTTCCTCTCTCTGTTCTTTCAGCCAAAGTAGATATATTTGTCACTGGACGATTCTGCCCATTGTTTATGAAAGAACTGTGTATAGTCTTTAACAGGGGACACGTTTTTATTTTAATTCTTGCTTTTAATACCGCTCCTTGTATATAAAAAGATATTTAGGGCCGGTTTAGCTCGTTGGTATAGCACCCACCCTAAGAATTCGCAACCGTTTCCTGCGGTTCCCACACCTACTAGATCACCCGCGGTACCTCCGTCTCCACATCCTCAAGTTCCATAGAAGTAGACGGCTACACCCGAATGAGATCAGCGCGCGTTATCTCTCGATCTGCTGCGGTTCCACAGTTCGCTATTTGAGCAACTGACCCAGGATAGTGTAGCGCCGCTCTCGATTTCGCAGCAAAATACAATCTCCAGCCTAGGTGCTAGCGCTACGTGTCCGACGCTCACATCAGCTATGCTGTCTATGCGAAAGCGAGCACTAATATCTCCTCTTGCCAGTCGTAGCGGTGGCTCTCAAGAGGCACCCAGACCATCGATTGACTCACGGCCTTCATAATAAGTCACTAGGTAAACGTAATGATACTCCTTATGTCTCTGTTCCTTCCCGCAGCTCCCTAATCTCGCAGAACTCCTTTTAGTAACCAACTGGAATTGTTCACGGCGACAACCATGCTACAAATGCGCTAAAAACCACACAACGCGAAATCGCGACCGGCTCCACTGCAATATTCACTTCCGGGGACAAAAACAAGAAAAATACACAACTGTAATAAAATATTTCCGCGCCAGCCGGTGCAACTCATGGTTTACACAATTCAAACCAAGTTTAATTCTAAGCCGATTCGAGTCATTCTATCTATACATTTCAGGAATTGTGGTATTTGACTAATGTTATATCGATAGATGACTAGTTATACGGAGGCCGCTCGATCAACAGGAGTATTATGCAGCGAGAGTCCTTCACATAAGTCCGCACAGAATGATCTGTTTGCTCCTTAGAATAGCGGCTAGGACCACCACCACGGCGCTGAGCACGTTTTTAGGGAAGGTGGACGTCATTTCCATTCTATCACAAAGCAGTTAGAAGCGAAATGGATTTTGCGTAACGGTCATTTCAAAATGACGTTCCAAAGATTGACTAAGCCAGCAACAGCAGCAATTTCGAAGATGATCCCAAAGGGCCACCAAGAAGCAGCATTTAGTCAATTTGCTGGGAGTATAAGTCTGTAATCCAATTCGTCCAAAGTACTCGAGAATTAAGCAACTTGACTTCAACAGCATCCCAATCCAAATCTGCCGCCCACTGAAAAAATATGAGAAGGCTGGAGCAATGCGTGGCGTTAATTCCTCATACTCTCTAGTGAAAGAATAAGAACATCATAGCGACAAGTCTTCTTTCAAGGCCAGAGAAAGATACCCCATTTTCTTGTGTGGTTCTTTGCGCGGTATTCTTGATCTCTGCTCTTTGTG